>CAKOAT010730710.1:42209-151275 GCA_932364175.1 Eruca vesicaria subsp. sativa | reverse complement strand
GATCGGATCGAACTTTGTTCACCCGAGAATTTCTATAAGACCGGCTATCGCATCGTGCCTTAATAGAGTCTGGGTTTAGCCAAATGATTTCAGGAAGATGACTATTAGATTAGTCACTCCATAATCAATACTCTAGGTAGCAAGTCTAGAGTAAGCATTAGGGTTCATTTGGATAATGAATATAACAACTCAACAATCCGTAGTTGGGGCTAATCCTTCATAACTATTTGAACCCCAAATCTAACATATGAATCTACTCTGACATAGACAAGAGATTCATAGCAAAAGAATAAGAAAAGAAAATGCTTTTATTGATAAATAGAATAGAATAGAAAACTCGGTTCAAAACTTCATTCTCTTAAGGCTCATAGGCATAGGTATTAATAGGGAGACAATTAGGTTAAAAAAACTCGTCAGGGGCAGTCTTGTAATTTGGTGAGAACTTGGGCTTCAAGTTGGCCAAATAAATATTGCTCATCACGCTCTGTATCGATTGATGGTACATTGCGTACATCGATCGATGGAGGATCTCGACTTCAACTTCTACGGAAGCGTCATCGATCGATTACACAGGGTGTGTATTGATCGATATGTATCTCATATATCGGATCTTCGTAGTCATCTTGGAAAGCTCTTCTTTAAGCACCAAAAGGCACATAAATCATCACTTTACCACAAAATGCTCATGAACCTGAAAACATACCTAATAGACTCCAAAACATAGATAATTATAATAAAACATAGAGAAAATATGACCAAAAGCGGGTCAAAATCATGGTCTATCAATGGGCGTTGTGGTCACAGAATCCAACATGGTTGAATATAAATCCAAAGAATAGTGGTACAACACATGGACACTACACACATATGTGTTGACAGAGACATGTTCAGTACCGTCAAAAGAGTAAAACTGATGATCAAGCAAAAATGAGAAATAACTTCCAATCCAGGATTGAAGGTACTTAAGAAGTTGTGTTGGAGACGACTTCAAGAAGGAAGACTACTCTGACCAATGTAAACATGTTCAAAACATGAGAAAGAATCTGATTTCCATATCTATCATGAGTAAGCATGGTTTTGAAATCAACTTTGAATCCGACAAGCTGATCCTCAAGAAGAGTGGTGTTTTATAAGAAAATTTTGTTAAGAATGGACTTTTCAAAATGTATACAATGAAAGTCATTCGAAAATGTACACATTCGAAAATGATGTACATGATTCCAATGTTTCAATGAATAAGAATCCCAACGCACACCAGAAACACTAAAAGCACATCAAACTATGTCCACATCAGACTCCATCAGACAATGCTTAAAAATGTACCTCGACACCTAGCTATAAGACACACCAAGGAAACCTCTCTCTCATCTATGAGGTTTCGACTTGTTTTGCGAGTGAAACAATGAGCCTTTTTTTCTCCTCCGATTTCTTGTTGTAGTCGGCGAGCATCTTCTCGACGGTCTCCTTGTTAGCGTTAATGTTAACCGTGGACACATCTGGTGCGAGTGTATTGTCAACGTTTTCGCTATCGACGAGAGTTGGTTGTTCTTCAGACATTGTTTCTCGATTGAGCGTGCTGCGTCTTGAGTGTAAGATAGATCCGACCCCCCCTCCTTCTAGCGCCAAACTATGGGAACCGACATTCATCCCTATCTGCGGAAAACTCTAACTTCCCAGAGGACACGGGTATCTGCCGAACCGCACACAAGCAATCAAGAACACGATAACAAAATAAAAAGATATAAAAAAAATGAGATGGAGAGCGAAATTCCGAATTCTGCGTAAGAGTGGTACAACGAGAGTAAGCCTTGGCTACAAGATCTGATGGCGAGTTCCCTAGTTCTAACAACCTAAGACTTAAAACCCTAGTTGAGACGCAGCTCGATAACAAAAAACGGAAAGTTTCCTAATACGAAATTTGGTGGTGACAGCTCTGAAAATAGTGTCTTCTTATGTCCTTGGCGTTCTGCTTATATACTCCCTCTTTATGTTGTTTAGTCCTTCCTTTTCGGCAAGATTCGAGTCTATCGGAAATCTTCCATTTATCTCGATCTTTCCATTTTCTTCGGAAATCTTCTATTTATCTTCAAACTTGACATTTATCTTCTTTTTGCAAGTAAATAGTTAAACCGTCATTGTATCTTTGGGCTTGACTTAGCCAAAACTGTCGATAGGTTTTTATCGCGGTTTAGGACTTTCCACGCTGTTTTGCGATAAAAACCGTTTTACGATTTTAGACGAAATTTTTTCCTGGTACGATGCCGTTTTTTATAAGATTTCTCGAGTTAACCATATAGTTTGGCAATGTACAATGTTCCGTCTAATCATTTTCGTTTTATACGATCTTCCCAAATTCTTTTGAGAAAAGAAGACTTTTACAATTTTTCTCGTAAAACTCGAATGGTAAGACGGATCGAGATGAAACGAGAGACGTTTCGACCATGTTTCAGAGCACGATCGAATCGAAGGACATATTCCTTGCGTCGAAGATGCGAGGCAGTGAGGCTCGGGACGGTCAGTTCGACGTACGGCGAACTGAACCGATCCGTTTCAGCTCGCCATACGGCGAGCTGTTGTGAGACGATCAGCTCGTCGTACGGTGAGCTGATTTGAGTGAACCAGCTCGTCGTATGGTGAGCTGGTCCGGGATGAACCAGTTCGCCGTGCGGCGAGCTGAACTGGCTGGTTTGGATTTTCGTAAGTCAAACTGGTTCGGTCGAACCTGCTCCTGGTATGGCAGATGCGGTTTTTGCGTTTTTTTGCTTAACTTGGGCAATCGTGCAGTCGGAGATTGTATCGTTCATTTTTCCGAGATGACAATATCCAAGTTTCGAACGGATTTCCTTCGTTCAGAAAGTCCTTAGAATTTTATTAAACGACTTCTCGTGTTTTATAAAACGTATTTTTATTTCTGCGGAAATTTTTGGTCATTGATTCTGTCGTACCGATTTTGACCCCAACAGTTAGCCCCCCAGTTCGTAAGAATCGTATAGTTCTTGCGAGCGGTTTGAACTTGTTCAAAAAGTTTGGTAGATTTAGGCGGAACTTCAATGGTCAAAAGTCCAAAGGTGAATAGTAAAAATTTTCTTATAAGTATGTGGAGTAAATTTTCAAATTCTTTACTCACTTCTCTCCACATAACGTTTCTATGGTTCAAGAAGTTTTATTTTCTCCTATCTCTTTGAATCTTTCTTTCTTTTACAAAACATGTTTTCAAAGAGGAGAACTCGTTCCGAAACCAGTTTTGATACCATTGGTCGATTCGGAAGACGTTTAAGTGTATTGGGCTGTTGGAGGCGAAACGAGGCCCACCAAACCCGGAACCTGGGTTCCGCCTTCATTCCGTGTTAACTGTATTGCCGGATTCCCGAGTTTGGTCTGCCCCAATGGTCTCGACTCCATTCGGGATTCACGTGCTACGATGCGTTTTCGATGCAGTGCCATTTGTGGTTTCCGATTCCAGAGATCATCGTTTGATACCTTCATCGTCTTTGGATGTCAATAAGCCAAATAAACCCATGTGGCTTGCAGCAGCTCGTCGGTCTTTTTATGTTGATTTACAAGCGAGGAATGGTTCTTAGCGTTGATCACCTCAAGGGTTTACTGAAACCCGAGGGGACAACAAAAAGGATTAAATTATCCCCTCGCTGGGTAATAGTCACCGATTTCTCATCGGCCTGCCCTTTTTGGAAGAAGAATTTCTTCTACGTTCGTATCGACAGTGCAGCGGTGGAGGACGACTGCATTCCTCTTTTTGTGACCAAATGGGGTCGAAAAGGAATCGTAATTTGATTTCGTATGATCTTTTAGGATTTTCTATTTTATTCTTTTGTTTTGGTTTTTTGCAGAGACCAACCTCTTCCCCCGTTTCCAGAGGGTTTTTCAACCGTTATCGCTTCGCTTCAAAACTGGGAATGTAGTTGGAACAGTTTCTCGGCGCAGCGTGCTCGTCATGTAGTTGCTCTCTTTCAATCTCGCTTTCTCGCAGCCTCTCCGGTTTTTGAAGAGGATACGTGTATAGGAAAATTTGTTCCATACACGTCCCCAACGAGGAGGAACAGGTTGGGGTCTCGAAAAGATAAGTATGTGGTCGTTGACGATGGTACGCCTGGCTGCGTTGATTCTTCTGACAACATACTCAAGGGATTCCTTGATAGTCAGGTAAATGAGGGCATTTAAGCATGTGCTGGTGGATCGTCAACTTCCAACTTCTCGGACGGCGATCTTGGCTATGTTCCAGAGTTTGCCAAATCGTCCGAGCAAGCTAATCAGGTTCGTTTTACTTTAAACGACTAATGACCGAAAAGTTTCGCTTACCCTTTCATTTTTATTTTCGCAGGGCCTTCTGACTATGAGTCGACCCTTGAACGATCTTAACTCCGAAGCCCGTCTTCCTGAGTTTCGTGCTGATTTGGTGGAAAAAGAAGTTGCTCTTCTTCGAGCGGAGGTTGATGCCAACCCTTTTAGCGCTGAGGATAGGGCTGAAAGGGAGGTTGCTCGTGTGAAAAGAAAATGCGCGGCAAACTCTCGCTGTGCCAAGGAGCTCTCTGATCAGAGAGTTCGCCGTGCTCGTCGAGCAGGCAAGAGAGAGGTTGCCGAGGAAGTAAGGGTTCACCGTGAACGATTTGTCTTATTACTCAAATGTTGAGGTTGCTCAACGAGCCAATGGCGACCATCCGAGTGTCGCGGTGTAGTCAATGGGTTGTCCCTTACTCAATGTGAGGGTTACACGTATGCTAAAGAGTTTCCCGAGAAAATGGAGCGGTTGGCTGGGAAGAAAGATATGCAACCCGAACTTTTTGGTCTTAGGGCGCGAATGTGGTGTCGCCAGATTCGGTCGAGGTTGGGACAGAGATCCCGGATGCGAGTGGTGAGGTTGATCAGCCATGAGTTGACGCTAACGCTGGCCAAAGCTTGGAGTCCGGGTTTTATAATTTTGATGGATGATGTCTTTGTTGTAGTATGATGTCGTTTGTAATGTTTATTGGGACTGGCCGTTGGTGGCTTTGAATCCCTTCCGCTAGGCGGTGTGTATTGAAGGACAAAATATTAATGACAATATTTTCTAAGTATGAAATATGTGTTTCGTTTAGATGTAGAGGGAAGAGTACGAGTTGTCGTCTCGCATCTAACTCTTTGTGTAGATCGTTCGGTTCGTTTACTCAGAGTGTTTCGGTTTCTCGCAAGTGTTTAGATGTGGGCGAAGAGACATGCCTTTAGAATCTCAATTCATGCCTTAAGACGTAAGAGACAAGTGTGCTTGGTTTAGGGCAAGGCCTAGGTTTACTTTCGGATTGAGGCTATGCAATGACTAGTCGGCTTTCATTTTGCCTGTTGCGATTTTAATCTGATTTTGTATCGATTTAAAGTCCGCGATATGTTCTCGGCTTATACGACTTGTGTTGGTGTCAAAATCGATCACGACGGAATCAATGGCTAAAAGTCTCCGCAAAAATAAAAATACGTTTTATAAAACTTGAGAAGTAGTTTTATAAATTCGATAAGTCGTTCTATAAAACTTGAGAAGTCGTTTTATAAAACTCGATAAGCCGTATTATAAAACTCAAGAATTCGTTTTATAAAACTCGAGAAGTAGTTTTATAAAACTCGATAAGTCATTTTATAAAACTTGAGAAGTCGTTTTATAAAACTCAAGAAATCATTTTATAAACAAAGGAAAACCGCGAAAAACTTGGAAATCGCTATCTTGGAAGAACGAAACAAACGCCGATTACACGAGCTCCACATAATGGCTAACTCCACCACACAAAACGTCACCATGAACGCCAACAAGCTATGTTCACATCAAACTCCATTAGACAATGCTTCAAGATGTACCTTGACACCAAGTAGTAACACACACCAAGGAAACTTCTCTCTCTTCAATTAGGTATGCCTTTCTCATAAGGCTCGTCCCTCCTTTAGCATAGCAGAACTTGTTCTCCACGTCTTGAATTTGTTCTTCAAGTGTTGAACTTGCTCTTCAAATCTTGCTAATTTACTTACTACAACTTTCCATATCTTTAATGGAAAACTTCATCTTCAAGAAAACTTCCTCTTATTTTGTAGGAAAACATCCATATGTCTTCAAGCACATATCTTCTTTCCTTTTCAAAACTCAGTAAAACCACACTCATGAAAAAACACGAACAACAGCATAACTCTTTTTCATGACACACACATGTACTACCTCCTGAATTGCTACACAAACTGATACAAAACATCTCAGCAAACTGCAGCTTCAATCTCCCCCTTTTTGACTATGCATGTGCACTCAACATAACTAACTTGAAATCCACATCTTCAATCTCCCCCTTTGAGTCACATCACGGTCAAAAACCAATTTGATGACCCGCACCTTCTAAACCAAAGAAGAAAAACGATCACGCCATCTTCATCGATCTTCAACCAAACTTTGTTATACTTCCTGAATAAGTTCCATCCTCATCATCCACAATTTCACCGGTTACTGAGGTGACCCGGTCAGATATCCGTTGTCAGTATGGATGAGGTGACGAAAAACAAGTGCAAAAACTAAAAACACAAAAAGTTTGTTAACATGGTTCGTTTCCTACATCCTTGTGACCTCATCTAGATTTCATTGACTTAGAACAAGGAGTTGCCAACAATTGCTATATGGTACAACACACACACTAGTTTTTTCCAATCTTTTCTAAGAAGCAATCTACAAAGATTAGGAATCAAGCACGCATGCATAGACCACCATCCAACGCATCAGAGCACACTGTCTTCTATAGCTGCAATCTTCACAGACCACTTCATTGAAACCACCTTTGTTAAACTCCCCATGAGTCTAGGATTCAATTTTCCACATCTCAGAAATATTTCATCAAATACGTCAGCACCCAACGCACACCAATAACACTAAATTAACATCATCTTCAATGTACAACACGCACACCACGAGCTCCACATAATGGCTAACTCCACCACACAAAACGTCACCATGAACGCCATCAATCTATGTCCACATCAAACTCCATTAGAAAATGCTTCAAGATGTACCTTGACACCAAGTAGTAACACACACCAAGGAAACCTCTCTCTCTTCAATGAGGTCTGTTTTTCTCATAAGGCTCGTCCCTCCTTATATAACATAACAGAACTTGTTCTTCACGTCTTGTCCTTGCTTTTCAAGTGTTGAACTTGCTCTTCAAATCTTCCTAATTTACTTACTGCAACTTTCCACATCTTGAATGGAAAACTTCGTCAGCAAGAAAACTTCCTCTTGTTTTATAGGAAAATATCCATATGTCTTCAAGCACATATTTTCTTTCCTTTTCAAAACTCAGTAAAGCCACGCTCATGGAAAAACACGAACTACAGCAAAACCCATTTTCATGACACACACATGTACTACCACTTGACATGCTACACGAACTGATATAAAACATCTCAGCAAACTGCAACTTCAATCTCCCCCCTTTTTCACTATGCATGTGCACTCATCATAACTAACTTGAAATTCAAATCTTCAATCTTCTCCTTTGAACCACATCACGGTCAAAACCCAATTTAATGACCTGCACCTTCTAAACCAAAGAAGAAAAACGATCACGCCATCTTCATCGATCTTCAACCAAACTTTGTTATACTTCTTGAATAAGTTCCATCCTCATCATCCATGATTTCACCAGTTATTGAGGTGACCCGGTCAGATATCTGTTGTCAGTATGGATGAGGTGACGAAAAACAAGTGTAAAAAGTAAAAACAGAAAAAGTTTGTTAACGGGTTTCGTTTCCTACATCCCTGGGACCTCATCTAGATTTCATTGACTTAGAACAAGAAGTTGCCAACAATTTCTATATGGTACAACACACACACACTAGTATTTACCACTCTTTTCTAAGAAGCAATCTAAAAAGATTAGGAATCAAGCACGCATGCATAGACCACCATCCGACGCATCAGACCACACTGTCTTCTGTAGCTGCAATCTTCACAGACCACTTCATTGAAACCACCTTTGTTAAACTCCGCGTGAGTCTAGGATTCAATTTTCAACATCTCAGAAATACTTCATCAAATACGTCAGCACCCAACGCACACCAGTAACACTAAAATCACATCATCTTCAACGTATAACACGCACACCACGAGCTCCACATAATGGCTAACTCCACCACACAAAACGTCACCATGAACGCCAACAAGCTATGTTCACATCAAACTCCATTAGAAACTGCTTCAAGATGTACCTTGACACCAAGTAATAACACACACCAAGGAAACTTCTCTCTCTTCAATGAGGTCTGCTTTTCTCATAAGGCCTGTCCCTCCTTATATAGCATAACAGAACTTGTTCTCCACGTCTTGAACTTGTTATTCAAGTGTTGAACTTGCTCTTCAAATCTTCCTAATTTACTTACTGCAACTTTCCATATCTTTAATGGAAAACTTCATCTTCAAGAAAACTTCCTCTTATTTTATAGGAAAACATCCATATATCTTCGAGCACATATCTTCTTTCCTTTTCAAAACTCAGTAAAGCCACACTCATGAAAAAACACGAACAACAGCATAACTCTTTTTCATGACACACACATGTACTACCTCCTGAATTGCTACACGAACTGATACAAAACATCTCAGCAAACTGCAACTTCAATCTCCCCCCCTTTTTGACTATGCATGTGCACTCACCATAACTTTCTTGAAATCCACATCTTTAATCTCCCTCTTTGAGTTACATCACGGTCAAAAACCAATTTGATGACCCGCACCTTCTAAACCAAAGAAGAAAAACTATCACGCCATCTTCATCGATCTTCAACCAAACTTTGTTATACTTCCTGAATAAGTTCCATCCTCATCATCCACGATTTCACCAGTTGCTGAGGTGACTCGGTCAGATATCCGTTGTCAGTATGGATGAGGTGACGAAAAACAAGTGCAAAAACTAAAAACACAAAAAGTTTGTTAACAGGGTTCGTTTCCTACATCCCTGTGACCTCATCCAGATTTCATTGACTTAGAACAAGGAGTTGCCAACAATTGCTATATGGTACAACACACACACTAGTTTTTCCAATCTTTTCCAAGAAGCAATCTACAAAGATTAGGAATCAAGCACGCATGCATAGACCACCATCCAACGCATCAGAGCACACTGTCATCAATAGCTACAATCTTTACAGACCACTTCAGTTAAACAACCTTTATTAAACTCCCCCTGAGTCTAGGCTTCAATCTTCCACATCTCAGAAATACTTCACCAAATTCGTCAACACGCAACACACACCAGTAACATTAAAATCACATCATCTTCAACGTACAACACGCTCACCACGAGCTCCACATAATGGCTAACTCCACCACACAAAACGTCACCATGAACGCCAACAAGCTATGTCCACATCAAACTCCATTAGAAAATGTTTCAAGATGTACCTTGACACCAAATAGTAACACACACCAAGGAAACCTCTCTCTCTTCAATGAGGTCTGCCTTTCTCATAAGGCCCATCCCTCCTTATGTAGCATAACATAACTTGTTCTTCACGTCTTGAACTTGTTTTTCAAGTGTTGAACTTGCTCTTCAAATTTTCCTAATTTATTTAATGCAACTTTCCATATCTTTAATGGAAAACTTAATCTTCAAGAAAACTTCCTCTTATTTTATAGGAAAACATCCATATGTCTTCAAGCACATATCTTCTTTCCTTTTCAAAACTCAGTAAGGCCACACTCATGAAAAAACACGAACAACAGCATAACCCTGTTTCATTACACACACATGTACTACCTTCTGAAATGCTACACGAACTGATACAAAACATCTCAGCAAACTGCAACTTCAATCTACCCTCTTTTTGACTATGCATGTGCACTCATCATAACTAACTTGAAATCCACATCTTTAATCTCCCCCTTTGAGTCACATCACGGTCAAAAACCAATTTGATGACCTGCACCTTCTAAACCAAAGAAGAAAAACGATCACGCCATCTTCATCGATCTTCAACAAAACTTTGTTATACTTCCTGAATAAGTTCCATCCTCATTATCCATGATTTCACCAGTTACTGAGGTGACCCGGTCAGATATCCGTTGTCAGTATGGATGAGGTGACAAAAAACAAGTGTAAAAAGTAAAAACACAAAAAGTTTGTTAACGGGGTTCGTTTCCTACATCACTGGGACCTCATCTAGATTTCATTGACTTAGAACAAGAAGTTGCCAACAATTTCTATATTGTACAACACACACATTAGTATTTACCAATCTTTTCTAAGAAGCAATCTACAAAGATTAGGAATCAAGCACGCATGCATAGACCACCATCCAACGCATCAGAGCACACTGTCATCAATAGCTACAATCTTTACAGACCACTTCAGTTAAACAACCTTTATTAAACTCCCCCTGAGTCTAGGCTTCAATCTTCCACATCTTAGAAATACTTCACCAAATGCGTGAGTACCCAACGCACACCAGTAACACTAAAATCACATCATCTTCAACGTACAACACGCTCACCACGAGCTCCATATAATGGATAACTCCACCACCAAAACGTCACCATGAACGCCAACAAACTATTTCCACATCAAACTCCTTTAGAAAATGCTTCAAGATGTACATTGACACCAAGTAGTAACACACACCAAGGAAACCTCTCTCTCTTCTATGTGGTCTGCCTTTCTCGTAAGGCATGTCCCTCCTTATATAGCACAACATAACTTGTTCTTCACGTCTTGAACTTTCTTTTCAAGTGTTGAACTTGCTCTTCAAATCTTCCTAATTTACTTACTGCAACTTTCCACATCTTTAACGGAAAACTTGATCATCAAGAAAACTTCCTCTTGTTTTATCGGAAAACATCCATATGTCTACAAGCACATATCTTCTTTCCTTTTCAAAATTCAGTAAAGCCACACTCATGAAAAAACACGAACAACAGCATAACCGTTTTTCATGACACACACATGTACTACCTCCTGAAATGCTACACGAACTGATACAAAACATCTCAGCAAACTGCAACTTCAATGTCCCCCCCTTTTTGACTATGCATGTGCACTCATCATAACTTACTTGAAATCCACATCTTTAATCTCCCCCTTTGAGTCACATCACGGTCAAAAACCAATTTGATGACCCGCACCTTCTAAACCAAAGAAGAAAAACGATCACGCCATCTTCATCGATCTTCAACCAAACTTTCTTATACTTCCTGAATAAGTTCCGTCCTCATCATCCACGATTTCACCAGTTACTGAGGTGACCCGGTCAGATATTCGTTGTCAGTATGGATGAGGTGACGAAAAACAAGTGTACAAAGTAAAAACACAAAAAGTTTGTTAACGGGGTTCGTTTCCTACATCCCTGCATCATCATCTAGATTTCATTGACTTAGAACAAGAAGTTGCCAACAATTTCTATATGGTACAACACACACACTAGTATTTACCACTCTTTTCTAAGAAGCAATCTACAAAGATTAGGAATCAAGCACGCATGCATAGACCACCATCCAACGCATCAGAGCACACTGTCATCTACAGCTGCAATCTTTACAGACCACTTCAATGAAACCACCTTTGTTAAACTCCCCCTGAGTCTAGGCTTCAATCTTCCACATCTTAGAAATACTTCACCAAATGCGTGAGCACCCAACGCACACCAGTAACACTAAAATCACATAATCTTCAACGTACAACACGCTCACCACGAGCTCCACATAATGGATAACTCCACCACCAAAACGTCACCATGAACGCCAACAAACTATTTCCACATCAAACTCCTTTAGAAAATGCTTCAAAATGTACATTGCCCCCAAGTAGTAACACACACCAAGGAAGCCTCTCTCTCTTCTATGTGGTCTGCCTTTCTCATAAGGCATGTCCCTCCTTATATAGCACAATATAACTTGTTCTTCACGTCTTGAACCTTCTTTTCAAGTGTTGAACTTGCTCTTCAAATCTTCCTAATTTACTTACTGCAACTTTCCACATCTTTAATGGAAAACTTCATCATCAAGAAAACTTCCTCTTGTTTTATAGGAAAACATCCATATGTCTACAAGCACATATCTTCTTTCCTTTTCAAAACTCAGTAAAGCCACGCTCATGGAAAAACACGAACTACAGCATAACCCATTTTCATGACACACACATGTACTACCACTTGACATGCTACACGAACTGATATAAAACATCTCAGCAAACTGCAATTTCAATCTCCCCCCTTTTTGACTATACATGTGCACGCACCATAACTTTCTTGAAATCCACATCTTTAATCTCCCCCTTTGAGTTACATCACGGTCAAAAACCAATTTGCTGACCCGCACCTTCTAAACCAAAGAAGAAAAACGATCACGCCATCTTCATCGATCTTCAACCAAACTTTGTTATACTTCCTGAATAAGTTCCATCCTCATCATCCATGATTTCACCAGTTGCTGAGGTGACCCGGTCAGATATCCGTTGTCAGTATGGATGAGGTGACGAAAAACAAGTGTAAATAGTAGAAACACAAAAAGTTTGTTAACGGGGTTTGTTTCCTACATCCCTGTGACCTCATCTAGATTTCATTGACTTAGAACAAGAAGTTGCCAACAATTTCTATATGGTACAACACACACACTAGTATTTACCACTCTTTTCTAAGAAGCAATCTACAAAGATTAGGAATCAAGCACGCATGCATAGACCACCATCCAACGCATCAGAGCACACTGTCATCTACAGCTGCAATCTTTACATACCATTTCAATGAAACCACCTTTGTTAAACTCCCCCTGAGACTAGGCTTCAATCTTCCACATCTCAGAAATACTTCACCAAATGCGTGAGCACCCAACGCACATCAGTAACACTAAAATCACATCATCTTCAACGTACAACACGCTCACCACGAGCTCCACATAATGGATAACTCCACAACCAAAACGTCACCATGAACGCCAACAAACTATGTCCACATCAAACTTCTTTAGAAAATGCTTCAAGATGTACATTGACACCAAGTAGTAACACACACCAAGGAAACCTCTCTCTCTTCTATGTTATCTGCCTTTCTCATAAGGCATGTCCCTCCTTATATAGCACAACATAACTTGTTCTTCACGTCTTGAACTTTCTTTTCAAGTGTTGAACTTGCCCTTCAAATCTTCCCAATTTATTTACTGCAACTTTCCACATATTTAATGGAAAACTTCATCATCAAGAAAACTTCCTCTTGTTTTATAGGAAAACATCTATATGTCTTCAAGCACATATCTTCTTTCCTTTTCAAAACTCAGTAAAGCCACACTCATGAAAAAACACGAACAACAGCATAACCCTTTTTCATGACACACACATGTACTACCTCCTGAAATGCTACACGAACTAATACAAAACATCTCAGCAAACTGCAACTTCAATCTCCCCCCTTTTCGACTATGCATGTGCACTCATCAGAACTAACTTGAAATCCACATCTTCAATCTCCCCTTTGAGTCACATCACAGTGAAAAGCCAATTTGATGACCCGCACCTTCTAAACCAAAGAAGAAAAACGATCACGCCATCTTTATCGATCTTCAACCAAACTTTGTTATACTTCCTGAATAAGTTCCATCCTCATCATCCACGATTTCACCAGTTACTGAGGTGACCCGGTCAGATATCCGATGTCAGTATGGATGAGGTGACGAAAAACAAGTGTAAAAAGTAAAAACACAAAAACTTTGTTAACAAGGTTCGTTTCCTACATCCCTGGGACCTAATCTAGATTTCATTGACTTAGAACAAGAAGTTGCCAACAATTTCTATTTACCACTCTTTTCTAAGAAGCAATCTACAAAGATTAGGAATCAAGTACGCATGCATAGACCACCATCCAATTATAATCAGCAATGATCAACAACTATTTAATTTTGTGATGTATGTGAAGAAGGGTTCTTCTACAATTTTGTGATGTATGTGAAGAAGGGTTCTTCTACAACCTTGTGTGTCACCATCTCTAGTACTTGCTGCAAAAGAAAAGGAACGATTCAATTTTGATTTGAATAAGGAACCGTGTGACTCAAGTAATGTTGAGGATGAAGAAATTCATCAAACTAATCGAGGAGACATTGTCAAAACGTCAACTGTCTCTTCTGAGAAGAAGCGTGTCGCTGAAGATGGTTCCGGTGATGCTGGTTTAACGAGTGAAAACAATGGAGATGGTGATAAGGATGGCCGATCTTCGCGAAATTTTTTTGTGACGAAGGATCAAATATTCAGAAGTAAAGCTGTCCTAAAGGCCACAGCTGAAATTTGGGCGATGAACAATAATTTCGATTATGTTGTTCTCAAATCGATGAGAAAATGGTGGTATATTCTATGTAAAGATTCAATATGTAATTGGACTGTGCGTGCGCAATGTCTAGATGGGTCTACATACTTCATGATCAACAAGTGTGTAGCAATTCATTCATGTGCGTCAGCAAGAACAATTGGGAGTTTGATACAACATAGATTTGAGGATCCCCATGAAGGACCAAAAGCGAATGACATAGTCCAGTATATGCGCCTGGAGCATAGTTGTGAGATTAGTTATTGGCACGCCTAGGAAGCTCGTGAGTTTTCAATTGCAGCAGTTAGAGGTATACCTGATAAAAGTTATGCAAAAATACCAAAATATTTGTATATGCTTAAAGAAGCTAATCCGGGTACGCATACTCACTTTGAAACCACTAAGGAAGGGAGATTCAAGTATCTGTTTCTCTCGTTTGGGCAATCAGTTAGAGGATTGTACAATGGCATTCGCAAGGTGATTGTTGTTGATGGAACTTTTCTGAAAAATAAATATAAAGGAGTTCTACTTGTGGCTACAGCTGTAGATGGTAACTCCAATTTGTATCTGATCGCATTTGGAGTTGTTGATTCAGAGAATCATGATTCATGGGAGTGGTTCTTTAGACAACTGAATGTTGTTATCGCTGATAGTAACGGCTTAGCTTTTGTGTCAGATAGAAATGCGTCAATTGTTAAAGCGCTTGGTACTGTCTACCCTCAATCAAGACATGGAATATGCATTCATCACTAGTTGACCAATGTCGTTAAGAAATTCAAGACAAAGGGGTTAACTGCTTTGGTTGAAAAAGCTTCACGGGCATATAGGTTTAGTGAGTTTCAAGAACGTTACACGGAAATTGTTGATATGTGTCCTGCTCTTGGAAGATATCTACAAGAAGCTGATGTGAGAAAATGGGCTCGTTCTGCTTTCCCTGGTTCAAGGTATGACATTAGGACCAATAACCCTGCAGAGTCACTAAATTCTTTTATGAGATCACCTCGGGAATTTCCAGTTATTCCTTTGATAGATAGCATAAGAGAAATGATGACCAGGTGGTTTTACGAGCGTCGAATGGAAAGCTCGAAGCAGCTGGATCCTTTAACCGTTAAGGTTGAGAAAAATATTGATAGGAGAATTGTGAAGGCAAAAGGATTTCAGGTGTACAAGGTTGACAATTACAGGTCGGTTGTGAAAGGAGACACATATGATTGTCATGTTGATTTGGAAAGGAGAACATGTACATGTGGGAAGTACGATATAGGGAAAATACCTTGCCGGCACGCCATTCCAGCAATTTATTCACGAGGTATGTAAGTGCAAATAAANATAGGAGAATTGTGAAGGCAAAAGGATTTCAGGTGTACAAGGTTGACAATTACAGGTCGGTTGTGAAAGGAGACACATATGATTGTCATGTTGATTTGGAAAGGAGAACATGTACATGTGGGAAGTACGATATAGGGAAAATACCTTGCCGGCACGCCATTCCAGCAATTTATTCACGAGGTATGTAAGTGCAAATAAATGATATTGGGACCTATTATATGGTATGTGTTTTGTAGCACATAGACATTACTTGATCTCTGTTTTTTTGACATATGTATGGAAGTACACAGATTTACTGATGGCGTTTACTCCATTGCAACATAGAGAACCGTCTATGCGGAATGCATTAATCCAATAGTAGTTCCAGAGCATGAATGGACTGTCCCAGCTGAAGTAAAACTTGCAAAGGTATTACCACCAGAGACAACAAAGAGTGCTAGTAGACCAGTAAAGAGAAGGTATGAAACAGTAGAAGACAAGATAAAATCTTCTCAAGGATCAAAGAAGGGTAAGAAGCACAAGTGCAGCCGTTGTGGTATGACAGGGCACAAGAGAGGAACATGTGATATTCCTATTTAGTTAATGGTGTGTGGTCGGATCTTGTGATATTCTTATTTAGTCGTTGTTCTCTCCTTTATGACAATTTGGTATTTGACAAAACGATTTGGTGTTTGCAACATTTAGGTTCAAGTAGATGATAATCACCAACAAATATTGTGTTACATTTATTTGAGAGAAAAACAGAACAACAATGTGATCATCAAAAGAAAATTATGTAGACGTGAGGTACATGAATACCATCACCAAACAACACACAAAAAAAGCTTCTATGATCCTTAATTCTCTACTGCATTCGATGTTCTTGGCTTCAAAACGTGCAATTGCATCTTCCATATCTCCAATTCTTCTCTCATGTTGTTTCAGCAGGATCTCTGAAGCTTTCATTGAATTATGACACTGGATATCGTCAATGAGCACCACGTCAACCACTTCCTGCAAGTCTTCAATTTCTTCAACAACTGACTTATCCGTCAATTTGAACAAGTGTGTTTTGTCCTTCACCATGAAATTCAAACATACTATTAGACTATACCGAATTTAGGATTATATGATTAAAGGACTAACCTTCTCAAATCCCATCGGACAGCAGTGAAATAATCGACCTGGATTTTCCCATGTTTTCAAAGTGAAAAGAACAGCCCCTTCACCGCATCTGCATATATTGGGAATACCCCGTTGTTTGGGTACTCGGTATCTTGATTCGGCCGGAGAATTGATCGAAGACATGATTGTCTCGATCTCCAAGTTTCGCCCCCTAGGTTTCTCTCTGTCGTGCAAGAATGAAGAAAAAAAATGACTAGGTCAAACTATTTGGCAAAACGACGTCGTATCCATATATAAATTATGTGTACTCTACCTAAGGCAGATCACAAAAATTTACAAAAATAATGAATACAACCTACTCTTAAACGTTTGTGCTTTCTCTTTGAATCCTGGAAATCTGTGTAAATACATGAAGCAAAGATTTATTTATTTATGGTTAATTTTAGGGTTTAGTTAGGGTTAGTTTAAGGTTTGTGTAAGGTGTGTGTAAGGTTTGTTTAGGGTTTGTTTAGGGTTTAGATAGGGTTAAAGGTTTATGGTTTAGTTAGGGTTAATTTAAGGTTTGTGTAAGGTTTAGTTACGGTTAGTTAAAGGTTTATGGTTTGTTTAGGGTTTGTTTAGGGTTTGTTTAGGGTTTAGATAGGGTTAGTTAAAGGTTTATGGTTTAGTTAGGGTTAGTTTAAGGTTTAGCGTGTAGGGTTTGTTCAGGGTTTGTTTAGGGTTTAGTTAGGGTTTAGGGTTTGTTTAGGGTTTAGTTAGAGTTAGTTAAAAGTTAAGTTAGGATTTCGGGCTGACTATAGCAAATAATTTGATACATCATTAAAAAACCAAATTAGTATTGTCACATAAATCCATTAAAAAAACCAAACAAAGTAGTGTCATCAGCTAAAAACCAAACTAAAACATAAACCCAAATACACATGATCAGTCTTCCACGAGATCAAATACAATAGATGACTCAAAATTAGAAGGCACATATTGTGCCATCAAATCAATTAAAATGGGATCTCTTGCAGCCTCCCATATATCCAGAGCAATCTTTTGACGACAACCCTGGATGATTTCATCATCCACTAAACTGAGGTCAATATCAAGGAGTTCGCATTCCAGATGTTTGAGTGCATATGCCCCGCAATCACATAAACTCTTGTTCAATCTAGCCTTCAGAGGTACCTCTACGATAGAATACTTTTCCAGGAGTAGATGCTTCTTGTTTTGAGGTGGTGCAACAGCCTTTACTATCCTAGGAATCATAATAGCAAACTTCTCCACGTATTGCCTATTCCTTCCCTGCAAGCAGTCCAATACTTCAACTGTCTTCTCAATGAAATTGACGCAGACAGCTATCCAGTGATTACGTGCATTGAACATTGCTAAATCTTTTAATACATGGATCTAAATGAAGACCTATAAAAATGACCAATGAATATTACCTCCGAAAAACAGAGGAAAGTAGAGACGATCAACATCGACACCCCATACTCTATTAGTCCGCCCATGAGATGGAAGTTCTCCTCTTCCGTAAGCTAGAAGAATATCACCTAATACATAGCCTTTTTTGTTACCTGTAAAGATGAGGTATCCTTTCTCAACTTAAAGGCAAAAAAAGGCGGGCATGAAAGCAACACGGTCTGGTGCCCAATGCCTCAAAGAAGTCTTCACTCGCCATATATACATGAACGCATCAATTTCCTGAATATTCACATGGAAAATTAATCAATGCAGTATTCAAATAAACTCCCAAAATCAACCTTATATAATTAAGAAAGCAATACCTCGTTTCCAAGCCATTTTTCAGGACCTATTACTCTCGTAGCTACAGTCATATTAAAGGCTGTAGGACCAATCTTTAAAGTTGTCGGGTTCATAGACCATTCAGTGAATCTATCCCATGATTCTTCGTGGAACCAATACAGTGAGGACTGTGGAGAACCATCAGACGGCATGGGTGAGTCACTAAGCTCAAGTTTCCTTTTCCATATAGTCCACTTGGTTGGCGGTGGAGCTTTATTTTCTACTGGTTCGACCTTTATTTTCCGGACTGTACTCATCGGAGTCCACCAACCACATGGTTCCATGTCCTTATTAGTCTGCGATGGATCAAAACCTGCCACGTTCGAAATCTGAGAAAGGTCTTCTAGATCTTGCGTATCTATCTCTATGTCCATATCTTCTGCCTCACTGAAATTGTCATCCTGTTAATTGAAGATAAATGATTAAATGCTAGTATAATAACAAATATAAAAAGCATACAAAAACACAAACATAAGCATAAGCATAGATTATGACCGGAGTATCTTACACATAGTTTCATTATCTTACAATACAAAAGCATAGTTCACACATCGAATTACAAAAGCATTGCATAAATATATTACACAAAGACACTAACACAGACAAACACACAATAACATTTGAGAGTGGAGTAGACTAGTGTTTTTTTCCCATGCTTACCGAGCGAGTGAACCTCCTCGGTGATGGCTTGGTAGACGTTGTCTTGCTTGATGAGGGTTTGGTAGACGTGGGCTTGCTAGGAGTTAGGTTGGTGGAAGATGACTTGGTAAGAGATGGCTTGCTCGATGAGGGTTTGATAGACGTGGGCTTGGTGGGAGTTAGGTTGGTGGAAGGTGGCTTGGTAGGAGATGGCTTGCTCGTTGAGGGTTTGGTAGAAGTTGGCTCGCTTGGAGTTTGGTTGGTGGAAGATGGCTTGGTAGCAGATGGCTTGCTAGAAGATGGCTCAACTTCCACGGCTGCATCGGTAAAGGAATATTTAAGCTCAGAATGCATTTTCTCAAACCTTTCACCCATATGTTTCTGTAGCCTCTCTTCCATTGCCGAAAAGTTCTGCTGAAACAAATTTGCCACAAAGCTCTTCATATCCTCACTAAACGGAGCAGGACCTTTTGGTCTAGTGGAGAGAACCTTTTGCTTCCGTTTTTCCATTCCACGATCCGGGAGCCTCCTCTTTCCCTTTCTACCTCCAGAGCTTGTGTTCGCTGTTCCTCTTGGAGTTTGAAACTCTTCATCACTCCCATCTTCTTTATCATTCTTGGGAGCATCTTCATCAGTCTTCGATCCTTCATCATTCCTTGATACTCCATTATCCTCAGATACTCCATCAGCCTCTTCTTGCTTGTCATTAACCCCAAAAGAAAATTCTGGTGTCTCTTCGAACTCCCAAATATGGTCATTGAAGTCATGCTTAGCTTCTATCATCCTCATGACAACCTTGATTCTATCATCCTCCACCTCATCAGCTCTGTAGAATTCATCACTTTCAATTACTACACAATTTCCTCCCCATGAGATGTATGGATAGATGACATCCTACACAAGAAAGGTAAACAATGTTACATACCACAAACTCATATCAAATCGGATGTAGCCATCTTAAATAGAAATATTTACCTCGGGTGTAAAGATGTTCTCCAACTGGATGATCTCCCCATATGAAATCTTTGCAGCTCCTCTCCAGTTTACACATCTAGGACCGTTCACAAAATTTTTGTTGAGTTTTCTTCCAAAGAGCTTTCCAATCTTTGGTACAGCTTCCATGGCCCAAATCTGAAAGGCGTAGGAGAAGCCATCTAACACGTAACTGGTAGTCTTCTCCTTCAGTTTCTCACGAGTTTTACCTATTGACTCGCATAGAAGGTCAAAAGCAGCAACTCCCCAAGGATAGTTTCAAAACTTCTCAAGATCCATGACCAGCTTCACATACTTGATGGGAATATTAGCCTTCTCATCTCGGCCGCAAACCATAGTAACAATGATGCACAGATACACGAGTCTGATTCGATCAGCATTACTCCACTTCTTAACATCTTGCTGGTGACTTTTCCACAGGTCCAACATACAAACTCCCTGTTTTCTCCTCACCACTGTGCTCCAATAACCACCATCATCTTCCCATTCAATCAACTCCTTACATGAGAGACGAGTATTGCATTGAAGCCCGGTTACTGCGTGGAATTCTAACAACGAAAACCGGAGTGGTCTACGCGCAAAGGTAAACCACAGATCATAGTCTTTGTAAGTCACCAGCTCCCAACACAAGAAGCTGTGTATCACTCTCGCGGAGTAACCCAAACCGTTCTCGTAGAGCTTAAAAATCTGAGCAAATAGCGGATCTTTCTTCACTTCTTTCAACTCATTTGTCAGCCATCCCTTCAACATATCCATGTAACATACCATCCTGCAGTTGTTATTGATCTGAGTCACTTGGGTCTCCTCACCCGCCTCAATAAGCCGCTTTGGTAACTCCCCAGACATACCTACAATCAAAAATAAAATAATGAAATGAGAGCACAAAAAAAAAGAAATAAACAACAATGTAGTTTAACTTGTACAATCTGCCTAGTGTTAAACACATATTCCACCTATTACTAAGATTTCACAGAACAACAGTACATTCAGACATGAACCAAATCGTTTAACATGAGCCAAAAACTAAGCTCCCAACACTACTAAGTCGTTTACTATATGTTTAACCCTTCTCCACCTATTACTATATGTTTAAGATGAACCAAATTGTTTAACATGAACCAAAAAAATTAACATACATGACTAAGATTTTTAGTTAAGCAAAAATCTTAATCAACCCAAGCAAGTAATTTTTAGTTTAGCAAATCAACCAAATCGGGTCTAGCAAATATACCAAATCGGGTCAAAATTGTTAAAATGCATGACTCAATATGAATCGATTAGAAGCTTAATCAACCAAACAAGTTATTAGGGTTTATTAAATAAACCAAATCGGGTCTAACAAATATACAAAATCGGGTCAAAATTGTTAACATGCATGATTCAATATGAATCGATTAAAAGCCAATATGAATCGATTAGAAGCTTAATCAACCAAACAAGTAATTATCGTCAAGAGAATCGCAAACCTAGTGAGATCGGTTGAGCGAAATCTGATTGGAAGAACAAATCTACTCGATTTATCCCTGAGAACAAAGAGAATAAGGGAGAAAAAGAATATTAGAGAGAAGAAATCGATGATAAACGAGTAGGAGGGGAAACAATGGAGATTTACCCTAAATCTCCATTATCGCCACTGAAGGTTCGTCGGGGAAGAAGAGAGAGTATGAAATTAGGGTAAATGATAAAACGCCGTGTTTTATCCTCACACGACTTATATTTTTTTTTAACTTTTTCTACTTTTTTTTCTTTTGTTTTAATATGACGAAATTAAGTTATAATTATGTTAATTAGGGGGTATAATGGTATTTAAAAAATATAAGTCTTAGTTTACCAATTAATCTTGTAGAAATCTTAGGTTTCCCAATCATAGTTCAAGGTGTCCTTTTTTTACCAATTTTCTCTTTATTTAACTTTAAGCTATTTGATTGTTTATTTGATAACATATTAGATTAGGTAATTCTATGATTTGTTTCTTTTTAAAAACTTTATTTAAATAAATGAAAATTCAAAACCAACAACTAATCAAACTAAGAGAATTAATTATAAACTTTACCTCTGAGTGATACCTATGCAAAAATCACTAAAATAAATTTTAAATTAATATATATTAGGATGAGAATATGATATTATAAATATAAAAATATACTCTAAATGTTTATAAAGTGATAAATAAACATGATATTGCATTGTCAATTACAAGGATTTAGTAATTAAAAAAAACTATATATTTAACGTTTTTGTATTCATTTGACACATTTTTTATATAACACGTACAGTATATAATGAGTAAAAATATTATCAAATATATGATTATTATATCTAATATAAATATAATATGTTTAAATCATTTATATATTTTTTTAAATAGTATTATATGTATTTATTTTTATATTATAAAATTCTATGATGTAATCTATGATAATCAATTGTTTCAACAAAAAATATGTTACTTCTCTTAACTTTAAGATGTTTGATTGTTTATTTGATAACATATTAGATTAGGAAATTCAATGATATTTTATGTAGGTAACTCTATGATTCGTTTCCTTTTAAAAACTTGATTTAAATAAAATGAAAAATTCAAATACCAACAACCAATAAAATTAAGAGAATTAATTATAAACTTCACCTATGAGTGACATCTAAGCAAAAATCACTAAAATGATTTCTCAATTAATATATAGTAGGATTTATAAAATATTTTGTTATTTCTTTTTTTTATATAATTTGGTTTCTTTAATTTTTAAAAATTATATTATTTTTATTTATTTAATTATTATTTTTTTAATAGGGAAAACACATTTCAAAGTAAATTCCTCGTAATCTTTTCGAAGTAAATCCTCGTAAACTTTTGAAGTAAGTTCCTCGTAAAGCATTACGACGAGCTTACAAGGAAATGTGTTTTTATGACTTTACGAGGAAATATGTACGAGGACGTTACGACGAAATACGTATCCACGCGTTTACGACGAAATGTTTCCTCGTAAATTAACTAGGACAACGATTGGAGAAGAATTCTTCAAAACTCGCCGGTTGACTCTCGTCGGATTTGATCTCTGTAGAGAACTTGAGATATTGTTCAATCGGGATGGATCTGATATTTGAAGAAGACATCGTGGGAAAAATAGAGTAGTTTTAGGTTTTTGTTTGATTAATTAAGGGTACTATAGTCTTTTGATTATCAAAATTTTAAGGGTAAAACTTATTTATTGGTTCAAATTTGATTTATTTTAGGTCACCGTGTTTACCACTTCAACTATGGATATGAGTTGGGTTTCCAAACACTGACTTTTCCTTTATTTGTCTAGGACAAACGAGTATAAATCGTCAAGCTGTTGGGTTTCTCTATGTCATGGGAAAGATTAGAAACAAGAATTGGGCCTATTTTCTACACCACCCCCGTAAATTAAGACCACAGAAGCAAAACTTGATACATCAACACAAGAATCATATTTGTGGTTCTCGTTTCTTCATCCAAACCACAACACCACCCTAAACCTCGTCCACACCATAACGTTCAACTCCAAATCAAACAACAGACGCTCACTTTCTTTTTCTCTCCACCATTAGCATCAATCAGAGAGAGAAGCACAAGCTGTTTCCTATGGCTGCTGCTTCACTTTCTGCAAATCAAGGTTTACTCGGAACATCCTTCTATGGTGGTTGGGGAAACTCGATCTCAGGCGATGATTACCACACCATGCTCGCCAAAACAACTGCGCCACCTAAGCAAGCTCAAGTCTCCCGAAAACCCATCAGAGTACAACCAGTGATGAAGAATGTCAACGAAGGCAAAGGCTTATTTGCTCCACTTGTCGTTGTCACTAGGAACATAGTAGGCAAGAAGAGGTTTAATCAGCTTAGAGGCAAAGCCATTGCTTTACACTCTCAGGTTTTGTCTTCATCCATTATTCTCTGGTTTAAACCCTTAAAAAGTGTATAGTGCAAAAAGCAGAATCAAAAAGTTTTGTGTTTTGTTTTTTTAGGTGATTACAGAGTTCTGTAAATCGATAGGAGCTGATGCCAAACAGAGACAAGGACTGATTAGGCTTGCTAAGAAGAATGGAGAGAGGCTTGGCTTCCTCGCTTGATTGGATTGTTCCTCTCTTCCTGTCTGTATACAAACCCTCTTCTTCTTGTTCCTGTCTAGTTGTATTTTGTTCAAAACCTCTTTTAAAACAGAAATTGCCATTCACATTCTGAAAGTTGTACCAATCACTCTGAGATACTACTTTTGAAACCAAATGAATCTTATATAACAAACAAACAATAACACCAATGTTGAGTTACAGTCTCGGAAAGAAAAATATCACAGCTGAATCAGTATTCTCAGCAACACAAATACAATCATGAAAACTGTCTTAGCCTAATCATAACTTTTGAAAAAGAAGAATAAGATTTCTTTTGAAGTATATCAATTCTCGACCAAGAAAGGGATCTTCAAGTTCATTAGAGGTATTGAGACGCATGTGCAAATCCCCAGAGCTGCAAATATCAACAACATGAACTTGTATGGTAATGTCGATAAGGCTGTTACAGTGAATAACTTGATATATTACCTCGACATTCTTTAACTCAAATTCTGTGCTGCTAGCTAAGCATTCGTTCCCAAATGTTTCAGAAGGTCCACTTGTTGCTTTCAACCTTGTTCAAGTAGAAACATTCGGTATGAGTATCATCAAAACGATTAAAAGTGTTTTTTTTTTCTTCTTTTCTTTTCTTTTCTTTTCAAAATGGAATGAGGTGCCTTACAAATCTTCGTCTAAACATAGAGCAAAGCTTCCTCCACCTCCAAACGCCAATAATTCATTCATACACATATAGTAATATCGGTTGGCACCTGCACCCAAATTTATGAAAAGGTCACTGAGTACAAATACTTGAGGGGCTCGACCTTTCTAGTCCTTGGTTCACATTGTTTAGGGATGGATAATCAACAAATTACATGAAGAGCTTCTAAATAATAGGAAAAGTTCACATTCCACATCAAGTAACTCTATCTTTCTTCTATCACTAGATGGTTTGTAGCAACAATTCAACTAACCTAGAACAAGTTTCTCAACAGAATCAATTGGAACCTATATTCAATCTGCTATTGGAGAGACTTGGGCATTCTCCACAGAATTTCACTTTTCAGTTCTCTCCATATTCTTCCACCCATATATCCCTCCTCTACCTATACGTGGTTACCTGTAGGTCTAAATATGCGTGGTTGACCATAGATTGTTGTGAACATGAATGTTTGGTTTGTACCCTGCAATCAAAACAAAATGTGAGAGAATCAGCACTTACGTAAACGAATTAGGCCCTCTATGTTTCTTTGCTTTACCATTTCCATATTGTAGTGAATATAAAATGGAAATGCAAACACAATAATGAGAGTGAGTATCATTGCAAAATAGTTAGTCTGCCTGATATTTCCTCTTAGGAGTAGTTCTCAGCGGACATTCCAACATAGCGCCAAAAACTGCACCTTGTTTGTCTCCAGCAACCTACACCACCAAACCCAATCATCACAAAACTAAGATCTCTCTCATTCAAAAAAACTTTCTTCCTCAAAAATATTATCAAAGAGGCAAGCAAACAAACCAATAAACAAGGACCAGGAAGGTCTGCGCTTCTACGCAGAAGCGTACGAAGCGATATACCATGTTTCAACGTACTGCCCTTCAACCAGTTAAAAGTTAAAACCGAAACAAACTAAGTATCAAAATATCCAATAAACATATCTTCTCTTTTTTTCCTTACCTATATAACAAGATCCATTTGCAACCTCTTACGATATTTGGAAGACACGCGTGCAAGAACTCAAACAAGTTAGCAGAGATAAAAGCAGAGCTTTCTGTTATTTGCCTTAGCCCTTCATCATAGCCGGTTTCTACTTTGGCAGAAACACGTAACTCACTGCCCTTGTCTTGGCCATTCGAGATCATTGTCCCAGCTTGGTTTTTTCCATTTCCATCAGACTCCTCCTCATTCTCATTCCCAGAACTTGAATTTTGCCAGTCCTGCACATTCAGAAAACGCATAAATAATTGAAGATCAAAATCAAAGAGGGAAAAGTCGATTTAAGGTTATCTAATTCGAGACGAAACACAGGGGGGAGAAAAAGGGAAAGGAAATACCTTTGGAGAATGGGTGAGCGAATAACGAGGAGAAGCAGATTGGCTAGGGGGATCGGCGAAGAGATTCGAGAGCTTCTGCGAGACCTTGTCCTTGAGAGCATGCATCGCGATCAGACAAAAACAACTTTTGTTGTCGGAGACGAAGACCGTGTCTAGATTCGAATAGAGGGGAAGAGAAGATGGTGAGACAGACGGAAAGAGGCTGACTCGCTTGATTCTTGGAGATGGACGAAAAGTCTGCAATGGTTATCAATAGCTCTAAACACAGAGACTCGATTCAAAATTAATTAAAATTATACCAATTAGTATATGCCAATATTAAAAAGGATGAATTAGCTGATAATACAAGAAGAATGTAGTAATTAAGAAAATATCTAAATATTGTGGAGAAATAGTGATGATGGAGAGAAAAAAAATTGGGGAAAATTAGATATGAAATACAAATATGGTAAATGTTGTAGGTATGGAGTACAAATACTCTATTAAAAAAAAGGTTTTCTGCAAAAAAACCTTCGATGTTGTTTTTTTGCAAATTAAACGGCGAACTCAAAAATTTACTGATCAACTTTCCAAGTGCCAATCAATCTGGAATATAACCCTCGGTCATGTATATGGGTATTTATCTGTGTATAATTGTAATATTTATCAATACTACGTCGTTTTGGCTGTAATTTTTAATGACAAAAATTTGTCCAAGTCTGGGTTTGAACCATGAACCTTATACACAATTTGCATCCTACATAACTATTTCAGTTAATGGTTATATTTATACACTTAACAAACGCAACTATATATTTCTAAATTCATTCTGAAATGACCTTGTTTCTTATTTTTTCCTTGGACATGGGAGTTTGTGTAATGAACATGGGAGTCATCTTTAGATTGTACTCAAAACATTTACTTTTTCTATTCTCTTTAGTTATACAGTAAAACTTTTATAAATTAATAATGTTGGGACTTTAAAAACTTATTAATTTAGAAAAAATCCTTATTTAGATTTTTTATTTTAAAATATATTTATTCTAAGATAAAAATAATTTTATTTTAATGTATAGTCATTAATTATTATTTTAAAATTTTTTACATTCATATTAATTTTATTATATATTATTTGATGTATATAATATATATTGTATAGAATTTAAATGTGGTTTTAGATATAATGTTACTAAAATTTCATCAAAAATATATTAAGTGTTAAGAACATATAAAGACAATTTTATTGTGAATATAAAACAAAAAATATAATGATTGCTATTACTTATATAAATATGTATACATACAAAAATTATTAATTTATAATTTTAATGAGACCATATATTTAAATAGTATTTTCTAAAAAAAATATTATCTTAATAAACTAATATTCAGTAAAATAATAAGATAATGTTTTTTTAGAAAATACTATGTAAATATATGGTCCCATTAAAATTATAAATTAATAATTTATATGTATACATATTTATATAAGTAAGAACCTGTCATTATAATTTTTTTTTATATTTGCTTAACACTTAATATATTTTTGATGAGATTTTAGTAACATTATATCTAAACCACATTTAAATTTTATACAATATATATTATTTATATCAAATAATATAATAAAATTAATATAAATATTAAAAATTTAAAATAATAATTAATGTCTATACATTAAAATCAAATATATTTTTTTATCTTAGAATAAATATATTTTAAAATAAAAATTCTAAATAAGGAATTTTTGTAAATTAGTAAATTTTGAAATTCCCAACATTATTATTTTATAGAATTTTTACTGTATAAGTAAAGAGAACTGGAAAAGGTAAATTTTTGAGTAACAATCCAAGGATGACCCCCACATTCATTACACAAGCTCCCATGTCCAAGAAAAAAAATAAGTAACAAAGTCGGAATGAATTTAGAAATATATACAATTGCTTTTGTTAAGTTAATCAATGTATCCGTTAGTTGAAACGGTTATCACACAACTTTAATCTATAACCAGGATAAGACCTTCGTCTTACGAGGAATGAGTTCGCCTTGCGCAGAGTGAATTTAAAATTATATTTTTAAAATGATACAGATTTATATGTAAAGTTTATCAATAAAATTGACATTATCTAACATGCACTATAAACTAGGAAAACACACTGGTTAACTAGAAAGATACGGTTGGATATTTTCAGAAATTGCATAAAATCATTTTCAAATTTGAAAGATACGACTTTAATATTTTGGAAGTTATCTTTGACCACGAAATTAACATGTTGAAAAATCTTAATTTAAAGGATATGCCATCTTTATGAAAAAAATCCAAACTTATCTTTTTCGTAGGCTGTTTCAGTTGAATTTTTTTGAAAAGTTATCAAAGTTACATGTATACAACATGTAAGTAATCATGCTAAATTTATAAGGATTAGTACATGATTTTATTGTTTTAGAGATAGGACCCATTTTGATCATAAACACCGATCTTCATTATCTTTCTGGAAGTAAACTTAGAACTTGTCATATCTCTTACTGAAAACATGATATCGTAAATGCTAAATTTGTACTGCAAGTTTCTTGACTCCATTGATATTGGCGGATATATCTTTTTTGATAAACTTGCCGATTTTTATTACTTTTGGGAAAATAGATTTAGATATAGTCACGCTCATATGAGCATAATGAAAATCTCACCTTGTTCTAAAAGCATCATTATTGTGATCGTATATCATGCTGAAAAGTGAGAATATATCTTTGTTATTTTATTAATCTATACCTAAATATTGTATGAATATTTGTTTGTGTAGAAGTTATATAATGAAATTATTCTTCTGCAGGTTACAAAATAATACACAACCTTTAAAGTTTAAAGTAACGATGGAGGATAGTCAAATGGTGGGAACATAAAATCAGATGTGAATTAACACACAACAGTTATAATAACACCATATGATATGCAGTTTTTAATGTATCATTGTATTTTTTGTGTATTAAGTCATACCAATGGCACAATTAGTAATTACTCTAGATTTAAAAGGATCTACTATAAATAAAAGGGGCAAATGAAAGCATTTGAAGCTGTCCACGTCATTTCTTATATTCAACCAATAGGGACATTTCATTCTGCCACATCAGATGCATTCGGTTGGGCTAGATTTGGTTTTGAGTGTTTTACACTCAGGGTCACATTATGAGTTTTTATAACAAGAAAAGACACTTTGTGCTACTAGGACACTTTCTCTTAACTCAGTATCTTCTTTTCTAACTAAAACATAACTAGAGTACAAATTAATAGGACTCACTATTCTTTTATCTTTTCATCTTCTTACTTTATCATATATTGGTCTGTGTTTTTTTTCCACATTGATCTTTTAAAACGGTGTTGCATGAAATTCTTTAAAAATCAAGTAAAAGTGCAAGATTCTTAAAATCATTTAGCATCCCATGGCAAATTTGAGATCTGTGATATACGTTGTTTGCAGAGATCCAGAACAAAGTTTTCCACGCAATTCAACGACGAGGACATACGGTGAGCTCCTTCTTGATGTTTCATTTCTCTGAAGATTCACCTTTGCATCACTTCGCCACACTCAGATCCACAGCTATTGCCGTCCTAAGTGATTATGGTTCGTCACTATGTCGGAAAGTAAACACTCGAGAACAACAATGGTCAATTTTCATCTTATTGCTCATTTGGTCCTTAAATATTTTGTTTTCATTTTTGACTTTGAAGTTTCAAATTTGAAAAATTAACCTTTTTATTTTGTCCCAAACTTTGATACACTCATGTATATACAAATGAGCATACTAATATAAATATACACTTAATATGTAAGCTAAATGATCCAAATAAATTTAAATAAAAATCTAAAACTCATCAAAAGTATGAGATATTAAGGTAAAGATGAGTTATAAGTAAAATATATCCAGATCTATAAGAGATATTTTCCTTTCTATGGGGTATGGATTATCTCTTGTGTGCGTTGTTTTAATGGTAATTGTATGTAGTCATATGTACATGGCCTGATGTACACAAAACTAAACACTATCCACATGCACAATAGTTGACATGTCCACTATGTGAAATACCACGTGGATGTATACATAATGTTAGTGTACCACGTGGAAGTGTACATAATGTTAGTGTACACATGTTCGTGTACACATGTATATTGGATGACCATGTAGATGTGTACATAATATTAGTGTACATAATGTTAGTGTACACATGTACATGTTAAAGAGATAGATTTGTATGTACATGTATAAGGATAATGAAGCGTGGTTTACGTGAATTAAACAGCATGATTCTATATGTACATGTGCACATGTTTCATGTGTACGAACAGAACATGTGTACATTGTATTTTACTAAAAAAAAATCACATGTACACTGATTCATATGTACATTGCTCAAATTATGATACTGAATAATTTAAATGTTTTTAGTATAGTTGCTAAAAATAATTTCAAATAATTTGTTTTAGTTCGTTTAGATCACTTTTTGATGCATATATTGAATTTTTATCATATTTCCAAATATTCATGTGTATATTATTTCTAAATATTCATATTTCCAAATATTCATGTATCATGTACATCATATTTGATGTACACATGTACGCCGTCAACCTTTAATGTACACATGTACACTAACGAATGCACACAACTTTGCAGTATGTTGGACATCTAACATGTTTATCAAACATATGTGTATATATAAATATCTGATAAAATATAATATGTGTATTGTACATATTAGCCCTTATTGATAGTTAAAAACATATGTGTACATGTAAAAGAATATATTGAATATGAACCACGTCAAAAATTGTCGTGTACACATATATTTTACTGTCCATATGTAGAAGGTTTCATAAAATTATTATCGTGTACACATATCATTTTTTGATGCATATATTGAATTATTATCATATTCCCAAACATTCACGTGTATATCATTTCCAAATATTCATGTATATATCATGTACACCATCTTTGATGTACACATGTACGCGTCCAACCTTTAATATACACATGTACACTAACGAATGCACACAAATTTACAGTATGTTGGACATCTAACATGTATCTCAAACATATGTGTATATATAAATATCTGATAAAATATAATATGTATATTGTACACATTAGCCCTTGTTGATAGTTAAAAACATATGTGTACATATAAAAGAATATATTAAATATGAACCACGTCAAATATTGTCGTGTACACATATATTTTATTGTTTACATGTACAAGGTTTTATAAAACTTCACATGTATACTGACTCATATGTACATTGTTCAAGTTATGATACTGAATAATTTAAATGGTTTTAGTATAATTGCTAAAAATAATTTTAAATAACTTGTTTTAGTTTGTTTAAATCATTTTTTATGCATATATTGAATTTGTTTGTTAAGTATGCATATCACATGGGATAAAAATTAAAATTTAGAACTTCATGTGTACACATATATTATACTGTCCATGTGTACTCCTGTTTCACACAAAAAAACACAAGTATACGGACTCATTTGCACAGAAGTTATGATATATGATAATTTTAATGAGTATATTTTTATAGTTCATTTAGATCATTTTAGGTTTCATATAGGTTGTATATATTTTTTTTTTTTGTTTGTTGCATATCACCGAGGATAAAAAATGTAAATTTGGAAGTTTTAGGGTAAAAAAAGAAATGTTGCAAAATCTGAGGGACTGGAAATGACTAACACCAAAGTTATCCACCAAAACATGGGCTAGTTAAATTGCATATTTTGAAGTATGAGAGTCAATTAGAGGGGATATATCTGCAAATAAAAGAATTTGGGATAAAATTAAATTTAACCTCAATATTCAAGGATTAAATGTGCAAATAAGAGAGTTTTGACCATTGTTGCTTGAGCTTTCTCTTTGCTAATTAGACGGTGGCTGAGATTGTGGTGCATAAGTTGACAACGCCTGAGATTCACGGAGGAGCTTAATTGAAGCGGATGATGGAGAAGATGACGAGGGTCAAGAGCTTCGACGATGGATTCAAAATGATTAGCACCAGAAACTAGAAGTAACTTGATAATCTCCAGATCAATCTTTGAAATAGAACCTTGCATTTCTGTAATGGAAATTAAAACCAAATGGTTCAAACAAAAAAAAATATGAGAAAAATAAAAATTTTGTTTTGGAGTTGTTTGTCTGATTTTTCTCAATTCTAAAAAAAAAAAGTCAAACTGTATAGTAATTGTAAATATTTATGTCTAGTAGAAACTAATAGATCAAAATGTGAGAGAGGGAGAGAGAGAAAAGATATTTTGACAAATAACTTAAAAGAGAAAACAATATATAGTTGGTTCGTTTAGCTAGGAAAGTATAGCTAGAAAATGAGTTTAGTTAGATAAAAGTACTCTAGTAATATAAACTGTCTTATAGTGTAATAAGAAAGTTGAAACTGCCCTTCAGTGTAATTGTTTCTTTGGTTTTAGGCCTGAAATTCGTTTTGCTGGGAGGTCCAGTAATGATTAATTATTAAAAACGTGATGCTTCTTTTCCTTACCATCAACGCCGTCGAATAAATCCATCGGCAATGGTGACGAAGGAGCTTCAAAACGACGGCATCCAGTGTTAAGATGAGAACAACAATCAGAACGGAGGTAATCAGAGAAGAAGAGTTTGGGAAGACGATCGGGCAACGAATCAAGTGGTGGTGATGAACGAGTCTCGAAACGACGGGTTACTGACTGGTGATGATAACGATCCACGCCTCCATCCTCTTTCACTGAGCTTGCGACCACCAACGTCGTACTCCCCTCAGATAGCGCCGGTGCGTCGTCTGGCACCATCATCGCATGCTGCTCCTCCGCTGATGATGCAAACATGGCCGCGATTCCCTTCATCTCAGCCTTATTTCACGACATTACCTCCGTCGTATCTATTCTCATCGTCGCTCAGCTACTCTCCATACCAGACACTGTCTCGAGAATCGTTGACACCAATTCAGCCACCGTACACACCGTCGTTTGATTTCCTCCCTCCGGAAAGACCAGTCACCGCGGTTGAGTCACGACGGAGTTACAGATCGCAATCAAGCCGGAAAAGACGATACAATCCCCCCCACCGTATCCCTGGGCAACCAACAAACGTGGAAGGATACAAAATTTGTGGAGCTTACGAAGACGACAGAGATTCTTATTTTCGAGGTGAGTTATCTCTTAAGCTCAGTATAGACTACATTACCTTAATCCTACTTTGATTTGGCACTGGTGGTTGTTGCTTTTTTAAAGCTGTGTTGGTATTTCTCGGATACTTGGGAGCAGTTTCGGATCAATGGAAGTCATACCTCAAGAGCGTGGGAATTGATTGGTGGTATTTAAGAAAACACTATGGATCGAGAGCTGTCTATGGAGGGTAAGTACTGAAAAAAAACTTTCACTACCAATACAAAATTGGCTCCATGTATCTGTTACTAAATGATATCTCTCTCTTTTTGGCTTTCAGTTTTGTTGCTACACTGAAGAAACTCAAACTCTGTGTTGATTAATGTAGTTCCCTCAAACTTATGACCTTCATGCTGATTCATCTATTCTCATCACCGAAGAAGAGGTATGTTTATATATCCAGTACTCTCACATATATGCATCTCTATTGCTTTTTTTTAATCAGAAGAAGAGGTGTCATCAGGTATGAAGTGGTCATCCTGTCTCATCTAAAGGAACATCATAATTTAAATACTCATTCACAGTTAATTTACACTCTATTTTCATCTAGCGATGACTATGACAGTGCCATTTTGTAGTCTTGGACAGAGAGATGACAAAACTAAGCAATGCAGCCACTTTGGATTTTGTGGAGGTTTGTTTTTGCTTCAACACTCTATTTAGCTTGCGTTTTAAAATTTTTACCTTTACTCTGACCCTTGAAATTTTTTACAGATGTGTGGCGATGGAGGACCAAAGCTACAAAGCTGCCTTGAAGTGCTAAGTGGCAAGGTATGAGATTTTCAGATATTTTATCTCGCTTTTTGAATATTAATTAATTTTTGACAGGTTTACTTGATACAAAATTTTCGATTGGTGTATTCAAGGAATGGTAGCTGGTTATGTACTCTGTGTGATCATAGGTTTCACCTCAGAGTGAAAGCACTGGCCTCAAATTAAAATTTGGTCTTTTCTAAGTTGTTTCTCTGATTCAGTTTGTAAAGAAAAGCTGTACCTTCTAAAGTATCTTTTTTCTTCTGATGAATAAAAACTTTGATTAGGACATGTAAACACACGCAAACAAACAGTGTAAGTAGTTACTTCTGAGGATAGTTTACAGGTGAAGGCATTTAAATTTTCTCGTGGCTCACGTTTGCATTCTGATATAAACTATTTAGCACTCTTGGAAACTGCTCATGTTTTATGCTTACTAATTGTCATTCTGTCTTTTTAGGGGTTGGGAACAAGTTACTAATTGTCACTAAATTAAGAGTTGTAATCCCATCTTCTACTCAATTCTGTCATTTTCTCTGAAACTACCATTTTCATGTGCGTGTGTGTGTGGCAGGCTCTTCACCATGACCTGAGAAGACGCTCTCTACACCTTGAAATGCCGGGAGTCACAAGCAAACATCAGACGAATCTACAGCAAAATTATTCTCTAACGTATCTAGCATTGGTCTGCATCTTAAAGCCATTATAATCTCATCTAAGGACAGCAACGTTAGCTTCTCTGTACAGGTTTTAATATTTATGTAACCATTATGTTAAACTTGAGTGAGAACAATCTACAGGTTCTTTGTGAAGTTCCTGAGTCCTATGAAGCACATAAGAAGCAGAAAAACCGTTGGCATTCAGGACCTATGCAGCTTTTTTGCTTGTGCCTTGGTGCAATCTTAACCTCTAAGGTAAACTGTTACAACTCTTTTCTTCTTCAAAGTGTCAAAGTTTTTGATCAGTCTTTGTTCTTGCAGATAGCTATATGGAAGAAACCGAATCTGATACTACTCTTCTTCCTTCTTAGAAAACCATTCTTCCTTTCTACTCCTTCACATTGTTCTGCATTATCCTTCTACTCACAATGTTTGTACCAGAAGCTGAGCTTCCCGTTTGGGATCATCTGCTACATACCGGTTTTCATGTCTTTCCTCATCCTCTTCCCATCTCCAAAGTCTTTCCCTTTCATCGTCCCTTACCTTTTGTAACCATAAAATTAACATGTAATGTCTAACAAGACACATGAAGATTATTCTTATTTTTCAATTATCTTTCAAGGCTATTTGATATAATTCAACTCCTTAAGTGCATTAGTAATATATAACACTATTTTAATATATGATACACTATTTATACATCATCATTCATGTACTTTTGTAATATATAAAACACTATTTATACGTTGTCAAAAAAAAAAAAAAAAAAAACACTATTTATACATATAAATGAAGATCAATTCCATGGATTTCTATGGTAACCGGAGAAGAATCCAACAAGTCTACGTGGAATACCTTCTAACTATCTCACTATGCACCCACTGAAGGCTTTGTGGATCTCAATCTATACCTGGTCCTGAAAAAATTGGCTCATTAGTTCTCAGCTATAGACATGAGTTTCATGTTACCCTTTGAAACCTTAATGTTTTTTTTTGGTTTAACAAACAACGAGCATTGGAATTCATTTTTCCAGTGGTTATAATGGCATGCTATAGTAGGCATTCAACGACTTAAAAATTCTTTCACCTCCCTGGCTTAGTCAGCCATTTAAGACCCTATACATATGGAGCTGAAGGGAACTTCGCTGCTCATATTTTCGTCTCCATCTCTTTATTATACAAAAGCATCTCTAAGAAGGTTATGATAATGGCAAATCCTCAACTGCTTCTGTTTCAGTTTAAGGCTGGATGGAGTAAGGAACATGTTTACACCACTTAGGAACTTCATCACTGCCTGTATTTTATTGATCAGTCTCCAACTTGAAAGTGTGAGTAATGTAGGATTAGCCACAAAATTTTCAGGCTCTTGCTTTTCAATAAAATGTGTCACATCCCACGGGATGAAAAGAATCTACATGTGGACATGAACATGCTGTGGTCATGGCACTTCAAAATTCTTTAAATTACTGGGACTAGGTTTTAAGTAAGGTTATGGTAAGCCAATTTTTTGGATTAATCCCTAATATTTGTAACTTTCATGTTCACAGCGGATAAAAGTAAACTTACATAGAAGTTAATTTTTGGACTTCAACCAAAGCAAGGATCAGTTTTCATGGAACACTATTGTCATTTGGGGTTGCCAGCAAGGATCAGTTATATGTTCGCTTTTAAGTAATACATGCAGTAAGAATTCGATAAATTAATAATGAAAATAATATTTTTTTAGAAAATTTGATGTATATATATCATCTCATTAAAACATAAATTAATAAGTTATATTTATATAAGTATATTCCAAACATTGTATTGTATTATATATTAAAAAGGAGTATTTTTATAAAATATCTTTTAATATTTAATAAAAATTATATATAAAACTCATCTAAGTTTTATGATACATATCTTATATACACTAAATATCAGAACAAAAATAATCAAATCAATTTATATAATTTAATTAATCTGGAAATTGTAAAATTATATATTTTTCCAGTCAAACGAAAGAGGTACATTATACAACAATTTGAAAAACATATAAAGTGTAAATATAAATATAAATGAAATAGATGAAAAAGATAAAAAAATAGATTGAAAATCTAACCCGTCAAAATATAAAAAGGAACAGAACGTAACCATAGTAAAGCATCTTAACAATCACATTTAAAATTTTAACTAGATTTAAGGAAAGTAAATTAAATATTTTACTGTAATAAGTTTCAATTGAAAGAGGTCATGACAAATAAATAAGATGAACTGCAGAATAACGATTCACACATTATATAAAAACATTCATTACAAGATAATAAATATTAACACAATATTAAATTAAATTAAATAAAACTAGAGAACACACAACTGAGAAAGCATTGAGTGTGTATAAATGGAACTCCATCTAAAACCAGAACTAAACATGTTTGCTAAACCATTAGAATTTCTAATTTTCAATTAAATAATAAACAGTTCAGCTATTACATTTTCAAATTGTCATGCATATATTTAATTTGTTTTATAATAACTATGCAAAGATTACAATCAAATTAATATATTTCCATATGACTGATACATATTTTGTTTGTTACAATATTTTTAAAAGCAATGTTCATAATTAAAAAATCGTAGCTAAACCATAACAATGTTAGCAAAACCGGCTCACCGGCAACTTTTTTTGGACACCGTTTATTAAAATAAGAGCTTTCATTAAAATTCATGCAACATAATAAAATAGCCATGACTAATTATTTTTTTGATAAATAAAATAAAGAGTAAAAATATTTATTGAATAAAATAATTGTGATTATATATTTTTAATTTTTTTTTATAGAAAATGATGAAACTAATGCTTTCATACAATTATTACTCATCTACTAACGAAAAAAAAATCATATTGATCAAAATAATTAATGTATTTCATGAAATACATTAGTTATATTCCGTTTAAAAATTCATAGTAAAAACGAATTTAAAAGATAAGATATTAAAACACATAATCCGCGCATAGCACGGAAAAAAGATCTAGTAAATTTAAAAGAAGACCGAGAAGATATGTCATGTTGACACCTCAGCAAAATAGCATAGAAATAAATATAGTACAATTTAAAGGTTTTTTTTTTTTTTTTTTTTTTTTTTGAAACACTTTAAAGGTTACTCTTTTATTTTATTTTGCTTCTCCTTTAATATAACTGTTTTTTTATCAGATGATATGTGCTCTATAAATCATGATATCAAACCAATGATTCATACCAATTATTTTACTACAATGTACTCGTATGAAAATGAACTATATGTAATCTTCGGCCAGATCCCAAGTTAAAAGTCTACATGTATTTTCATATAAGTATGTACATGATAATTTTTATTTCACCAAATGTCTTAAAAAGTAATTATTTTGATTAATGATGGTTATATAGTTAGGGCGTATTCATTGGAGGGTCTCTTATAGAAGAAGATCAACAGAAATGTAGACTACCCATTGGTTCTAGCAACATCAGCTCTGGCACGTAGCAGTTTCATTTATACGAGAAAAGCTGTAGATTTCGTAACTGAAAATTTGTGACCAAATGAGGAAATGCAATGTGAAGCAAAAGCAGTGGTGTTCTATATGGAATGAACGAGGTGGATGGAGGAACAACTGAGGTTTTTTCCTAAACTAAGTGGGGAAATTCAAGAGCACCTGACCGATAACGAGTTTAGGATGTGCGTGGAGAGGAATAGAGTTCAAGGCAACTTCAGAGCAATAAGTTTACCGAACTGGATGATTTTTTTCCGTATTCTTTTTTTTTGCAAATATTTATGAATGATGAAATGGAGAAAGTAAAATGATTCACAAGAGAATCTACAATTCCATTAAGAGAAAGGTCAAAGATCATGGTTGGTTTGGTGAATGAGATCCTTCATCTTTGTTTAACTATTCAGAAACTTGAATAATCTCTCAAAATATTGGTTGATATGTCTTTTTTTAGAGTGTAGTTGAAGTAAATTTTTTGCTGTTTCTAACACAATCTCTATCACCAAAATAACTTTATAGCCAATAATGTCGTGTGTTAAGGTGACAAGATTCATTTCATGATATACTGATTTTTTTTGTTACACTTTTGTGAAATACCAATATGTTACACTTTCAACTAGCAAACAGTGTTGAGATTCCAGATCTTATTCACTGCAAAGATCACATGAATAGAAAAGAATCGATCAACTATCCACGGGGGAGCAAAGAGACAAAAGCAAAACAGAGAACATGTACACGTATTGGTATTAAATAACAAAAGGTATAAAAAATCAATGTCCTTTTTCTAAACCAAGGTAAATAGATTTGCTCCGAAAGTCTATTTGCTCTATAAATTTCGTTAAGAAATGACTATGGGAGATGAGCGAAAGCAAGAAAATTTTAGGTGAATAATTTTTTTATATATTTTTGAAATTCTTTATGAAAAAATTACATTCTCAAATGATATATGATATTGCAAAATCTATCTAACACCTCAATATTTTTTAGATAAGCCAAACATTATATTGCTGAAGTATATTCTATAGACGTAGACACCCTCTATCTTGGACAACACCTCTTATGTTCTATATAAAGTTAAATCGTGTTCACAAAACTCAAAACTAAATAAAAATTTCGGTCACAACCAAACCGAAAATAACACCGCGTAGCACAAAATATAGAACTACAATTTTAAGATGGAATATTAAAAATATTATAATACGTCACATTAAGGGTTTGATTGGTTTCTCCGCCACCACCCGCAAACGCAGCTTTTGCAGTTGATATCGGTTGTTGACATTTTGCAACAATCACAGAAAATACTATAAATCGTTCAAACTGCTCTAAACCTCTAAAATTCAAAAGTTGTTTCCAATTAGGTTTTGCAGTTGCGGGCAGTGGAGAGAAAATTAAAAAAAATATATACTTTTTTTCAAAAAAGTATATAAATATAAAAAGAAAATTTTCATAAAATTTAAAATTAAAATAATAAAATACCAATATATATATATGTATATCATATTTTAATATATATTAAAAAACTTCAAACAAAAATATTTTGTATAATTTAAAAAACTAATAGTATAATTTTATAAATATTATTTTTATATTTATTATAAAAATATGATTTTAATATTTTAATAATTATATAAAATATAAATATTTATAATTTATTATTTAACATCTATTGTATTTGGTAGTCAACCATTCATAAGTATCCAGCAAACGCAACAATTTTTAACCACTTTACATGTCATCCAAATCTCTTACAAATGTTTAAAACCACAATCTTTCGTATCCGCAAACGCTTGCAACCTCATCCGCAATGGCTGCGATTACACCAGTCAGGTTCTAAACACTGGAAAAGGAATAAAAAGAAACAAATAAAATACATCCACAATTAGCTTATTATCTGAAATGTATATATGTGCATTATATATATTAAATGTATTTATATTTGTCTAATCCCGGACGCAGCCCGGACAAAATCTCTAGTACTATTAAAACATAATTGATTTTATTTTTCACTACCCCTTAGTTTCTTTAATTAATTATTTTTTGTGCTATTGTGATAGAGAAATTTCTTTGGATAGTCTTTTTTTAAACTTTTTCACAAAAATAGCTTTCAATAAGGAAAATGACCAAAATATATATTTTTATTAAAATGTAAATATGCACTTATACCATGGGGTCAACTAATTTGGACTTAGGATTTAGGGTTAAGATGTGGATTTTTTGGGTTTAGGATTTCAAATTTTTTTAAAAAATAGAAAATAAATAATACAAATTTCAAAATAAAATGGACTATTTTGCTCATATTATTTTTTAAGAGCTATTTTTGTGTCAAAAACTTTAAGAAAGCTATTTGAAAGAATTGTCCATTGCAATAAGTATATTTAATATTTAGTTTATTAGAAGCAACTATTATTTAGGAACATTATTTTTCTCCCTATTAATTAGCCTAACAACTATTATTTGTTACTAATTGCAGTGTTGGCTGGAAGCATATATTCTTATTTATAGTATTTATTTTAGAAAATAATTCTTCGTTTATTACGTAACCATATCTATATCATAACCATACATACCAAACTAAGGCTGTAGAAGTTTATTTAACACAATATAAACCTTAAGTTATTAATTTTAAAATCAATCCTCTGACTTTTTCAGTTTTGGACAATGAACCATTTATAACACTTTAGCATTTTAGTTTTACTATCTTCAAATTATGATAACAAACCTAGCATTTTAGTTTTACTATCTTAAAAAAAAATACTGATAATATGGTTACTAATATTCAATGCCAAATATATGTTTTTTGAGTGAAATCTTTCAAATACACACCAAGTATAATTATAAATTTTAAAACTAATTAAGAAATTGTCATTTAAATTTCAAATAAGTTAGGAAAGGAGATAAAATGATGTGCCATCTCTAGTACATCTTGATCCTCCTACACAGAAGAAATTACAAAGTCTGTCGAATTATGCATTTGCAAAGCATGAAAAATGGCTACCTGATGCATTTTCAGACACCAAAACGGTAACAAAATCACATATACCAGCTGCAAATGTTCCTGCTCATATAAAAAGGACACATAAACATGGAGTAGATGATATTACAAAAGAGTCCAAAATACACTTAAGCGTGGTATACATGTTGGTTCTATAAGATTACTAGGAAATGAAAGGAGATGGAAAACATACCCTTCCAATATATCAGAAAAGTTGGACGAAATGAGTCATGAGGTTGATCATCATGATTCTGAAGAAAATCGTGAGATTTCTATTAATTACAATCATAATAGAAAATTGAGGAATTGAAACAAAGTGAATGGTATTAATGATTTTTTCTGGTATTTTGTTTTAAAGGAAATAAATGAAGAGAACGATGATCTAGAACCAAAGTTCATTTTTCGAATGTCAAAATAGACACGACTAACAAATGGAAGGATGCAATACAAGTTGAACTTGATTCGCCTAACAAATGAGAGGTATTTGGACCTATTGTTATCACACCTGAAGCTGTGAAACCAATCGGGTATAAGTGGATTTTCGTTCGGAAAAAAATGAGAAAAACGAAGTAATGAGATACAAGGTTCGTCTTGTAGCTCAAGGACTTGTATCTCAAGATTTCTCAAAGATCTAGGACCGATTATGAAGAAACATACTCTCCTGTTATGGATGCAATCACTTTTAGATTATTGATGAGTATTACGGCTAAACAAAATCTAGAAAAGAGTCTAATGGATGTTATTACAGCCTACTTATATGGAGCCTTGGACACTGATATTTATATGAGAATCCCGAAGGATTAGAGATGCCAGATTTATTAAAATATAAGCCTAGAGAGTAATATGCAATAAAATTTCGAAGATCATTATGCAGCTTATAACAATCTGGAAGCATGTGGTATAATTTTCTCAATGTACATTAACTATATAAAGATATGTAAACAGTCCAATATGCCCATGTGTTTTCATCAAGAAAACATCATCTGGAATTGTTATTATTAACGTATATGTCGATAATATAAATATTATCAGAACTAAATAAGAAATACAAAAGACATCTGAATTATTTAAAAGAAGAATTTGAGACGAAAGATCTTAACATATTGTCTTGGTCTACAAATTGAGCATTCCCATAACGATATATTTGTACACTAATCTACATATACAAAAAGAGTGTTAAAACGATTTAACATGGACAAAGCAACTCCACTAAGTACTCTTATGGTCATTAGATCACTAAATGTTGAAAATGATCATTTTCAACTACATGAAGAAATGAGGAGATACTTGGTGATGCAATAGGCGCGCACTTATGTATCTTGTAAAATGCACTCGACAATATATCATTACGCTGTTAATCTTTTGGCAAGATTTAGTGCATATCTTACGCAAAGACATTGGAATAGTATCAAACATGTCTTTCGCTATCTTCAAGGAACAACTGAGTTGGGATTATTTTATTCTATCGACTCAAATGGAGAAATTGTTGACTTTGCAGATGCATGATATTTATCTGATCTCCATAAAGCTTGATCACAAACTGGGTACATCATGTCAGTTGGAGGGAATGCTATATCATAGTGATCCCAAAAACAAACACTTGTCGCACTTCCTCGAACCATGATGATATAATTGCTCTCTATGACGAAATCAGAGAATGTCTTTGGCTCAAATCAATAAGTCAACACATCCTTCCAAGTAGTGGGATCAACGTCAATTTAGAACCAACCATCTTATACCAAGACAATGCAGCATGTGCCATTCAAACAAAGAAAGGATACATCAAAAAGTGACCGAACCAAACATATTCCACCAAATTTCTTCTCATATACCCACGAACTCGAGAAGAATAAAGAAATTGAAGTGAGATATATTTCTTGTACAATGCTACAGATCTCTTTACGAAACCACTACTCACTACGACATTCTGAAAACATGTTTACAACATTGGGATGTACATCAAAAAGACCTATAATGATTGTCTATTTAAGGGGGAGCTTCTGAGTTGTACTCTTTTTACCTTGTTATGGTTTTTCCTACTAGGTTTTCCAAGAAATGTTTTTAATGAGGGAACAGAAGATTTAGTACAAAGGACATTTATGATAATGGTCTCCAAAAGAGAGTATGTTACAATAGTCAAGATTTTACGTGTATAATATGAAATGGAGTCCATAATCATTTAACTCTCACAATATTTCTTGTCTGATTTCTTTCTATATAAACTATGTACTTCGATCATTTGATTACATCAACAATGGTGCTACCCAACTAGTAATATACCAACTGAAGAATTAAATTCAGATGAAGACGAAGAACATTATAATACTCAAGCAAACTATATGGAAGGCTTCACGATCAAATTTCTGCATATTTTTGGGATTCATGCTAATTTTATTTTGTATTTGTAGTTTTTTTATAAAATAAGTTAATGTGTATTTTGATGATGGTATTTTATATTAAATTTTTCAGACAAAAATCGCTGTTAATAAAAATTACATTTAGTTAATTTAAAAAGCAAAAACAAATAACTGACAACCAAAATGTAAAACACTCATTCATGTTTTGAAAGAAAAAAAAACTATAATCTACTGCAAGATCAAAAATCAAAAACCAGAAACAGTAATAATAGTCAAGATTTTGCGTGTATAATGTGAAGTAGAGTCCATCATCATTTACCTCTCACAGTATTTCTTGTTTGATTTTATTTATATATAAACTGTGTACTTCGATCATTTTATGAGGTCCTTTCCGAACAATAATTATATCATTTCTTCTCCCTTTTGGTATGCTTCTTCTTTTATTACTTCTACTTTTATATATGTAACATTGTTACAAGTACAATATAAATGATAAAAAACATATATACATATAAAATATAAATAAAACAAAACAATATAATATAATTATAATACATTTTCAGCATGCTCACACGTCCATTAAAAAATTTTCTTTTGATTATTGTGTTCGGATTGGGGGAGTCATTTCTTTGTTACGTTTATAGTTACCGGAATGCGGCACTACCGCCCCATTATTTATTCATTAGTTTTACTATTACCGGATTGCGGCCTTGTCGCCCCACCCTTATTGTTAATTTTATAATGGTTTCTTAAGACACCATAATAACCGATATACCATCTACACATTTAATTTATTATTTATGATTAATTTGTTATCATAATTTATGATTTCTATAATGATTGTTTCATTATATTAATTTATTTACTTTCAAATGTGAAGGATAATTTTATTTCCATATATAATAAAATATATTTTAAGGTGGCACCTATTTTTAAACTTTTTGTTTGAACTGATAACATTGTAATTGTTTGCTAATAATATTATATTGATTTTTACCTTGTGTTTACTTCCAATGGTCATAAAAAAAACGGCTAATTAATAGTGTTTTTAAGATTTATAAATCCACTTACAACACTTCATTTCATTTCACATTTCTCCAAAATCCTATTATACAATACATTCAATTTTCATTAGAAAAATGTTTAATGCGTTATTAACATTTGAAATTGGTGTTTTATCAATTGTTTTCTATGGTTTACTCGTTGGAAATTTTTCTCGCAAGGAAATTTTTTTTTTGTCATCATCAAAACACAGACTCATGCTGACTCTGCAAACCAATCGGGGAGCTCTGTATCCATATGGACGATGAAGGTCGGTTGTTTCCTAGCACTTAGTGCAAGGCCATCCACTCGTGAATTCATCGATCGAGGTATATGGAGAAGCTCGGAGGAGTGAAAACTGTCTTTCAGGATCTTGATGTCTTCTAAATAGCTGGCAAATGCTGGCCATTCTTCTGGATCCAAAACCATCTTCACCTGTTGAGAACAATCTGTTGCAAATGTGACCTGATATTGACGTAAATTCCTCATACATTCCATTGCCCAAATGAATGCTTCCATTTCAGAGTGTAGTGGGGAAAGACTAGCACGGGTATTTCTTGCCCCCAATAATCCATCGAAACCCTCAAGGGTGCTATACCAGCCGTCTCCTGAAAATAGCTCCTTGTCCTTCCATGACCCATCTATAAAACACCATCTGCCAGGAATTTGGGGTAAGGTTGTAACCTCTGATATTTGGGGTACCTGTTGCGTGTCAGTTGTGCCTCGGCCTAAAGAAGTGACTCTATATCCGCCAGCTTAAAGAGTATATTTGGGATCTGTATCAATGTTACTAAAATTCTTATTGTTCCTCCCCTTGCAGATATACCATAAAATCCAAGCGAATTGATGTTCCTCCATCTTTGAAGAAACTCTCCAAAACAAATGATCCATATTCCTGAAAAGTGATTGTGTAGGGAAATTTTCTGGATTTGATGGGAACCTAGACAGTGCCCACACTTGTACCACAGGTGAACATTAAAAAAAAAAGCATGGTTCACTGATTCTTCTTGGTCACCACAGCAAGCACAACATGTCACCTTTTATTCCTCTTCTATTTAAATTTGTCTTGACCGCTATGCAACCTGTTACGATTTGCCATAAGAAATGTTTGATCTTCAGTGGACACTGAACTTCCCAGCATAATTCCTTAAGAGCATCAACCGTGGGTCCGTAAATTACTGGTGGTTTTTCTTTGTCCGGGTATATCCGCTACACTTGGTATCCAGATTTCAACGTATATTTTCCATTATTTGTAAAATGCCAGCCCTCTCTATCATTCACTTGCGTCTGACTTAGAGGTATACTTTGAATAATCTGTACATCATGCGGGTTTATGAGAGACCAAATTACCTGAAAATTCCATGTACGCGAGATGGGATTGATGAGAAAATCCACGTAAGGTCCGGGAGAAAACTTTGTTGATTGCTGTTTGCTGGTCTCGGGCGAGTGGATGGGAGCCAAGGATCATTCCATACAGATATGGATGCTTCTGTTCCCACCCTTTTGATTAGTCATTTGCTAACCAGATATCTAGCAGAAGTCATACTGCGCCAACCATATGATGGCGAGTATGATCTAATCGGTTCCAGGGGTGAGGAGTTCCTGAAATACCGCCCTTTAAATACTCTAGAAAATAGGGTATTCATTTTTTCAATCAGTCGCCACAACTATTTCGCAAGCATAGCCGAATTGAAATATATTATGTCTTTAAATCCTAAGCCTCCTTCATCCTTTGGCATACATAACTTATCCCAAGATTTCCAATGCATACCTCTCTTACTTCCTCTTGGGCTCCACCAAAATTGTGCTACTACACTCGTCAGCTTTTGTGTCACTGTCTTGGGTATCCAATAGCAGGACATGACATGATTAGGCAGAGCCGTCATCACCGTTTTAATAATCACTTCCTATTCATCCTTTGGTAAAAAACCTTGAAAGTCCATCCATTGACACGATTATTAAGTCTTTCCTGCACAAACCCAAAAACTTGTGTTTTGGATCCTCCCAAGCTTTCAGGGATGCCTAAATACGATCCCGTCCCACCTCTATTCTAAATCCCTAAAATGTCTCTTGTGGCCAAATTGAATAGATGATTTTTGGAAGTTGATTAGCTGTCCAGAAACTGCCTCATAGTTCTTTAATATCCTAAGAATGGTTTGACACTCCTTGGTTTGTGCGAAAAGGAAGGACCAAACCGCCTAGGAAGGGAGTATATAAGCAAAAGGCAGAGGACAGAAGCAAAGGACGAGTTTTCAGAGCTTTCACCACCAGAAACTTAGCACTTAATTTTTTTTCCGTTTTTGTTATCGAGCTGCGCCTCAACTAGGGTTTTAGTCTTAGACTGCTAGAGTTAGGGATCTCGCCGACGGCTCGTGTGGCTAAGGCTTATTCTGGTTGTACCATTCTTACGCAGATTCGGAATAAGACTCTTTTTGTTCTCAATCTTGTTATTTACATCTTTATTTCATACTTGTCGTGTTCTTGATTGTTCTTGTGCGGTTCCGCAGATAGCCGGTTCCTTTGGGAAATTAGGGTTTACTCTAAGTTCCCTTATTTAAGTAATCTTGACAGTAGGTGAATTTCGGTTCCCACAGTTTGGCTCTAGAAGGAGGGGGGGGGTCGGATCTATCTTACACTCAAGCCGCAGCACGCTCAATCAAGAAACAATGATTGGTGACAACCAAACTCGCGATGACAGCGATAACGTTGACAAAACACCACCACCACAAGATGTGTCCGCGGCCAACGCTGGAAACGCTAACGCCGAAACCATCGAAAAGATGCTCCCCGACTTTAACAAAAAATCGGAAGAGCAAGAAAAGCTCATTGATTCACTCGCAAAACAGGTCGAAACCCTAACTGCGAAAACCAGAGCGATTTGCCCCTGCGGAACTACTAAGATCCGGGGAAGGAGGCTCGATTTCGCGACTCCTATGGATCGTCCCAGAACCGAGCAGGGTAACTTACCGGAGAAAGACTCCAAAAAAGATAACCCTGACGCGACACTGAACGAATCAGACAAATCTCCTACTCGCAGACAGGAGACCGAGGAAGACGGCGTCGAAAGAGTTAACCTGGAAACAAGCGACCAAGCTGACTCGTCAGACGAGGACGCAGACGTCCATCCTAGGAGAAGGAAAACTCGCAGCCCTCTGCCGGAGTCTTCTCCCGAGCACTCTTTTACTGGAGATGAGGAGGAGCTCTATTTTACGCAACTCGCAAAAACAGCCAAGGAACGGTCTCCAGTTACTCGCAGCAAACGCCGACGAGGTCGGAAAAATGCTGGAAACAAGCGACCAAGCTGACTCGTCAGACGAGAACGCGGACGTCCATCCTAGGAGAAGGAAAACTCACAGCCCTTTGCCGGAGTCTTCTCCCGAGCACTCTCTTACTGAAGACGAGGAGGAGCTCTATTTTGCGCAACTCTCAAAAACAGGCGAGGAACGGTCTTCAATTACTCGCAGCAAATGCTGACGAGGTCGGAAAAATGCTGGTGACTTAACTAAGATCCGCGATCTCCGCGAGTACATTAACAAAACAGCCGCAGCGGTAAAAGCGGTGAAGTCTCAAATTCACCATGCAACCAGGGCCGCACCTGAAATCGATTGGTTACTATACGAATCTTGGAAAACGCCTTTTACGGCTCGCATCACCGAGGTCAAACTACCCGATTCAGGAAAGCTCAAGGTGCCGACTTACGACGGGACAGCTGATCCCAAAGCGCACTTGCAGGGCTTCCAGATTACCATGGGACAAGCCAAGCTCAAGGATCATGAAAAGGACGCGGGCTACTGCCGTCTTTTCATCGAAAACCTGGAAAGAGCTGCGCTCGAGTGGTTCGCCAAACTTAGGCGAAACTCAATCAAGAGTTTCCGCCAGCTTACTTCCGAATTCCTGAAGCAGTACTCGATGTTTATAAATCGGGAAACTTCTAGCGCTGATCTCTAGTTTTATCGCAGTAGGAAGACGAATACCTTCGCGACTTCATGAGAAGATTCAAACTCGTCATGGCTAGGGCTAGCGGAATAAGCGACAAAGCTGCCGTCGAAGCGCTCAGAAAGTCGCTCTGGTTCAAGTCGAAGTTTTGAAAGTGGATAACTCTCGAAAAACCGCGAACGATCCAGGACGCGCTCCATAAAGTTACCGATTACATAACCATCGAAGAGGAGACTAAAATCCTATCTGAAAAGCATAAGCCGGCGAAAGCATCCGCAAAGGACATCACATCCGAGCAGAAGCTGAAAAAGAAAAAATCTCTCGTAACGACAAATTCGTCCATCACGAGGGGCAGGATCTCCAAGAGGCGCACAACTATGCAATTAATTCCGGATCGGAACAAGGGTGAACTACGGGGAACACGTGGTTAAGTAATCCGAACTACGACAAGAATTATTTCTGTGATCTTAATCAAACCCGTGGGAATTCTACCGTGAACTGCAAAGTTCTTGGCGCCAAACTTACCGCAAAATTGATCGCGGGAGAACTCTCCGAGATATCTAGCGTCAAGGATATCATCCGCGATTCAGATCGCCCTCCGAAAAATGACAGGAACTCGCGAGCGGAGACCCCGCCTCAAGGGAACCAGTCGGGCAAAAAACACGGACGAAGACAAGATGAGAAAGGTAACGATGCTAACCGCCGAAAGATCAATATGATCATCGGCGATTCGCAGTATTACAGCGACACCATCTTGTCTATCAATTCCTACCAACGAAAAGCCGAAACCGGCTCGAGTTGGAAGGTACCATCAGATAACACCCCAAAGGGGGATCTCCTTTGATGACGCAGAAACCGGTGGAATCGATCAACCACACACCGATCCTCTCGTCATTGACTTAGTCTTAAGCGACCTAGAAGTCGCTCGAATCCTGGTCGATACTGAAAGCACCGTCTACGTAATCTTCCGCAACACATTGGCACGCATGGGTATCGATTTATCGTAGGTCGAGCCGATACCAAAACCGTTGACTATTTTCTCCGGCGAAACATCTATGCCTCTAGGATCAATCCGACTACTGGTCGCAGCCAAAGAAGTAACGAAAATCGTCAACTTCGCAGTCGTTGATTCCCCGGCCATCTACAACGTGATCATGGGCACACCTTGGATAAACTCCATGAAGGCGGTTCTGTCGACATATCACTTAGGCATCAAGTTTCCGACCCTTACGAGAGTCGCGGCAATTTGGGGATGCCAGAGACAATCACGATCTTGCTTTTAAGCTGAACATAAGCTAAGACAATTGGCGGTCGCAATCGTGAAACCGAAACGGGCGAAGTTCACACCACCGCCCGCGGAGAATGACCCAAAACCAGCAACGATCGAGAAGCAACAGGCTTCCACATCCATCGCTTCTACTTAACCAGAGGAGACAAACCCGGACCAAGACTTCGATCCAGCAACTAAAGTGATTGATGAATCTGCGACAGCCGAGTAAACATACTCGCATCAACAATCAAAACTACGAGATTGCTTGATTTCCGAAAGGAATACGTAGGCAGTTCACCTAAAGACGAGTTCAGCTATACCCCTTTCCAAAACGGGTGGGGGGGGGGCAGTGGGTGTGTATACGAGTATTCGTATACTCCCAAATTTTTAAAAATTCGCTTTGTAATCGAAATTTTCAAAACTTTTTAATAAATACAAAGTTAGAATATTATAAAATCTTTCCACTATCGAAAAGCGTACAAAAAAATTCCAAACATCCGGAAATCACTTCCGCAGTAACAACTACTTAATCGTTTGAATAAAAACTTATACACCAAATATTTTCGAAAAGAACTGGCGAGACGTTGCCTAAAGTTTTAGAAAAATATTTCGCAAAAGAGTCCGTCCGCGACTATAAAACCACAAATGCTCGGCGACTGGCCCCGTCGAGCACGCTAGCCATCCTAAAAAGCGCACCGACCCACTGGTCCACATACATCCGACGAGGATAAAATAGTGCGCTATAAAAGAAATCCAAACTTTTGGTCAGCACTTCCGGGCAACTTAGAAATTTTTCCCGGTGAGTTGCTCGGTTCCAACCAGACGAATCGTATAAGCCGAGAACCTATAGCGGATTCTAAATCGGTATGGAATCAAGTTAAAATCGCAACAGGCAAAACGAAAGACGACTAGTCATTGCATAGCCTAAATCCGAGAGTAAACCTAGGTCTTGCCCTAAACTCAGCACACTGGTCTCTAACGTCTCAAGGCATGAATCGAGATCCTAAAGACATGTCTCTTCGCTCACATCTAAACACTAGTGAAAATCGAAACACTCCGAGTAAACAAACCGGACGATCTACACCAAGAGTTAGATACGAGACGACAACTCGTATTCTTCTTTCTACATCTAAAACGAAACGCAGATTTCAAACTTAGAAAATATTCTTAATATTGTTCGTTCAAATACACTAACGGCTAGTCCTGAAAAACACTACAGCAATATCATAAAACAAGAACATCATCCGTCAAAGTTATAATATTCAGACGCCGAGCCTTGACCAATGTTAGCATCAATACACGGCTGATCAACTTCTCTGCCCGCATCCGGGATCTCAGGCCCGACTTCAACCGAATCTGGCGACACGACAATAGGGTTCCACTGATCCCACATTTGCGCATTAGGGTTGAGAAATTCGACCTTCTTCCTCTCTCGTTTAGCCAAGCGCGCCTTCTGCTTGGCAGACTCCACCTCATACGAGTAGTCCGGACGTTGGGTGAGATGCAAACCGCCAACTACGCCCCAGCATTTGTGAAAATCGCCACTGGCCCGTTGCGCGTCCTCAAACTCCGCATAAAGAGGCATAAACCGTTCACGACGAACCATCATCTCCGCAGCAACCTCTCTCTTGCCTGCTCTACGGGCGCGACAAACTCTCACGTTAGAAAACTCAAGAACGCGACGAGAGTCAGCCTCATACTCTTCCCTCACATGGGCAGCCTCACTACCAGCTACATCCTTGGCGCGAGAGAGATTGGCACCGATCTCTTCTTTGAGACGAACGGCCTCCATGTCTGCCGCCTTTATCCTAGACTTAGCCTTATGAATCTCTGCATCGCTTGCGCTCACCGCTTTGTTCATAAAGCGAAGACCCTACAAAACAAGGGAAATCTTTTGTCAACACCCGGTCACACGTAATACAAATACGAAAATCGGTAAAGGAAAACAGACTCTATTGAAAAGTCTCGACGCCTTCGCGAACGGCGTATCAGCTGGTATTAAGGACGATGTGTCGGCCGGATCAAATTCAGAAGGGGGAGCTGAGAAGTCGATCAAATCTTCAGTATTGATATCATCATCAAACAATAGACCTTCGTCAATCGGAACTTCTCTCTTCTGCGGTGATCTAGACCTCTCCCTCACTTCTGCGTCGTCAGCCGTCTAACCCTCGACACGATCGTTTTGAGAAAAATTGGATAAATAATAGGCGACGACACAACAAACTCTTTTCGGAGAAAAGTATCCCTAGTAAAACGGACCGCCACGAAGAAGGTTCATAACCAACTTGAGATCTTCAAGTAATGGCACGAGGGGAGTAGACACTGCACAACGCAAATCAAGATTAGAGTGCGGAAAAAAAAAATATTACGCCACCAAAGTACCGTTTGTCGCCCATTCGGTCCTGAACAACGGAATGCAATTTTCTTCCACCGACGCGCTATCAACTTTCACATAAAAAAAACCAATCCTTCCATTCATAGTCATTCGAAGAAAGCCCATCGATAACCGACATCCTTGACTGCAGGGACAAGTAGAAACCACCCCTTTTCGTGCGCTTGAACATCAGCATAGCCAAAAGATAGTCCGCATTGAGAAACATTCCATGTTCGTAACCCAGCACCAAAATCCCGACGACGTGCTTCACTGCGGTGGGATGAAGCTGGCTGAAAGACATATTGAACCGATCCAAAAGCTCAATAATGGCTCGCGGAATAGGGAACCACAATTGACAGTTCAACAAAAAGCCTCGTAACATGTGAAGTAACCCGGGGGCGGATTCTCGGCATCTTGACCCCACTCGGGAAAGCCAAACTGTACCGACTCAGGGATCGCACGAGAATTCCTCAAATCCTTGAGGGAACAAATGGTACTCGCGCTCGGACCATCTGTGTTCCTCCGAAGCTTATCCCTCTTTGGAACCAAGAAGCTGGCTGGGGGAACGTCGACAATACCCAAAGCCGACCAATACTTCGTCATCTCTTTCTTACTCACGGTAAACGGCAGGAAGATCGGCTTGGGGAGGGCACAACAACCAGAGGTTTCGAGGTCGCTTGGATCAGAAATTGATGCGTGAGCATGTTCCGAAGCTATCCCCTCAGAAAACATGTTGAGCAATCAAAAATTGATGCGTGAGCATGTTTCGAAGCTATCCCTTCAATAAAAATACGTTTTATAAAACTCGAGAAATTGTTTTATAAAATTCTAAGGACTTTCTGAACAAAGGAAATCCGCGAAAAACTTGGAAATCGTCATCTCGGAAGAACGAACGAAACAATCGCCGATTACATGATTTCCCAAGTTAAGCAAAAACCACAAAAAACAGCATCCGCCGTATACTGCGAGCCGGCTCTACCAAACCAGTCCGGCATACTACGAGCCAAACCGGCTGGTTCAGGTCGCCATACGGTGAGCCTCGATCTCCCAAGTCCTCAACTAACGACATACATCCTTCGGCTCGATCATGCTCTGTACTATGGTTGAAACGTCTCTCGTTTCATCTCGATCCATCTTACCGTTCAAGTTTCACGATAAAAATCGTAAAAGTCTTCATTTCTCGTAAAGTTCGGGAAGATCGTATAAAACGGCAACGATTAAACGGAACATCGTGCATTGTCCAACTATATGATTAACTCGAGAAATCCTATAAAAACGGCATCGTGTCAGGAAACGATCTCGTCTAAAATCGTAAACCGGTTTTTATCGCAAAACGGCTCGGACAACCCAAAAGCGCGATAAAAGTCCACTTACGACTCTAAACGAAATCCAGCCCAAAGATACTATGACGGTTTTAAGATTTACTCGCAGAAGGATAAATGTCAAGTTTGAAGATAAATAGAAGATTTCCGCACAGAAAAAGGAAAGATCGAGATAAATGGAAGATTCCTGATAAACTCGAATCTGGGCAAAATGGAAGGACCAAAACGCCTGGGAAGGGAGTATATAAGCAAAAGGCAGAGGACATAAGCAAAGGACGAGTTTTCAGAGCTTTCATCACCAGAAACTTAGCACTTAGGGTTTTTTCCGTTTTTCTTATCGAGCTGCGCCTCAACTAGGGTTTTAGTCTTAGACTGCTAGGGTTAGGAATCTCGCCGACGGCTCGTGTGGCTAAGGCTTACTCTGGTTGTACCATTCTTATGCAGGTTTGGAATAAGACTTTTCGTTCTCAATCTCGTTACTTACATCTTTATTTCATACTTGTCGTGTTCTTGATTGTTTTTGTGCGGTTCCGCAAATAGCCGGGTTCTCTGGGAAATTAGGGTTTACTATAAGTTCCCTTATTTACCTAATATTGACAGTAGATTAATTTCGGTTCCCACAATTTGGAGTTTAATTTATTATTCATGTTAGGTATTTACATATTTATGAACTTTATGTCTTGATTTGTTTTACATGTCATAACTCTTAACTTGTTACAAAAATATTTATATAGTCTAAACTGTTTTTGATATTTTGTATGTTAAATGAAAACAAAAATATATGACTAAAGTTAAGTATATGTCTTGATTTTTTTTATATGTCATAACTCTTAACTTGTTACAATAAAAATTTTAATAGTCTAAACTATTTTTAATAGTTTGTATATTAAATGAAAACAAAAATATAAGACCAGAGTTAAGTACTTTCTAAATGTTTTTTTTTAAAACATAAAATATATAAATATCCAAACAATTGTTCTAAGTTTTTTTTCTTAAAATTATAAAATATTACTTTATTTTCTTTATTTTTATTTTCATAACTAATATATTGTTATATAATAAAGTTAATTTCTTTATTAACCCGCGGTTCACCCACGCTCGACCCAGTACCCCATTAACCCGATAAGTCATCCGGTTCAGTGTCCGGGTCGGGTTTAAAAACATTGCTTGAGACTAAGTCTTATTTTATTTTTTACTAGTTACTAATTCTCTATCTTCATATTTCTTTCAATGACAGGTACATGATCTTGAGGAGTAAGAAACAACAGACCTTATTCCAAGAGTTGATATCATCTGAACCTTAGAAAGAGAGTTAGCAAGAAGGAAAAGAGAAGAGTGAGAAACCCATCTTAAAAGTTTGGGGTTAGAGATGGAACAACACCAACAACCTCATGATGAAGAGATTGATGGTGAAGGAGCTGCCAACCTTCAATCTAACCATCCGCAGCGCCAAACTCGAGCCATTGGTACTAATTATTATCAGCCCAATATCCATGGGAATAGGACGGGTATTAGAGCTCCAGCTGTGGAGAACAACAACTTCGAGATCAAGTCAAGCTTGATAAACATGATCCAAGGCAACAAATACCATGGTCTTGCTCTAGAAGATCCCTTGATTCCTTAGACCACCTTGATAACTTTGAAAAGTTATGTGGGACAACAAAGATCAATGGTATCTCAGAAGACGCCTTCAAGCTGAGATTGTTTCCCTTCTCTTTGGAAGACAAAGCACACTTATAGGAGAAGAGTCTACCTTAGGGATCCATTCTGACATGGGATGAATGTAAAATAGTCTTCCTCAACAACTTTTTCTCTACCTCCAGAACTGGTATGTTGAGAAATGAGATCTCTGGGTTTCAACAAAAGAACCTTTAGAGCGTTGCTGAGGCATGAGAAAGGTTCAAGAGCTACTTGTCAAAGTGTCCTCACCATGGGTTCACCAATGAGAGTATACTAAGTACTTTCTATAGAGAGAGTTCTACCTAAGTATATGACTCATCTTGATACATCTAGCAATGGTTTCTACTTGGGAAGAGGATGGCCTGGAACTTGTAGAGAACATGTCCCAAAGTGATTCAGTCTACAATGATGATTGTGATAGAGAAGATTGTGGTGGAGGTGACGATGATACTTTCACTAGGAAGGAGCTTAAGAGTCAACACGATAAAATGGATAGGATCCTCTCTGATAAAGCTAAGCAAGAGAATGTGAACTTTGTTGGTGATAAAGACCAAGAAGCACCACCTCGAGTTAATGAAGTTGAGGGTATTGAAGGGAAACAAGAGCTGTGTTTTGTCAATGCTAATGGTACATGCTATAAGAAAGAGTCAAACTTTCAATACCAAAACAACTACCAAAAAGGCCCTACTGCAACAATCAACAAGGAGGATGCCAAGCAAATCAGTTTACTCTAGACCAATGAGGCTCTTCACAAGCTCAACTCAACGATAGTTGTGTGGAATAAATGTTCAAGCAACTCTTAGAGTCTAAATAAAGAAGTGAGAAACATATTGAAGATGAGTTTAAGAACATCCACAACAAGATTGATGGGAGCTACAATGAGCTCAACAACAAGTTCAAAGCTTTGGAGTCTCAATTTTCTTCTATGACCTCAACCTCTTAACGTCCAATGTGATCTTTACCAGGGACCTTCAAAGATCATTGCAATGTTATCCTCTCTTCTGATATTTTTGGGATTGAATTGAGTGATCATGAGAAAGAGGTAAATGAGATTGAAGGACTCATGTATGGGACACAGATTGTTGCCAAGACATGAAGCATAAACAGTAGAGAAAGTTTAACACAAAGTCTTGGAAAGGGTTGAGTTACAAGCTGTAGAGAAGGTTGTGGAAAAGGTTGTGTAACTAGGTGGACTCAAACCTGTGAAACTGATTGATAGAGAAGTTGTCCAGAAGTTAAAAAAGGTTGAGCTAGAAGAACCCATGAGGTTTAGGAATCACCTTGTGCTAAGCTCTCATTTCCCGAAAGAGTCCTCACTAAAGTTCAAAAGAAAATGATCTCCAAGTTTAGAAAAGATATGAGTGGTGTAGGAGTCAAGCTTCCGGAGAACTCGAATATGCTTAATGCTCATGACCAAATGATGTTCATCAAGGATATTCTAGCTCACAAAGAAGAAGTAACAGAGCTTCTAAACATCTCTACATCATTGATTGATCCACAGGTCTCACCAAAGTCCCTTCCTGATATACCATGATTTTGACCCACTTTTAGTCATGGTATTGATATGTTTTTATGATAATTATATATGTTTTGGAGTCTATTTAGAGTATTTACAGGTTCAGGTACGTTCTGGAGAAATATGGTGATTTTGGTGTCTTTTGGAGCCTTTAAGTGCAAAACTGCGTAGACGCGTCAGATATTTAGATATGGGTGGAGACCTTCCCATGGTGAGATTTAGCTGATCTTTTGACACAAGATAGAGATTTGAGTTAGCTTTCTAATGCCACCGGTTCGACGTCAATCCAACGGTTAGATCATAAGTTATGCCCGTTTTACTGAAGAGTGTTCAGTATGCCTCACGAGAGAAAGCTGCCGAGAAGATATGTGCATGTCGATCGATGGGAGACACCTCATATCGATCGATATGGATGCCAGAATGCGGGCCGAGTATATTTCAGACCAACTGAAGCCCAGAAGAAACCTAAGTTACCAGAGTGCCCTTGGACGACCAGAAACCCTATTTATGTTATTTTCAAGCCATTGTTGACGACTATGCTATCTAAGCTTTCTTTGATTCATTATTCTTTGTTAGGAGAGAAGGGATGAACTCCTATCATAGTCCACCTGGAACTCCATTGGTTTTGGTTTTATATTATTTATGTTATTCATCTATATATCTATGATTTCTGTGACAATCTTCATATCTGAATAGATCCACCTGTTGGATTTAGGGTTCAGATAGGTTGTGGGATTAGCCCCAACTATAGAATGCTAAGTTGTGATATTCATTGTTAGGATGTTCTTAATTCCTGTTTCTAGAGTCATGAACTAGAACCATGAACTGGAATAGTTTAATTTATTAATCTTCATCCTGATATCATCCTCTACAAACTCAGATCCTTTAGGCACGTGCGATAGGCAGTCTAATTGAATCTCGGGTGAACACAGTTTCGATTCGATCCGATGCTATATCGATCGATACTCCTATAGAGTAATCGATCGACGGCAACACATATCGACCGACACTGCGATAGCAACATCGGTCGATACTGTCAGCATTCAGATCAATGGACGAGTCTAACTAGCGATAGCTATAGATTTGTCTAAGAATTAAAGTTCTTATATATCATGCATGAAACTTGTTAGGCATCTATAGCATTATAATCCTGATTACCTAAATAGAAACCCTAGATCTAGCAATCATCTTTCGATCCAACAAATTCTTGCCAAGCTGAACAATTACCTTGTTCATCTTGTTTACTGTTTTCTAGTTTACTTTATTTCTTTACTGCATTAATATCTATTAGCCTAGCTTAATCATATAACTATTAGATCTCTTAGGTTCCCTAGCTCCCCGTGAATTCGATCCCTAAGTACTACAACTGAACCTCTTATTTGAGAGAGTAATTCACTCCTTAGGATTAAACATTTGAGTGATATCAAACTTTAAAACTAAAACGATCACTTCGATCCAAAATAAATAAAAGCTAACTCTATATGGCTGACAAGTTAAAAAGCTTAAAATATGTTCAGCATAAAAATTAATGTGCTATTATAAACAAGTAAATCTACCCAATAGAAAAGAAAAAAATAGTGATGAAGTTCTGAAACCATATATAGTACACCCAATCACAAAAATTATGTTCAATCTCACACTCATTAAGAGCATCCCAATGTATTACTCCATTTTCTACTCTAAAATGGAGTAACTCCAAAATGCAGTTGAGTTTTATTCAATGTATTACCCTATTTTCTATTCCAATAAAATATTTTTAGTATATTATTTTTTATATTTATTTCAAAATTAGTAATATCACCTTTCATTTATACTATTTCTAAAACAGTCCATTTTCAATTTATAGCATTTCTATTAAATACAATATTAACCGCAATTAAATTTTTATTATATAAATAAAATTACTCAACAAGGTTTTAAAAGAAAACATTTAATACATTAAAAATTACATTATAAAGATTAAACACAATAATACATCAATCTAAATTACTCATTAAAATTAGAATAATTTTCCCACAAATGATCAACTAATGCATTTCGAAGTAAAAAATGAGTTTCTTTATCTTTAATTTTTCTGAAACGGGAAAGAAACTCTCGGAACCTCACATTATCATTTCCTTCAATTTCAATTTCCCTAGGCATAACTTCTCTTTCAACTTCAATTGGCGCCTCGAGATCACAATCATCTTCTATTATCATGTTATGTAATAATTTAATAATATTTTATAGGATTATTTTAATAATTTTAATGGATTCATAAATGTTTATCGGATTATTAAACAATTCTCTTTGTTGTAAGTTATATTTTATGTTATTTCTTTTGTATGGTCCTTATCTTTTATTTTCTATATGTATGATCTTTTATGTTTTATGTTATATATATTTTGTTGCATAAAAGAGTTCATCAGATGGTTATTTATATAATTAAGAAGTATTAACGGTAAATTTTATAATATATATAGTAAAATAATATTAATATACTTATTTATAATAATATTTTATTAAAAATGAAACATATATAAATGTGGAGGACTATTTCATGAATAAAAAAGTTCAATTCAATTTTAGACAAATGAGTTGGTTTACTCCATATTTGGAGTAATCATGTTTGTTACTCTATTTTGGAGTGGGTTTTAGAGTAGGGCTGGAGATGATTTTACTGCAGAACAGAGTTTGGAGTAGGTTTGGAATGTGGTTGGAGATGCTCTAAGATATCATTCAAATAATAAAAGAACATCATGTCTCATAGTTAGATATAATTTAGCCAAATAGCTATCAACTATTTTCACGATAAAAGGCACAACAATAAATCCATGTGAAACCAAAAAGTAACTCCAAATAAGTTTTCGACGTTTCACATTGATAAAAAAAAAAATTAAGTAACATTATGTAAAAACCTTAGTTAGAAAGATATGCATCATACATGATATAAAACTCTAAAATATATAGTTAAAACAATTTATTTATAGGCTAGCAACTAAGAAAATACACAACACAAAAAGTTAATTAATACATTAAAATACATTTAAATAATCCATAGATATATTAACGCATTGTAGAAACACCGTTGCTCAACTAATTCTATGAGATGGACATGCAAAAAAATTAAGCATTTTTAAACATCAACGACACAAAACAAGCAATCATCTTTATAACAAACATCAGTTCAAAAGACAGCAAAACACGTACATAAAAATTTAAAGAGTTTAGCAAATTTTGAAATAATTTCACCACATGAAACAAATTATGCAAAATTACTAAGTGGTATCCTACAACACTCTATTTTGTTACATCTATAGTTGATAGATATATTTGAAAGATGAAGGATACAAATTAAGTTGTATTTGATAATTTAGAATTTACAAAAGAAGAATGTATTTTACAGCAATAAATATTCCGCCTGAAACACCAAAATATACGAGAAACTAACAAAATATTCTAAAAAGAGAAAATTTTATATTTTAAATTTTTTTTTTAAAATAATTGAGAAACACAATATAATAAAATTAAATACAAAAGTAAATGAAAATTTTATTTATATAGCAACACATTAAAGAAACCATATCCAAATTAATGTAATAACTTCATGAATTTCAAATAACGTTTGAATACAAAGTTAATATTGATATAAAAATAAAATGTATGTAGTTATAAATTTTAAATTGAAACGTAATAAAAACTATAAGATGTAAGAGTATAAATGAAAGTGGATAATATAAAATAAAATAAAATAAAACAATTAAAATATCTATATTACTAAAATATTGGATAACACATTTCTGTTAAAATCAGCTCAGCCATCGAAGTATAAGACTTATTTAATTATAAAAAGAAAATCAAAAACATAATAAACCTCCATATAATAAAGTATCTATGAAAATAATTATTTAAACCATATATATAACCAAGCCTTTCAAAATAAAATCAAATATATATAGTTTCCGCCCGAAGCGCGGACCGGCCCTATATATATATATTCAAATTTGATTATTAAATAATACTAAGCAAGAAAAATAATAGTGAAACTAAATGAAATGTATTATTTACATAAAATTTAGAATTAATATTATTTACAAATTATGGATAGTATTAGTTACTAAAAATATAGGAAAAAATCAGTTGTTTAGTTTAAATAAATGATGTCTTGCATATTTCCATTGTTTTATCCATTCATCCATAGCATTTTGATCATATAGACTATGATTTAGTCATTTTTAGGTTGCATTTTGCATACATGAGTTCTTATCAGGTATTGGAGTATCCTTGGAATTCTTGGAGGTAAATGGGTGCATTTGAGGCTCAAAAGAGGAGTTAGAAGTGATCATTGGACGAGCAGAGTTGGGAGCGAGGTGCCAGAGCGGGTCCTTGAGGTGCCAGAGCGGGTCCTTGAGGTCCCTTCAGTCCTAGAACGAGGTGCAGCCACAGCGACCTACCAGAGCGAGCAGCAAGGTCGCTCCCATTCCAGAGAGAAGAGCTCACAGCGACCTGCCTAGGTCGCTCGCCTTCTTATTGTTTTTGGAAGCCGACGTAGCCCTTGGAGCGATGTCGCAGAGTGACCTGGCCAGGTCGCTCCAGCTCCAGAGCGACTCCCCGGGAACGGCACCAATTTGAAGTTAGGAGTTTTCAAGGCTCCCTAGACAAATGTTGTGGTATAAATGATTGTCGAATCAATTCTAAGGGATTTAAAGCACTGAGAATGCATGTACTCACTTAATCTAAATGCAATCCAATAAATGATAGTTTTAAACTATAACTAAGAATAAGAAAAGTGATAATTAAAATAACTTCCTTGATTAAGAGAAAAGAGAACTCATGGGAGTAGGGTTAGATCTTGGGTGATCAATCTTTGAACTAAGGATGTCAAATGATCAATTAAACTATCAACCTTAAGCCTAGACACATTTCTAAGCAAGCTCTATGTCTACATGAATGATCATTTACTAACATAACTCAAACATCAAATGTCTTCGGTTGAATGTAAGTAATCTTTAAGAACAAGTTTATTAGCCATCTTAACACCTTTAACAACAAATGTCCTTGGTAAAGTATGTTAAAAGCTTAGGAGAGTTGGATCAGGAATTTCATCGAACACCTTGTGAGGTGGAAAATTCCTAAAGCTTAACCTTTGAATGGCCAACTCAAAGATGCATTAAGAATACTCTACTAGCAAGGAATAAGAGAAATCTACACTAAACATCCTAGTTCTAGCCTAAACACCCTTAATCTCCCTATCCCATGAATTCAAAGGTGGATTATTCACTAATCTTCATGATTCCTTTTAAACCCATAATGAATTCAAGCTTAATCATGTAAGAAGAGTAGAATATACCATCAAATTAAACAGAATAACAAGACCAATGAAAATGATTGAAAATAGATGAACTTTCCAAGAGTGTTTTTTGTTTTTCTCTTCAAAATGAAATATAGATCTGCCTGGTAGGCTTACAAGGTACTTAACTTAGGTTTAGCAAATGTAAAAACACGAAACAAATGACCAGAAGGCCCCATAAATAACATAAGTTTCTATCACTTGCCAGTAGAGCTTGAGTACAAGGCGCTATGGGCAGTTAAGTTGCTAAACTTTGAAATCAAGAGTGCCAAGGAGAAAAGACTTTTTCAACTACATGAGCTTGATGAGATAAGAATGGATGCTTTTGAGATCTCAAGGATCTACAAGGAGAAGACTAAGGCTTTCCATGACAAGAACATTCTGAAGAGAGAGTTCAAGGAAGGAGATCAAGTTCTCCTTTACAATTCTTGGTTGAAGCTATTCCCAGGAAAACTTAAGTCAAGGTGGTCCGGTCCATTCAAGGTTAAGGAGGTTAGACCATATGGAGCCATAGTTTTGTGGAGTGCTGATGGAAGAGACTTCACTGTAAACGGGCAAAGAGTTAAGCTCTACATGGCTACCACACCAGAGGAAGATGGAACTTCAGTTCCACTTTCTGATCCGACCCAAGCCTAATCTTCAAGGAGGCAAAGTCAAGTTAGAGACTTTAAACAAGTTCACTTTGGCGGAAGTCCCATGTCTATCCTTGTATATAGTGCTTTGAGATTCTATTTTTCTTCTTTTGTTTTGTTTTAACGACTTTTGTTGGAGACAATGCATGTGCTCCAGTCGCTCCACTTTGAGCTGGAGAATAGGCCCCAGAGTGACGTCATAGGAGCGACACCTGCAGGTCACTGTGAATGAGAGCGACGACTCAGAGCGAGGGGGAGAGGTCGCTCGCATTTTCATCGAATTTGGGGCTCGAAAACCCCCCAGAGCGACCTCTCTCAGCGACCTCCGCAGCAACCACGCAAGGTCGCTCTAGTGCAGAGCGACGTAGAGGGAGCGAGGCACCTTAGTCGCTTGCATTTCTGGCCAACTCGAAACGCGAAAAAGGGCACGGCAGCGACGTCTCACAGCGACTACCAGAGGTCGCTCCGCCTCAGAGCGAGGTGCTGCAGCGACTGCAAGGGGTCGCTCCGGAGCCGGTCCATGTAAGTTTTATGATCTCTACCCGTTTGATTTGATTTAACGGAACCCAATTTCCCCCTAACCGACCTAAACCGACCCGGAAAACCCTAGACCTACCCTTCCCATTAACATCATCTCTCTCACTCTCATTCTCTCAAGCAAAAACACCATAACTTTCTCATTCCTCAACCAAATCACCTAGTTCTTGTTCCTAAATCCAAGCATTAGCCCCTATAGTCTGTTTCACCAAACCCATTCACCGTTTCCTTTCAAAGAAAGGTATTGATTTTTAAAATTCAATTTCGTAGGTCCATGAACCCGAGAATTTCAAAATCAAAATTTGGTCCTTTTCTTTTTTGATTACTGTGAAATAGACTAGGGAAAGCTATCTATCAAGTTGGGTTGATGATTCCATGGTGAAACTGAGTTTAATTTGAACTTTGACAAATTATGATTCATGGATTTGGAGATTTTTGAAATTGACCTTAATTGAGTGTGTTTATGGTTGAACTTGACATATTAAGGAGTTTAGAAGTAGACTTTAGCTTCAATTGCTAGTTCATTTGTTGAGTTTACTCATGTAACTTCCATTTGCAAATTCCTACTCATTCTCACTTCAATTTACTTATCCTCTTCAAAGCTTTGAATTTTCAGGTACCAATGGTGAGGAAAACAAAGGCACAAAAGGAAGCTGAGAAGCAAGAGGCTGAAAGAAGGGAATTTTCTTTAAGGGGGAAAACTCTTGACTCAGAGCCAACTGGATCAGAGGCAGAGATGACTTCGAGACAACAAGTTTTAGCTACAAAGAAGGCAAAAGAGCGAGAGCATAAAGCTGGGAAAAGTGCAGAAATTCCCACTAATGAGGAAGGTGATAATGAAAGTTGTGGGAACCGAAATTCACACTTGTCGATTTCCGTTAAATAAGGAAACTTAGGAAAACCCTAATTTTCCAGAGGAACCGGATCTCTGCGAAAGCCAACGACAAGTAACCAAATAAATGCGGAAAAATATGAAAAACGTAATAAAATGAATTTAAAGAAAAGGTAGATCTTATTTCGATTTCACGTAAGAGCGTTGCGATCATTACAAGGGTTTACAAAGGCTTTGGCCGCAGGGCCTTCAGCAAGTTATCAACATAAAAAACTTAAACCTAATCGAGTCGCAGCTCGATAACAAAAGACGGAAAAAGATAAGAAAAAGGATTTGAATGATTTCGGACTGAACCTTATGAAAGGCTGCCTACGTACCCCTTTCGAGGATCAAGTCGAACGTAGTTCAGTTGATAGAGCTGGTCCAGAGATCGAACCGCCTAGGCGAGTTCGTCTGTAATTGAGCGCCAGTCATAGAAACCGAACTTGTCGAGTAAAAGCCGAAGTTTCTAAGTGCGGAAAATTCTAAGTCTAGAAAAGTTGTAAAAGTCTCAGATGAGAGCTCTGGATTTCGTCTCTTTGCTTCTGCCCTATGCCTCTTGCTTATATACTCCCTTCCTAGGCGGTTTAGTCTTTCCGTTTCGCCCAGATTCGAGTTTAATGGGAATCTTCCATTTATCTCGATCTTTCCTTTTTCCCCGCGGAAATCTTCTATTTATCCTCAAACTTGACATTTATCTTCAAGTTTGACATTTATCTTCTTTCTGCGAGTAAATTGCCAAAACGTCGTCATATCTTCGGGTTGGACTTCGTTTAAAGTCGCGAGTGGCTTTTATCGCGTTTTATGACTTTCCGAGCCGTTTTGCGATAAATCCATTTTACGACTTTAGACGAGATCGTTTCCTGATACGATGCCGTTTTTAGATAAGTTTCTCGAGTTAATCGTAAAGCTAAGCAATGTTCGATGTTTCGATTAATCGTTGTCGTTTTCTACGATTTACTCGGGGTTTTATAAAAAACGCGTTTTGTACGATTTTACGAAAAATCTCGAATAAATCGTATAGTTTAGGCAATATTCGGTGTTTTGCTTAAACGTTGCCGTTTTATACGATTTCCTCGAGTTCTTTTCGAGAAAACAAAGTTTTATGGTTTTTATCGTAAAACTCGAACGATAGGACAGATCCAGACGAAACGAGAGACCTTTCGACCGTGATTTGGAATACGATCGTGTCGAAGGATGTATGCCTTGAATCAAGGATGTGGGAGATCGAGGCTCGGGATGGTCGGCTCGACGTACGGCGAGCTAGTTCGGCTTGGCCAGGTCGCAATATGGCGAACTAGGCGATAAGAACCTGTGGGGCAAAGTCAACACCTCTTACTTAGCCGTTGGGGAGTCTCTAGTTCGCCTGCTGGCGAACTAAGACGATCTGGCTTAGTTCGCCAGCAGGCGAACTAGTCGGGGAGTTCTTAGTTCGCCTGCTGGCGAACTAGTTGGAAGCTTCTAGTTCGCCAGCAGGCGAACTAGTCGTGACTAGTTCGCGTTTTGTGGCGGTTTCGATTTTTCGCGGTTTTGTAAAACGATTTCTCGAGTTTTATAAAACAATCTTCGGGTTTTATAAAACGGCTTCTCGAGTTTTATAAAACAATCTTCGAGTTTTATAAAACTATCTTCGATTTTTATAAAACGATCTTCGAGTTTTATAAAACGGCTTCTCGAGTTTTACAAAACGATCTTCGAGTTTTATAAAACGGCTTCTCGAGTTTTATAATACGATCTTCGAGTTTTATAAAACGGCTTCTTGAGTTTTATAAAACGATCTTCGAGTTTTATAAAACGGCTTCTCGAGTTTTATAAAACGATCTTTGAGTTTTATAAACGGCTTCTCGAGTTTTATAAAACGATCTTCGAGTTTTATAAAACGGCTTCTCGAGTTTTATAAAACGATCTTCGAGTTTTATAAAACGATCCTCGAGTTTTATAAAATGATCTTCGAGTTTTATAAAACGGCTTCTCGAGTTTTATAAAACGATCTTCGAGTTTTATAAAACGATCTTCGAGTTTTATAAAACGATCTTCGAGTTTTATAAAGTGACCTCTCGAGTTTTATAAAACGATCTTCGAGTTTTATAAAACGATCTTAGAGTTTTATAAAACGACTTCTCGAGTTTTATAAAACGATCTTCGAGTTTTATAAAACGATCTTAGAGTTTTATAAAACGACTTCGAGTTTTATAAAACGACTTCTTGGATTTTATAAAACTATTCCTTTTGTATTTTTGCGGGGACGTTTAGCCCTTGATTCCGTCGTGACCGATTTTGACACCAACAGTTAGCCCCCCAGCTCGTTAGAATCCTGAGCTTCTAGTGTAAGGTTATTGCGAGTGGTTAGCCAGTTTTAGTTAAATTAGGCGGAATTAATGGTTGGTAAGGTCCGTTGAAAGTGATCTTTCCACTCTCCAGGGAGCGGAAAGCGTTTATGATTATGGCTGCGCCTTGTGAAGGGTGCCTACGTACCCTTTTGAGGGGATCAAGCCTTTCGTAGTTTGTTTCGGAGTTAAGGTTCGTATGACCTGTTTCCTAGCAAGACCTTTACGGTCTAGTTATATGTTGTGTAGGAATTATCGAGTATATTGATGTCGATGGCATCTGGACTTTTACCGGCCTTGAGACTAGCCTCGTAGGCCGTTTGGTCTGGCCGAGCGTGGCCGTTATAGTTTTTGGACTGGCCGTGTGCGGCTATGAGTCCCTGCCGCTTTTGCGGCTTTATTAAAAATCAGTTTGCGTTTTTAAGAGCGTGTTTTTATTCGTATGAATGTAGCGAGAAGAATATGAGTTGATATTGAGGGAGGTCCGCGAGTTGTCGTCTCGCATTCCTTTTTCCCTTAGTGTATCGCCTTGTTCGTTTGCCCGTTTTAGGATGTTTAGTAAATCGAGTGAGACATGCCTTTAGGATCTCGATTCATGCCTTGAGACGTTAGCGACCAGTGTGCTGGGTTTAGGGCAAGACCTAGGTTTACTTTCGGATTGAGGCTATGCGATGACTAGTCGGCTTTCGTTTTGCCTGTTGCGATTTTAACCTGATTCCATACCGATTTAGAATCCGCGATAAGTTCTCGGCTTATATGATTCGTCTGGTTGGAACCGAGCATCTCACCGGGAACGATTTCTAAGTTGCCCGCAAGTGCTGACCAAAAGTTTGGATTTCTTTTATAGCGCTATTACCCTTGTGTCGGGTGTTCGAGAGCTATCTCTGTGAGATAACTTAAGTTTGTTTAGGACTGTTGCGAGTTTTTTGTGATCAGCAACAAACTTTTTAGGCGATAGATGTTTACGTTGTTTTGGCCTTCGAAGGATACGTACGTTAAGAAGTTTTGCGTAATTTTATAGTCGCGGACGGACTGTTAGGTCTTCCAAGAAATGACTTAATCGAGGAAGGTATTTGTGTCGAAAAACTAATATCCGGGCGTCTGCGACGTCTTGCAGTGCCGAAAGTTGGTTTTTATTTTATATGCCGCGTTTCGTGTTCGGAACGGTTGCGGGCTCGAAGATGTTTCGCGGTGTTGCGGGGGTTTTGTCTTAACCCTGCTTTGCAAATACACTTTGGTTCGTTTGCGGATATGCGCAATTAAAACTTACATTCCTGTTTCGATGTTAGGTAGTTTTACGATTTGTGCTAGAGCAATTAGGACCGAGAGGTCGCGTAAGTTGTTTCCCCGAAACCTAGCGTTTTTCGTTACGGTGCTTTGTGAAGTGTTGACCTTCCGAGATTCGTACGGCTTTAGGAGCTCTAGTACGAGTGTTTTCTTATACGTCGGATTTTGTAGGCAACTTGCTTCGGGAATATAGTGAATCCCGAAAATACATAACTTAGCCGATTTTCGACAAGTTTGCATTATCCGTTGAAAGTATTGGCTTAGCGTGAAGGTTGTGTTCAGCCGCACAGCCAAGGTCGTATTTGGTAGAGGATTAGACCACGACACTTTCGTGTAATCGAAAAGGTCGAGTCGGTTTGTAAACTTGGCAATGAAATGAAGCGCGATCGTAGAATAGCCAAGTAGCGTTTGTCGAGCTTGATAGAAAACGTTTTTCCGTTTTATGTTTGATTTCTACGGTGAAAGTTTCGTATAAACTTTCCTTTGTATGGAAGTTGTTTTTTTTTTACTTGAGGGAGACAGATCCTAAGAAGCTCGATGCAGGGCCCGTGCGGAGTCGTTTGCGGGGCGGTCTCATTCTCGGATGTAAACAGGAGGAATGAGAGCGGATGCTCGTGAACCGATGGGCTAAAGAGTGAGATCTTTCAGATCGTGTCGCGAGGAGGCAAAGTTTAGATTGGCCGCCCAGTGCCGGATCGTATAGCTTGGTTTTTGCTATAAGGAAAGTACTTTTCGCAAAACCGGTTACGTTTACTTTCGAAAGTTACTTCGTTATGAGATGATCCTGACTATACGAAGGACTTCTCGCGTAAGCAACGGGCGATGAATGTAGTAAATTGACGCGACGCATTAGGTTAACAATGTTTCCGCAGATTTTTCGAGAAACCTTTCCGCTTAGTTTTTGATCTTCGGTGATGGTTTTTTTTCGGAGTCACTCGCGGAGTTTTACCAAAAATTATTTCACCGAGATCTAGTCGCAAAATGTTTTAGCGGGTTTCTCGGACGGAATGGATCACATGACCAGCAATAAGATCAGTCGGCGAGAAGGGAGGACGTGTTCTCTACTGCTGCTTTATGTTCTCGATTTTATTCCGTGACTCACTTGGTTCGACGGAGAATGAGATCAATGCTTTGACGCCTAAAGATTTCTCGTATAATTTTTTGATTCTTATACGGAACTTGTTTTACCAAGTTGGAGAAGATCTTTATAACTTCGGCAAATTATTGAGTTTCACTCTAAAGTTTCGCAGAGATTTTCTAACCGCATGATTGCGACGAGAGATGCTGTATATTCCTCGAGATTATTATCCAGACGGTTTGGATCAATCTTTAGCGTTTAGACGGTTCTTAGATTGTCGTTTTCTTTTGGGATGATTTTGACGAGGCGTCGCATTGTTCGAATATCTTTCTGCTTGTTTTGGCGAGAGTTTTCTTTATAGAAAGCGTTTTCTCGACACGAGGGAAAATATTCGACGAAAAAAAAAAGACGAGTTTCCTTTGAAGGATTCGGATGATGCGACGATCCGGGTTGGTTAAAGACTGTGGTAGATTGTCGATGACTTGGAGTATGTCTGGTTTACAAAAACTTCTAGGAGCGAGTACGTTTTAGGACAACGTCAGCGTCTCTAGCTCCCTCTTTCCTCTAGGAATTGAGTACGTTCGAATGCGTGGCGATCGTTTCTCGTATGTACGAGAGATTGGATCGGTTTGCGAGTTATGCATGAATGGTTAGAGAACAACAAATCGAGATAGACAAAAATATTGCTTACGACTTAGGATGCTAGATTATCCTCTAAATTCTAAGTTCTCTAGGTTTCACGGCAGTTTACAAGACGTTTTCGTTTCTTACCTACGAGAAATTAGAAGTCTAATAAAATTTTCAAATCGGACATACCTTAGTTTCATCGATGATTTGGGATCGTCTATTCTTCGTTCTTCGTCTTTTGACTTACCAATCTTCGACGAATTACCGGCAAGAGTATCAGAGCGGGGAGAAGATTTAACCATCGGAGCACATGTTCTTGTTTCTTCGTACTGCTGGTTTTATTTGGCCGACTAGGTGCGCTTCGTATATCGAAAAAATCAATCACGTGTTTATGATTGGATGTTTTTGACTTAGCGTGGCAGAGTTTCGTAAAACCGGATTGGGTTTAGAGAGTTCAAGTTTCTCGTATAGTTTAGGAAACTTTGGTGTTAAGTCAACCGTTGCCGTTTTTGACGATTGATTCGTACTTGTACGAAGAAACAAGTCTTTGCGGTTTTGTCGTAAAATCCCGATGGAAATTCCGATTGAGGCGAAACGAGAATCAGCTCGATCAAGACTCGAGAGAGAAACTCGAGGATTGGCTCAGCTCGACGTAGGGCAAGTCGGGTGAACCCTTTCAGCTCCCCGTGTGGCGATCTGGATGGTAAGAACCCTTGGGGCGAAATCAGCGTCTCTTGGGCGAGCCAGGCGCTTGGTTCAGCTCGCTGTATGGCGATCTAGCTAGCTCTACGTTCGGCGAGCTAAGACACTTGGCGCGGGTGATCTCGATTCGTCGGGTTGACTTGTTTTCGTCGTAGAATCTCAACGGAAAGTCCGATTGAGACGAAACGAAAAGCGACTCGATCAAGATTCGAGATGGAGATGTTTCGATCCGTCGAGCTTGTCCAACTTGCCAAATGGTGAGTCTGCGAGCACAGTCCCGATTCATCAAGCTATCTTGTTTTCGTTGTAAAACCTCAACGAAAACTTTGATTGAGACGAAACGAAAAGCAGTGCGATTATTGTTTAGAGTACGGTTTGGCTCACCATAGCTATGAGTTGGATTGTGCGGACCCTCGGGGAAAATTCAGTGCCTTTGGGACGAGGTGGAAAGCCGGTCAGCTCGCCAAGATGGCAAGCTAGGTTGCTTGGCCAACTCACCATCTTTTCGGCTGGACAGTATTGCCCGATTCTGCGAGTAGCCTATGGTTCTTCCGCGAGTAACCTAGGGTTTTGTCACGAATAACCTAGGGTTTTTCCGCGAGTAACCTAAGGATTTCTGCGCGAGTAACCTAGGGTTTTTCCGCGAGTTACCTAAGGATTTTTCCGCGAACAGCCTAGGGTTTTCCGCGAGTATCCTAGGATTTATTTCGCGAGTAACTTACGGTTTGTTCCGCAGTTTCTGGGAGAGCAAGTTTTATTTTTCCGAAAGGTTCTCGGAAAACGTCTTTTGCTTAACGCGTGAGATTTGTCCAACTCGGAAATAAGAAAAACACTATGGGGTTTGATAGATTTTATCGTTGCCCTTAGTGATCTGGGATAGAAATCGTGAGCTTGTCTTGTTGCTCTTCCCGTGGCGAAGAGTCGCGATTAGGTTTTCGATTTTGTTGAGTACTACAGCGTTTGCGTGAGCGTTGGCTGTAGGAGCAGTCGCTGCTGGAGTTGTTTTACCAGCGTCTTTTTGCGAGTTGCGACTTTGTCTTTCATACATCCAGACATCGTTTTGGTCAAGCGTTTTGCGGCTATGAGTAAGAGTAATCTGACCCCCCCCCTCCTTCTAGCGCCAAACTGTGGGAACCGAAATTCACACTTGTCGATTTCCGTTAAATAAGGAAACTTAGGAAAACCCTAATTTTCCAGAGGAACCGGATCTCTGCGAAAGCCAATGACAAGTAACCAAATAAATGCGGAAAATATGAAAAAACGTAATAAAACGAATTTAAAGAAAAGGTAGAACTTATTTCAATTTCACGTAAGAGCATTGCGATCATTACAAGGGTTTACAAAGGCTTTGGCCGCAGGGGCGTCAGCGAGTTATCAACATAAAAACCTTAAACCTAATCGAGCCGCAGCTCGATAACAAAAGACGGAAAAAGATAAGAAAAAGGATTTGAATGATTTCGGACTGAACCTTATGAAAGGCTGCCTACGTACCCCTTTCGAGGATCAAGTCGAACGTAGTTCAGTTGATAGAGCTGGACCAGAGATCAAACCGCCTAGGGGAGTTCGTCTAGTAATTGAGCGCCAGTCATAGAAACCGAACTTGTCGAGAAAAACCCTAAGTTTCTAAGTGCGAAAAATTCTAACTCTAGAAAAGTTGTAAAAGTCTCAGATGAGAGCTCTGGATTTCGTCCCTTTGCTTCTGCCCTATGCCTCTTGCTTATATACTCCCTTCCTAGGCAGTTTAGTCTTTCCGTTTCGCCCAGATTCGAGTTTAATGGGAATCTTCCATTTATCTCGATCTTTCCTTTTTTTTCCGGCGGAAATCTTCTATTTAGCGTCAAACTTGACATTTATCTTCAAGTTTGACATTTATCTTCTTTCTGCGAGTAAATTGCCAAAACGTCGTCATATCTTTGGGTTGGACTTCGTTTAAAGTCGCGAGTGGCTTTTATCGCGTTTTATGACTTTCCGAGCCGTTTTGCGATAAATCCGTTTTACGACTTTAGACGAGATCGTTTCCTGATATGGTGCTGTTTTTAGATAAGTTTCTCGAGTTAATCGTAAAGCTAAGCAATGTTCGATGTTTCGATTAATCGTTACCGTTTTCTACGATTTACTCAGGGTTTTATTAAAAACGCATTTTGTACGATTTATACGAAAGATCTCGAATAAATCGTATAGTTTAGGCAATATTCGGTGGTTTGTTTAAACAAACCCGTTTTATACGATTTCCTCGAGTTCTTTTCGAGAAAACAGAGTTTTACAGATTTTATCGTAAAACTCAAACGATAGGACGGATCGAGACGAAACGAGAGACATTTCGACCGTGATTTGGAATACGATCGTGTCGAAGGACGTATGCCTTGAATCAAGGATGTGGGAGATCGAGGCTCGGGATGGTCGGCTCGACGTACGGAGAGCTAGTTCGGCTTGGCCAAGTCGCAATATGGCGAACTAGGCGATACGAACCTGTGGGGCAAAGTCAGCACCTCTTAGTTCGCCGTTGGGGAGTCTCTAGTTCGCCTGCTGGCGAACTAAGCCGAGCTGGCTTAGTTCGCCAGCAGGCGAACTAGTCGGGGAGTTCCTAGTTCGCCTGCTGGCGAACTAAGCCAGCGTGACTAGTTTGCCTGCTGGCGAACTAAGCCAACGTGACTAGTTCGCGTTTTGTGGCGGTTTCGGTTTTTCGCGGTTTTGTAAAACGATTTCTCGAGTTTTATAAAACGATCTTCTGGTTATATAAAACGGCTTCTCGAGTTTTATAAAACGATCTTTGAGTTTAATAAAACGATCTTCGAGTTTTATAAAACGATCTTCGAGTTTTATAAAACGGCTTCTCGAGTTTTATAAAACGATCTTCGAGTTTTATAAAACGGCTTCTCGAGTTTTATAAAACGATCTTCGAGTTTTATAAAACGGCTTCTCGAGTTTGATAAAACGATCTTCGAGTTTTATAAAACTACTTCTCGAGTTTTATAAAACAATGTTCGAGTTTTATAAACGGCTTCTCGAGTTTTATAAATCGATCTTCGAGTTTTATAAAACGGCTTCTCGAGTTTTATAAAACGATCTTCGAGTTTTATAAAACAGCTTCTCGAGTTTTATAAAACGATCTTTGAGTTTTATAAAACGGCTTCTCGAGTTTTATAAAACGATCTTCAAGTTTTATAAAACGGCTTCTCGAGTTTTATAAAACGATCCTCGAGTTTTGTAAAACGATCTTCGAGTTTTATAAAACGATCTTCGAGTTTTATAAAACGTTCTTCGAGTTTTATAAAGTGACTTCTCGAGTTTTATAAAACGATCTTCGAGTTTTATAAAACGATCTTAGAGTTTTATAAAACGACTTCTCGAGTTTCATAAAACGAGCTTCGAGTTTTATAAAACGATCTTAGAGTTTTATAAAACGACTTCGAGTTTTATAAAACGACTTCTTGGATTTTATAAAACTATTCCTTTTGTATTTTTGCGGGGACTTTTAGACATTGATTCTGTCGTGACCGATTTTTACACCAACAAAAGTGAGGAAGAGGAAGTTCCTTAAAAGAAGGCCAAGATGACAAAGGGGAAGGAGGTGTCTGTTGATAGGGGCAGGGAGAAAATTCCATCTCCAGAAGAGCTGTATCAGCACTTGTTGAATGGGGTAGGATGGACTCCAACAAGGTTTGCGGACACTGATTTTTTTCTGAGAGAGTTGGGTCTTGATTCAGATATTGAGACGATGCTGGGACACTTGAAGATGCCTCAATTCCACACCATGGCCTACCCTTTCTACAAGGATGTCTCATGTCAGTTTTGTCCTCCCTTCAGGTCACCTACCATGACACTCAGCATGTGAGGCAAGGATGGGAGAAGATCACGTTCAAGGTCAAAGGGAGAGTCTACAACATGAACTTCAAAGACATTGGGAAAGTCATGGGCTTTCAAGACAAGGAAGACTCCTCCCTTCCCAGGTGCAACAAGCTTCCAGAGGAGCTTTGAAAGCTGATTTCTGGAAACAAGCACTCTACCTGGAAGAACAAAAACACACACATCCGGCATCCATCTGTGCGCTACCTCCATAGGATTCTGGTTCATGCTTTCTATCTACCAAAGGAAGCCAGCAATGTCACTGAGGAGGATATGAGACTTATCTGCCCAGCCATCCGATCATTCGTCGACCCTGGAGTGCTACCTCTCCCAAGCCGCGACATCTATGCCTTCTTTGGGATGGTCAGTTTCTTCATCGGTCGTCTTGAGCACTATAGTGAATGGGCATGGTACACCACTGATCCAAAACCAAAGATTGAGATTGGTAGCATGATCACACCTCTGCTTCAATTTATGGGAGTTAACTTGGGCAAGGACGAAGCAGGCCCTAGGTTCATTGATGGTAATTACTTGAGGATTGCCACTTATTTCAGTAGGAGGCATGCTACCAGCCATTAGTTTCAACATTGCCTTGGAAGGCAAGCCTGTTGAGGTACTGCTTCCGAGCAAACATCTGATGAGCCTCGAGAGACCTAAAGCCATTAGCTTCAACATTTCTCAGGAGTATTTATTTAGACTTGACGGGTCTCTCGATCCCATGGGTAGATCATCAACAAGAAAGAGTTACCCGATGACCAGTGATGCACCTGAGGCGGAACCATCTGAGCCAGTCTATGGCTCCCGTGCTACTACTTTGAGCCATATACTGGAGTCTTAGCCCCTAGCGCTCTTCGTGACGCGCAAGAGCATATTGACAAACTCGAGGGATGGAACAAGGCGCCGGACCGTGCTTTCTACAAGCTAAAGACCAAGTACAAGGAGCTGAAGAAGACGTTAAGAAGCCAAGCAAAGGCTTCAGCTAAGTTTATGAAGAAGGTGGCTGATGTTTTGGTTAAGGTAGGTTTAGCATGATGTAGTTCCAGTGATTTTGTGGTGAGAAACACATCAGCTCCTCAGCCTCAGCACAACAGTCCACCGCACACTGATAGTCAGCTAGAGCGTGCTCGGCGCAAATATGTTCCTCCTCCATCTGCCTCAGGAAACAAATCCCCATCCTTCACCTCCTCTGATGACGATTCTGGTGACGAAGTGAGCAGCACACCAATGGACCACTACAGTGTACCGTACAGCCACTTCAATGCAGCATATGGCCACTATGATGCACCATACGGCCATAGTGCTCCACCAGCAGGCTACTACATCACTTACCCTGACGAAGGCGGGGCTTGAGACACTGCCTTCAACCCTGACAACTAGAAAGGTACTCCATTTCTTACCATTGTATATACCAGTTTTTATTTTTGCATTTTAGCTCTCTTTGGGGTATCTCTTTCAACTTAACAACACAGAGACTGTGTGACTTAAGTTTGGGGGAGGTACCAAGCATTTAACCATGTTTTCGTTGATGATTTTGAGTCTCATGCATTGCATTGTACATACACATTGCATAGAAAAAACCAAAATAATTTGCAAATTATTGTCCAAAATAATTTGCAAATTATATCTTGCATTCACTTGTATTGGGAGAAATGATTTTAAAACACCCTGTAAAGAACATTTGTCAAGAGCTCAAAGTGACACCCTAGTTAGACATATGAAGTAGCTTGAGCATCTCTTGAAAACCTTGCACGCTTCGAGCCTTGAAAACTCTTCTTGAAACATGTTTGCTTACTTGAAATTGACATTGTTCTTGAAACCTGCTCCAATCTGAAATTTGGATTAATGAACTTAATCTCTCTTGCATATCGGCACTTGCATATTTTATCATGGATCTCATACACATTTGGGTTATCTTATTCCGTTTTACCACTCTTTTCTTTAACCCAAATTGTACTCCACACCCTTGAACCCAAGCCATTCTTTTGAGAACAAACCTTTGATTTGCATGAGTGAGGCCTCTTTTGATAGCTTGTCATGTGCAAAATCTTGAGAGGATTGTTCTTGTCTCTTGCTAGCATCGGAACTCTTTTGAGCTAGCATCTAGGATGGTGAGTGGGTTTATATGTTCTTCAAGCTGACATTTTGGGTTTTGGATGAGAGATTATGAGAAAGTTGAGCTAAAGTGTACCTTGAGAAAAGAAAGAAAGCCATTAAGGACCAAAACAAATGAACAGAAGCTCTAGATTGTATCTAAAAGAAAACCTTACCAAAAAAAGGGGAGAGAAAAAGAAGAAAAGTTAGAGCTAAGAAATAGAAAGTGTGTGAAGAGTCCCCAGTTGGTGGTATAAATCATAAAAAAAAAGAGAGAGAAAAAAATTGTTCATTGGGTGAGTGATGTGAGTAAAGGTTATTTGGGATCATGGGATGAAGGAAAAAGGGTTAGAACTTGTGATCACTAAGGAAAAGGGTAAAATGATGAGAATAAGACTATGTATGCATGAGTTTCCTCTAGTCTTAGATAAATTTTGCATAATGATCAAGCTCCTTGTTCTTGAGTGATAGCCACTAAAAATGATGCATTTGAGCCCTCCTTTTCATTCTCATTAGACCATTCGCTTGCCTAGCCAAATGATTGAGATCAAATGCCCATTTGTGAGAATTCACCTTGTGTGTGTGTGTGAACTAATGTGAGAGCTGGTTTAAAGAGCTTGTAAATTAAAGAGTTTTTCACCTTGCGTAAAGGCATAAGAGTGCATTGATAGGCCTAGAGAAGTTAGAGTATAATAAGAGAGTGTGCTCATGCTATTTGCTATGTCTCTTTAGGATGTTAAGTTGAGTTCTTAGATGTGTTTCTTTTGGTTATGAGCTCCCACCTTCAAACCTCTCTTCCCAAAATTTCTAGAAAGTTCACTTGAGGACAAGTAAATAACAAATTTGGGGGAGTTGATGTCTTGCATATTTCCATTGTTTATCCATTCATCCATATACATTTTCATTATATAGACTAGGATTTAGTCATTTCTAGGTTGGATTTTGCATACATGAGTTCTTATCAGGTATTGGAGTATCCTTGGAGTTCTTGGAGGTGATTGAGTGCATTTGAGGCTCAAAAGAGGAGTCAGAAATGATCATTGGACGAGCAGAGCTGGGAGCCAGGTGCCAGAGCGGGTCCTTGAGGTCGCTCCAGTCCTAGAACGAGGTGCAGCCACAGAAACCTACCAGAGCAACCAGTAAGGTCGCTCCCATTCAAAAGCGACGAGCTCACAATGACCTGCCTAGGTCGCTTGCCTTTTTATTGTTTTCGGAATCCAAATTAGCCCTTGGAGCGATGTCCCAGAGTGACCTAGCCAGGTCGCTCCAGCTTTAGAGCGACTCCCTGGCAACAGCGCCAATTTGAAGTTAGGAGTTTTCAAGGCTCCTAAGACAAATGTTGTGGTATAAATGATTGTCGAACCAATTCTAAGGGATTTTAAAGCACTGAAAATGCAAGTACTCACTTAATCTAAATGTAATCGAATAAATGATGGTTTTAAAATATAACTAAGAATAAGAAAATCGATAATTAAAATAAATTCCTTGATTAAGAGAAAGGAGAACTTATGGGAGTAGGGATTAGACCTTAGGTGATCAAACTTCGAACTAAGGATGGCAAATTATCAATCTTAAGCCTAGACACATTTCTAAGCAGGCTCTATGTCTAGATGAATGCTCATTTACTAACATAACTCAAACATTAAATGTCTTCGGTTGAATGTTGTATAAGTAACCTTTTAGAACAAGTCTATTAGCCATCTTAACACCTTAACAACAAATTCCTTTGGTAAAGTATGTTAAGAGCTTAGAAGAGTTGGCTCATGCATTTCATCGAACACCTTGTGAGGTGGGAAATTCCTAAAGCTCAACCTTTGAGAGGCCAACTCAAAAGATACATTAAGAGAATTCTACTAGCAACAAATAAGAGAAATCTACACTAAACATCCTAGTTCTAGCCTAATCACCCTTAATCTCTCTATCCCATGAATTCAAAGGTGGGTTACTCACTAATCTTCATGATTCGTCTTAAACCCATATTGGATTCAAGCTTAATCATGTAAGATGAGTAGAATATACAATCAAATTAAACAGAATAACAAGAACAATGAAAATGATTCAAATGAGATGAACTTTCCAAGAGTTTTTTTTTGTTTTTTCTCTTCAAAATGAAAGATAGATATGCCTAGTAGGCTTACAGGGTACTTAACTTAGGTTAAGCAAATGTAAAAACATGAAACAAATGACCAAAAGTCCCCTGAAATAAAATAAGTTTTGTGCAAAAGAAAACACGCTCCAGCTCCAGAGCGACTCCCCGGAACGACGTGGCTAAGTCGCTGCATGTTTTTTTTGCGCGAAACAAAAAAAAACTCTTGGAAAGTTCATCTCTTTTGAATCATTTTCATTGTTCTTGTTATTCTGTTTAATTTGATTGTTTATTCTACTCATATTACATGATTAAGCTTGAATCCAATATGGGTTTAAGAGGAATCATGAAGATTAGTGAGTAATCCACTTTTGAATTCATGGGATAGGGAGATTAAGGGTGATTAGGCTAGAACTAGGATGTTTAGTGTAGATTTCTCTTATTCCTTGCTAGTAGAGTATTCTTAATGCATATTTTGAGTTGGCCTCTCAAAGGTTGAGCTTTAGGCATTTCCCACCTCACAAGGTGTTTGATGAAATGCCTGAGCCAACTCTCCTAAGCTTTTAACATACTTTACCAAAGACATTTGTTGTTGAAGGTGTTAAGATGGCTAATAGACTTGTTCTTAAAGATTACTTATATAACATTCAACCGAAGACATTTGATGTTTGAGTTATGTTTGTAAATGAGCATTCATCTAGACATAGAGCTTGCTTAGAAATGTGTCTAGGCTTAAGGTTGGTAGTTTAATTGATCATTAGTCATCCTTAATTCGAAGTTTGATCACCCAAGGTCTAATCCCTACTCCCATGAGTTATCTTTTCTCCTAATCAAGGAAGTTATTTTAATTATCGCTTTTCTTATTCTTAGTTATAGTTTAAAACCATCATTTATTCCATTGCATTTAGATTAAGTGAGTACTTGCATTCACAGTGCTTTAAAATCCCTTAGAATTGGTTCGAAAATCATTTATACCACAACATTTGTCTTACGAACCTTGAAAACTCCTAATTTCAATAAATATTATAGATATTAAAATTAAATGTCAATGGCATAGCAATGTAAATAATTTGAAAACTTAAGGGTAAAATCCTAATAGAGATTCTGCTAGTATAAATGAGGAAAATAAAGAGCTAGTTGGTTGAACACAAAGCAAATTTTGAAACTTTTTCTAAATTTTAATATAGACTCATCCATGATATGTGTGATTTTCAATGCGAATGTATCTCGTCATTTTAAATGAAAACGATTTCCAAATAAGTTACAAAGAAAGAACATAGTTAGTTATCGTTGTAAACAATCCATACATATCGATTGTGAACACGACTCAACTTATATAAATAGTATTTAGTACAGTATACAAATTTATGATATAGTTTATAGGGTTTAGGATGTAGTTAGAACGTAGGGTTTTTAAAGTTTAAATATTGTATTAAGTAATTGTATTGATTTGTTAGTTTAGAAACATGTAAATTTTACCGACTAAAAAGATAAGCATATGTTCACAGATTTTAAATTGAAGATGTATGGTCAAGACAGTGATGTAGCAAAACAAAAGTAATTCATGAAATGCGATATGAACTATGACATGAAACATTTGAGTTTTGAGAAACGTTTGTCAAGGTAAATGCATTAAATAAAAATTAAATAAAGAGTCAGATAAAAGGAAGTCTTGAAGAAGAAGCAATCGATCTTAAGAGAAAAGGAGATTTACTTATTCGCTGAAGTAAAAGAAATGGAAAGTTTTCTTAGATAAATCTTTAGGTCTAGGATTTTCTCTACAATATAAAAGAGGATCTTGGCACTGTGTTGCTAGTGAACACACACATAGAGCTTTAGCAATAGAGGTTTTGTACGTCGGAGAAGGAGAGGTATAGTATCTAGGGGTTAGGAGCTTAAGTGGTTCAGAGATTGTCGTAGGTCTGTGAACGTGTAAGGCTAGTCAACAAGTCAAGGTTTGTCTTAAGTTTGATTGAAAGATTACTTTTAAAAGAATTAATATAGTCGTATTTCTCGAAAAGAATTAACAATGTGTTACTATGTGTTCTAGTTTGTGTAGGTTGCTAATCTTACATTAACAATTGGTATCAGAGAAGGTATCTGTGCGTTGTTTTTAAATAGGTAGGATCCTGCGGAGTAAGAAGGAGAGCTATCAAGAGATGGTGAATAACTCAAACGTGATTTTGGAAGTAGGAAATTAAGTCCAAGCTCGTCAAAGGAGTGAACATGAAAGTTCGAGGAAGTACAACGAGAACGGGTTAAGCCCGATGTCCAAAGCAAGGCCAAGGCCCAAGTTTTATCATCACATCGTGACCAGCAGACTCTACGAGGTCGGAACGAGGTCCCGGAGATCGCGGAAGCAGCTAGGGGACGAAGGACTATAAAAGGAGAGCTAGGATGACATTTAACACAAACGAGAAAAACCCTAGAGCTATTCACTTATCACATCGACCTCATTCCTTAGATTTCTAGTTCGCTTTCTTGTAATCCTTTTTGTTATTTCCAATCTTGTTCATCACCTTGTAAACGAATTCTACATTCAATAAAAGTCCATTTTTTCAACTGAAGTCCGATTATATCATTGTGCTTAAGAGCATCATTTCCCACATCCTTTGTCTTCCCCTGATTGAACTCTCGATCTTTACAAAATACTGAGTGTGGATTTTAGGATCTACAGAAACTATGGGTTCTGGAAAGCGTGCATGAAGGCTACCATCAAGGGTATAGACCCATTGGCGTGGAAAGTTGTGGAATATGGATGGATTTCACCTGTTGCAATGGGTGATGATGGGAAAAACGTGCCCAAGAAAAAAGAGCTTTCGACAGATGATGAAAATAAGATGGAAAAATTCAGTGCTAGAGCTCTGACTGCCATTCACTGGAGTGTTGATAGGAAACAATTCGAACTAATTCAAGGACGTGAGGCAGCAAAAGATGCGTAGGATATTCTGCATAGGCACTTTGAGAAAAACTTTGAAAGTCCAAAGTTCAAGGAAGGATATGCTTGCAACCCGATTTGAAGAGCTAAAGATGGAAGAGCATGAATCAATTGGTGACTTTAGTTCCAAACTCAGCTCACTGACACAAGAAGCACTCACCCTTGGGAAAAGTACAAAGAAAAGAAATTGGTGAAGAAGTTCTTGAGGTGCTTACCAGCAAAGTTCATAGCTTACAAAGCAGCCATGAGTGTGTCTTTAAACACCGACGAGATGACATTTGATGAAAGATTTGGCATGCTTCAAGCTCATGAGATGGAAGTGTTTGGCCGAAAGAAGGTACAAAAGGGGTTTGCTCTTGCCTTGGTTGAGAAAAAGCAATTGAAAGATAATGATCCAGTAAGACTCTTGGTCCAAAGGTTCGACAGAGCATTACAAAAAGGTAGAGCAAGGACATGAGAAGTTTATTCCTGGAAGAAAGTCCACTGAATCAGACAAGAATCCTAGGAAGAAAGTTGCGAAGTGCTACGAATGCAAAGGATTTGGACACTTCAGAACTGAATGCCCAACCGTGAAGAGAAGGGAGTTTTAGTGTCATGGGTGCAAAGGGTATGCTCACACTCAAGCTGAGTGTGAATCTGATGGAAGAAGGAAACAAGAAAAATCTATGATAGGAATCAATGACAGTGACTCAGATAGCGAGAGTGAAGAAGAGGTGAACAACTTTGAGGTTTTTATCAGAATATTGGAATGTGACTCAGGTTCAGAAAATGATGCGGAACCAGATACTGAGCTAGATGAGAGCTACAAGGAATTTCATGAGACATTGGTCAAACTCGGTTTGGATAATCTCGTACTAGCTAAATAGAAAGTGAAGTTACGAAACTACGTGATGAACTGAATAGAGAAGCTGAGATAGCCAAGGAAAATGTAATCTTAATCAGAGATAAATTGATCCTTGCCAAACAAGCTGAAGAACTCCGAGAAGAAGTGATTGGTGAGAAAAAGAAAGTCACTGATCATCAAGCTGAACTGGATCAACAGTACAAGAAGATTAAGATGCTCACCGGAACCAAACAACTAGACAAGATTCTAAGCAGTGGCAGAAATGAACATTCTCACATGGGACTTGGCTATACTGGAAGGAAAAGTGGTGCAACGGGTACAAGACGTTTTGTATCAGGAGGATTTGCTTAGGCTGAAGAAAGTAAGACACAAATTGCCTCAAGCCAATTTACTGGCTGCTTCTACTTTGGGAAGTATGGTCATTACAAGAGGTATTGTTACAAATATTTTGAGAAGGTCAAGCAAGCTTGAAGACAGCACAAGGTTTGGAGAATCGGTAAAACCTCTCGAGGATGGGTAAAGAAGACTGATTTATACCTACACACAGCTATTAGTGCAAGAAGTGACTTCCAGTGTAACGTGGCGAGGGTCTTAGATGATTCGTATTTAGATGAACCGTGATACTGTGATAGTGGATGTTCTAGATATATGACAGGAAACACTGAGTATTTAGACAAGGTCTCAAAAATGAAAGTAGGAAAAGCCACCTTTGGAGACGGAGGGCATGGAGTGATCCAAAGCAAATGAACTACATGCAGCTCTGAGTCACCCAGACTAGGCAATGTCAATTTTGTCAAAAGACTAAAGGCAAATTTGATAAGTGTGAGTCAGTTATGTGATGAAGGACTCATAATGGTGTTCTCAGCAACAGATTGTCGAGCTATCAATTAGTATGGAGTGTCTATCCTACAAGGAATCTGATCCGGCAACAACTGCTACATGCGGGAGAAGAAGGTCAAGTGCATGTTACCATAAGAGAACATTGAGTTGTGGCATCAAAGGTTGGGTCATATGAATGTCAAGAACTTGACCAACTTGGTGCACAAAGACATGGTTCGATGAGTACCAAAACTCATTATTTATGACACCGTGGTGTGTGGTGCTTGTAATCAAGGGAAATAAGTGAAGGTGCAACACAAGAAGGTACCGGATGTACAAGCGTCAGCACCATTGGATCTAGTACACGTGGATCTCATGGTCTGATGCAGATTGAAAGAATTGGAGGGAAGAGATATGTAATTGTGCTTGTTGATGATTTTACAAGATTCACTTGGGTTTGGTTCATTAAAGAGAAGTTTGATACTGCTGAAAGCTTCAAAATCTGGGCTCTGTAACTCGTAAATGAAAAGGGAGGAATCAAAAAGATGTGTAGTAATCATAGTGATGAGTTTGAGAATGATGCCATGACAGAGTTTTGTGAATCAAAGGGGATAGCACGTCAGTTTGCAGCACTAAGAACTCCACAGCAGAATGGTATTGTTGAGAGGGAAAATTGGACTCTACATGAAATGGGTAGAGTAATGCTGCATTGAAACAAGAGAGCAAAGAAGTTTGGGGTTGAGGCACTTAATACGGCATGTTACACTATCAACTAGGTGTATGTCAGAAAAGGGACCACAAAAACTCCTTATGAAATGTGGATAGGCAAAACTCCTAATCTTGGGTATTTTCATGTTTTTGGGTGCAGGTGGTGTATTATGAATTACAAAAACTATCTTGGGAAGTTTGATTCACAAAGTGATGAAGGATTCTTTTTGGGTTATACACAGTCTATCTCAGCGTACCGGGTCTACAACAAGCTATTTGAGATGATTATGGAATCAGTCAATGTGGTTTTCGACGACTTGTCAATAGTCAAAATTGAGCAGTCAGAATCAGATGAAGATGGTGAGAATACATCAACCAGGAAGAACAAACAACCCCTTAAGGAAGGCCCAGCGGAATAAACATAGCAACCAATTCAACAAGTTCATCGGAATCACTCGGTGTCAGATGTGATTGGAGGTATTGAAGAGGGAAGAAAGACACGAGAAAAAGTTATCAACTTCAGGAAGATGGTGCAGTTCGCATGCTTTGTATCAGCCATTGAACCTATAACACATGCATAAGCACTTGGTGATGAATACTGGATTATGGCTATGGAAGAGGAACTCGAGCAGTTTTCTAGGAATGATGTGTGGGAACTGGTTGCTTGTCCTGATGGAGTGAACGCAGTTGGAAAAAAATGGATTTTCAAGAACAAGACAGATGAGCACGGAGAAGTGGTTCATAACAAAGCAAGACTCGTGGCTCAAAAATATTCACAGATTGAAGTAGTTGATTTTGAAGAAACCTTTGCTCCAGTTGCAAGATTGGAGTCCGTAAGATTGTTCTTGGGAATGGCATACATCCTGAACTTCAAAGTTTATCAGATGGATGTAAAAAGTGCATTCTTAAATGGTGTACTTCAGGAGGAGGTATATTTTGAGCAACCAAAGGGATTTTAAGATTTGATTCATCAAGACTATGTCTATCATCTGAAGAAAACCCTGTATGGATTGAAGCAGGCGTTTCGTGCATGGTATGAACGACGTACTAGCTTTCTATTAAATGCTCCATACATCAGAGGGAGTGTTGACAAGACACTATTTTTCATGGATGTTGAAAACAATATCATTATTTTCCAAATCTATGTGGATGAAATTATTTTTGGAGGAACATCTCAGAAGATTGATGAGTTTGTTCAGAGTATGACTCAAGAGTTTGAGATGAGTATGTGTGGTGAATTGAAGTAATTTCTTATAATTCAAATTACTTAAACAGATAAGGGCATATTTATTTCTCGGATTCTTATGCTCACAGTTTGGTGAAGCGTTTTGGTCTTGAGAACATCAAAGTATCCAAAACACCAATGAGTACTTCATTAAAGCTTGCAAGAGATGAAGCTGGAGAAGATTGGGAGCCTGCTGTATCTAACTGCTAGTCAAACGGATCTCTCATTCAGTGTTGGAGTGTGTGTGCAAGATATCAAGCCAAGCCGAGGTATTACATTTGAATGCAGTTAAGCGACTCATCAAGTACGTCAAAGGAACTGAAAGCCTAGGTGTATACTATTCAAAGAACTCTAACAAAAACTTGGTAGGATACTGCGATGCCGATTGGGCAGGATGTGCTGATGATAGGAAGATTGCAAGTGGAGGATGTTTCTTTCTTGGAAACCATCTTATTTCTTAGCTAAGCAAGAAACAAAATTCTGTGTCACTTTCTACGGGAGAAGCTGAATACATTGCCATGGGTAGCTGCTGCTCACAACTTCTCTGGATGAAACAAATGTCGGCTGATTATGGAATGCGCTCTGGTCCCTTTCTAGTGTACTGTGATAACAAAAGTGCAATTGATATCTCAAGAAATCCGGTTCAACATTCAAGGTTGAAGCACATTGACATCATGCACCGCAGAGAGTTAGTTGAAGACAATCAGGTATGTGGGTGTCGAAATCCACCTACTGTCAAATAATCGTAAATAAGGAAACTTCGGGAAAACCCTAAGTTTCCAGAGGAACCGGCTATCTGCAGAACCGCACAACGAAGATTAAGATAACGAGAAAACTTAGAATTATTAAAAGATAAACGAAAATCGAGAGCAAAGAGGTTCTTATTCCAAATCTGTGTTGAACTGGTACAAAGAGAGTAGCCGAAAACTTAAGAACAAAAAACCCTAATTGAGACGCAGCTCGCTAACAGAAAAATGGAAAGATTCTTAAATGCTAGTTTTGGTGGTGAGAGCTCTGAATTTTGTGTCTCTTGCTTCTGCCCTAGACCTCCTATTTATATACTCCTCGCCTTGGCTATCCGATCTTTCCATTTCGCCCAGATTTGACTAAATCGGGAATTTTCCATTTTTTCCGATCCTTCCTTTTCTTCCGCGGAAATCTTCTATTTTTCTTCAAACCTTCCTTTTATCTTCAAACTTGACTTTATTTTCCTCCTGCGAGTAAACCGTCAAAACGTTATCGAATTTGCGGGTTAGATTCCGTTAAGATCGCAAGATGGGTTTTTATCGCGTTTTAGGCCCTTCCGGGCCGTTTTGCGATAAATCCGTTTTCCGACTTTTTAAGGGATCGTTTCCTGATCCGACATCGTTTTTAATAAATTCCTCGACTTAATCGTAAGGTTTTACGATTTACTCGACTTTGTATTAAAAACACGTTTTTTACGATTCACTCGACGTTTTTTTATTAAAAACACGTTTTTATGATTTCAGCGAGAAATCTCGAATAAATCGTATAGTTTAGGCAATGTTTGGTGTTTCGTTTAACCGTTGCCGTTTTATACGATTTCCTCGAGTTCTTTCCGAAAAAGCGAAGTTTTACGGTTTTTATCGTAAAACTCGAACGGTAGGTCGGATCGAGATGGAACGGGAGATGTTTCGGCCGTGGTTTAGAACGCGACCTTGTCGAAGGACGTAAGTTTTGAATCGGGAATGCGGGAGATCGAGACGCAGAATATCCGGGAAATCTCTAGTTCGCCCATCGGCGAACTAAGCCGGGCCGGCTTAGTTCGCCGATGGGCGAACTAGATAGGTATCTCTTAATTCGCCCATCGGCGAACTAAGCCGGGCCGGCTTAGTTCGCCCATGGGCGAACTAGTTACGACTAGTTCGCGTTTTACGGCTATTTCGGTTTTTCGCGGTTTCATAAAATGATTCTCGAGTTTTATAAAACGATCTTCGGATTTCATAAAACGACCTTCGAGTTTTATAAAACGATCTTCGAGTTTTATAAAACGATCTTCGAGTTTTATAAAACGATCTTCGAGTTTTATAAAAAGATTCTCGAGTTTTATAAAATGATCCTTAGGTTTTATAAAACGATTTCTCGAGTTTTATAAAACAATCTTCGAGTTTTATAAAACGATCTTTGAGTTTTATAAAACGATTCTCGAGTTTTATAAAACGATCCTTAGGTTTTATAAAACGATTTCTCGAGTTTTATAAAACGATCTTCGAGTTTTATAAAACGATTCTCGAGTTTTATAAAACGATCTTCGAGTTTTATAAAACGATTCTCGAGTTTTATAAAACGATCCTTAAGTTTTACAAAACGATCTTCGAGTTTGATAAAACGATCTTCGAGTTTTATAAAACGATTCTCGAGTTTTATAAAATGATCCTTAGGTTTTATAAAACGATCTTCGAGTTTTATGAAACGATCTTCGAGTTATATAAAACGATTCTCGAGTTTTATAAAACGATCCTTATGTTTTATAAAACGATTTCTCGAGTTTTATAAGATGATCCTCGAGTTTTATAAAACGATTCTCGAGTTTTATAAAATGATCTTCGTGTTTTATAAAACGGCCTTTCGAGTTTTATAAAACGGTCTGCGAGTTTTATAAATGACTTTGAGTTTTATAAAACTATTCCTCGGGTTTTATAAAACTGTTCCTTTTGTATTTTCGCGGGGAGTTTTGGTTATTAATTCTGTCGTACCGATTTTTACCCCAACAGTTAGCCCCCTAGCTTGTAAGAATCGTGAGGTTCTTGCGAGTGGATTGAGCTCGTTTGGCGAGTTTGGCAGAATTAGGCGGAACTTTAATGGCCAAAAGTCCAAAGGTGAATAGTAAAATTCTTCCCTATAAGTATATGGAGTAAAATTTTGAATTCTTTACTCCATCTTTTACAACTCATTCAAGAAATTTTTCTCTCCACTTTCTCTGAAGATCTTCAAACATGTTTTCAGGAAGAAAGACACGTTCCTCAACTAGTTCCAATTTTCACAATTCTGAGGGAACGAGTTCGCAGCCTCCAGCCTTGGCTCCGAAAGAAGAGTATTCGTCCCGTTAGTCGATCCGGCGGACCTCGAGGCTTTTTGGGTGATCGGAGACGAGTCGGGGTCCGCTAGGCCTGGAACTTGGGTTCCAGCTTTGTCGGACGTCGATCAAATTTCCGGACGTCCGAGCTTGACGCTTTTTAACAGTATCGATTACATGCGTGAATTCTGCCGAGTTCCAGAGGCCGTTGAGTTTCGTTCCCCACTTGCTGGGGAGAGCGACGGGGATGCGCCCGATGGTTTTTTCACATGTTACAACATTTTCTTGCAACAATGCCACCTATGGTTTCCGATTCCGGAAGTCATTGTGCATTACCTTCACAGGCTGGGACTGTCGATTAGTCAATTGACTCCTCCAAGTTTAAAGCAACTCGTTGGTCTTTTGACGCTGAGTTACGAGCAGGGAATCACCCTTATAACCGTCGATCATCTTGAGGGTCTATTAAAGCCCACAGGGCAATCGCGGAGGATCACTCTATCCCCTCGTGATGAAATTGTTACGGGCTGCTCAACGCCTTCTACTTCTTGGAAGAAGAATTTCTTCTATGTTAGTATCGACGGTGCGTCGGTCGAGGAGGGTGGCATTTCGCTCTTTACGACCACGTGGGGTCGGAGAGGTATACGACTCGAATTCACACGAACTCTCTGCTTCTTATTATTATTATTATTATTATTATTATTATTATTATTATTTTTTTTTAAAATGACTTTCTGTTTTTCTGCAGTGACCAACCCTTTGCCTCCGTATCCCACGGATCTTTCGGACATCACCACTTCTCTCAAACGTGGTGAAGTTGGTTGGTGCAGTTTTTCTCCGCAACGTGTCCGTCAAGCGATTGCCCTCTTCCGATCTCGATTTTTTGCGAATTCTCCGATTTACAAAGAGGATCCGTTTATCGGAGAGTTCATTCCGCATGTTCCCTCGATGGGGAGTGGCAAATCACGCTTCCGAAGGGATAAAAATCCGGTAATTGAAGACGATGACTCTGAGCGCGCGGCTTCTCCTGATAATATTCTCAAGGATTTTCTTGATAGTCAGGCGGAAGATGGCTTCTGGACGAAGGCGGGCGGATCATCGACNGTGGCAAATCACGCTTCCGAAGGGATAAAAATCCGGTAATTGAAGACGATGACTCTGAGCGCGCGGCTTCTCCTGATAATATTCTCAAGGATTTTCTTGATAGTCAGGCGGAAGATGGCTTCTGGACGAAGGCGGGCGGATCATCGACCTCCCATTTTCCGGACATTGACCATGATCAAGTTCCAGAGCTTATTAGGGGGTCTGAGATAGCAAAGGAGGTACGTGCGTTTATTTTTTTCTTTTTCGAGCAGTTTTTATGACATTGCTTAATTCTTCTCTTTGGTGGGTTTCCTTATCATGAGCCGAGCCCTGGACAACCGTACTGCTGAGGCTCGCCTTGCCGAGTTTCGAGCGAACATGGCCGAAAAGGAAGTCGCTCGTCTTCGGGCAGAGCTTGAGGCCAACCAAGCCGAAGAAGTGGTTGCGAGGGAAGTTGCTCGCGTGAGGGATGAATGTGCGACCAGGTCTCGTCGTGCCAAGTAGCTTTCTGACCAGAGGATTCGCCGTGCTCGTCGTGCGGGCAAACGAGAGGTTGCCGAGGAGATGAAGGCTCGTCGCAAGCGATTTGCAACCGGTTGTTCGGATGCGGAAGCCGTTCAACGAGCGCATGGTGATTATCGCGAATGTCGCGGGATCGTTCATGGGTTATCCCTGACTCAGAATGAAGGGTATTCGTTTGCTAAGGAATCCCTCGTGCGATGGGAAAATTTGGATCGGGAAAGGGATATGCAGTCCGAATTTTTCGACCTTAAGGCGCGCATGTGAGATCAATGGAATCCCATCGTGGTGTCGCCGGATTCGGTTGAAGTTGGTCCTGGAATTTCGGACGTAGATGGTGAAGTCGATCAGCCTGCGTTTGATGACTTTTTATGTGTGATGTTCTTAGTTTTTCGATTTTGTCGTTGTTTTTCCGGGACTGGCCGTTGGTGGCTTTGAATCCCTACCGCTGGGCGGTGTGTATTTAGATGCTTTTAATAAGAAAATATTTTCTAAGTATGAAATTCATTTTTTATGTTAGATGTAGAGGAAAGAATACGAGTTGTCATCTCGTACCTAACTCTTCGGTGTAAATCGTCCGATTCGTTAACTCGGGAGATTTCGATTTTCGCGAGTGTTTAGATGTGGGCGAAGAGACATGACTTTAGGATCTCGATTAATGCCTTGAGACGTTAGCGACCAGTGTGCTGGGTTTAGGGCAAGACCTAGGTTTACTTTCGGATTGGGGCTGTGCGATGACTAATCGGCTTTTGTTTTGCCCGTTGCGATTTTAACCTGATTCCATACCGATTTAGAATCCGCGATAGGTTCTCGGCTTATACGATTCATATGGTTGGAACCGAGCATCTCACCGGGAACAATTTCTAAGTTGCCCGGAAGTGCTGACCAAAAATTTGGATTTCTTTTATAGCGTGCTATTTTATCCTCGTCGGATGTATGCGGACCGATAGGTCGGTGCGTTTGTTTAGGACGGCTAGCGTGCTCGACGGGGCCAATATCTGAGCGTTCGTGTTTTTATAGTCGCGGACGGACTTTGGGGAAATATTTTTCTTTGAGAGTTTAGGCGACGTCTCGCCCGTTCTTTCCGAAAATATTTTGATATGCGAATTTTTATAAAAACGATTGAGTAGTTGTTACTGCGGAAGCAATTTTCCGGATTTGCGTTTTTCGATGGTAGCAGAGATATTCTAACTTTGTATTTATTAAAAATTTCGAAAATTTTTCGATTACAAAGCTAAAAGAAATTTTGTAAAAAAATTTGGGAGTATACGAATACTCGTATACTCACCCACTCCCCCCCCTTTGGAAGGGGGGGATAGCTGAACTCGTCTTTAGGCGAGCTGCCTTCGTATTCCTTTCTGAAATCAAGCCATCTCGTAGTTCTGATTGTTTGCGCGAGTGTGCTTACTCGGCTGTCGTAGACTTCTTGATCACTTCAGTCGCGGGATCGATGTCTTTGTCCGGGATTGTCTCCTCCGGTTGGGTGGAAGCGATGGGTGCGGAAACTTCTGGTTTCACGGCCGTTGCTTGCTTCGGGTCGTCGTCTGCGGGCGGTGGCGTGACCTTTGCCCGTTTTGGTTTCACGATCGCGACTGCCAATTGCCTCAGCTTATGTTCGGCCAGGAAGCAAGATCGCGATTGTCTTTGGCATCCCCAAATTGATGCCTAAGTGATATGTGGACAGAACCGCCTTCATGGAATTTATCCAAGGCGTGCCCATAATCACGTTGTAGATAGCCGGGAAATCGACTACCGCGAAGTTAACGATTTTCGTCACTTCTTTCGCGATGACCGGTAGTCGGATTGATCCCAGGGTCATTGACGTTTCGCCGGAGAAACTAGTCAGCGGTTTTGGAATCGGCTCGACTTCCGAGAGGTCGATTCCCATGCGTGCTAGCGTGTTGCGGAAGATGACGTTGACCGTGCTTCCGATATCAACCAGGATTCGAGCGACCTCTAGATCGCTTATCACCAAATCGATGACAATGGGATCGGCATGCGGTTGGTCAATTCCACCGGTTTCAGCATCGTCGAAAGAGATTAACCCTGTCGGAGAATCGTCCGTCGGCACTTTCCAACTCGAGCCGGTTTCGGCTTTACGTTGGTAGGATTTTATTGACAAGACAGTGTCGTTAAAGTATGGCGATTCGCCGATGATCATGTTGATTTTTCGGTGGTTAGCATCGTTACCCTTCTCGTCTACTTTTCGTCCGCGTTTTTCGCCCGACTGATTTCCCTGAGGTGGGGTTTGCGTGTTTTTGTCATTCTTCGGGACGCGGTCCGAATCGCGGATGAGATCCTTGACCCTAGATATCTCGGAAAGTTCTCCTGCGACTAACTTTGCGGCCAGTCTGGCGCCGAGCACTTTGTAGTTCACGGTGGAATGACCACGGGTTTGGTGGAGGTCGCAGATAGAATTCTCATCGTAATTTGAATTTCTCGTTCACGTGTTACCCGTAGTTTGCCCTTGTTCAGCTTCAGGGTTAATGGCGTAGTTATGCGCCCCTTGGAGATCCTGTCCCTCGTGAATGACGAATTGGTCGTTACGAGAGTTTCTCCTTTTCTGCTTCTGCTCGGACGCGTTATCCTTCGCGGATGTTTTCGTCGGCTTATGCTTCTCGGACAGGATTTTGGTCTTCTCTTCGATGGTTATGAAGTCAGTGGCTTTATGGAGCGCATCCTGGATCGTCCGTGGTTTCTCGAGAGTTATCCATTTGCGGAACTTCAATTTGTACCAGAGCGATTTCCTTAACGCGTCGATGGCGGCTTTCTCGCTAATCCCTCTAACCCTAGCCATGACGAGTTTGAATCTACGCATGAAATCGCGGAGAGATTCGTCCTCCTTGTGCACCAAGCTCCAGAGATCGGCGTCAGAGGTTTCCGGGTTAATGAACATCGAGTAGTGCTTCAAGAATTCCGAAGCCAGTCGACGGAAACTTCCGGTCGAATTTCGCCTAAGTTTGGCGAACCATTCGAGCGCAGCTCCTTCTAGGTTTTCGACGAAGAGGCGGCAGTAGCCTGCGTCTTTTTCGTGGTCCTTGAGCTTGGCTGGTCCCATGGTGATCTGGAACGCTTGCAGGTGCGCTTTGGGATCGGACGTCCCGTCGTAAGTTGGCACCTTAAGCTTTCCGCGATCGGGCAGTTTGATCTCAGTGATGCGAGCCGTGAAGGGTGTTTTCCGAGACTCGTACAGTAGCCGATCGATCTCGGGCGCGGCACTGGTAGCGTGGTGAATCTGAGATTTCACCGCTTTTACCGCTGCGGCCAATTTGGTGATGTATTCGCGGAGATCGCGAATCTCGGTCAGATCGCCAGCAGTTTTCTGACCTTGTCGGCGTTTGCTGCGAGTGATCGGAGATAGCTCCTCGGCGGTTTTTGCGTATCGCGCGAAGTCGAGTTCCCCTTCGTCTCCAGTAAAGGAACGTTCGGGAGAAGACTCCGGTTGAGGACTGCGAGTTTTTCTTCTCCTAGGATGGACGTCGGCGTCTTCGTCTGTCGAGTCGGCCTGGTCACTCGCGAATAGGAGATTTTTCCAATTCGTTCAGTGTCGTGTCAGGGTTTTCTTTTCCGGAATCTTTTTCCGGTACGTTTCCCTGATCGATTCTGGGACGATCTGTAGGAGCGCCGAAATTGAGTCTCCTTCCGCGGATCTTAGTAGTTCCGCGGGGGCGAATCGCTCTGGTTCTCGCGGTTAGGGTTTCGACCCGTTTTGCGAGTGAACCAATGAGCTTTTCCTGCTCTTCCGATTTTTTATTAAATTCGGGAAGCATCTTTTCGACGGTCTCAGCGTTAGCGTTCGTAGCGTTGGCCGCAGACGCGTCTTTTGGTGGTGGTGTTTCAACGTTGTCGCGTTCGTTGCGAGTTTGGTTGTCACCAGTCATCGTTTCTTCGTTGGACATGTTGCGGCTACGGTGTAAGATAGATCCGACCCCCCCCCACCTTCTAGCGCCAAACTGTGGGTGTCGAAATCCACCTACTGTCAAATAATCGTAAATAAGGAAACTTCGGGAAAACCCTAAGTTTCTAGAGGAACCGGTTATCTGCAGAACCGCACAACGAAGATTCAGATAACGAGAAAACTTAGAATTATTAAAAGATAAACGAAAATCGAGAGCAAAGAGGTTCTTATTCCGAATCTGTGTTGAACTGGTACAAAGAGAGTAGCCGAAAACTTAAGAACAAAAAACCCTAATTGAGACGCAGCTCGCTAACAGAAAAACGGAAAGATTCCTAAATGCTAGTTTTGGTGGTGAGAGCTCTGAATTTCGTGTCTCCTGCTTCTGCCCTAGACCTCCTATTTATATACTCCTCGCCTTGGCTATCCGATCTTTCCATTTCGCCCAGATTTGACTAAATCGGGAATTTTCTATTTTTCTCGATCCTTCCTTTTCTTCCGCGGAAATCTTCTATTTTTCTTCAAACCTTCCTTTTATCTTCAAACTTGACTTTTATTTTCCTCCTGCGAGTAAACCGTCAAAACGTTATCGAATTTGCGGGTTAGATTCCGTTAAGATCGCAAGATGGGTTTTTATCGCGTTTTAGACCCTTTTGGGCCGTTTTGCGATAAATCCGTTTTCCGAATTTTTACGGGATCGTTTCCTGATCCGACATCGTTTTTAATAAATTCCTCGAGTTAATCGTAAGGTTTTACGATTTACTCGACTTTTTTATTAAAAACACGTTTTTTACGATTTACTCGACGTTTTTTTATATTAAAAACGCGTTTTTATGATTTCAGAGAGAAATCTCGAATAAATCGTATAGTTTAGGCAATGTTCGGTGTTTCATTTAACCGTTGCCGTTTTATACGATTTCCTCGAGTTCTTTACGAGAAAGCGAAGTTTTACGGTTTTTATCATAAAACTCGAACGGTAGGTCGGATCGAGATGGAACGGGAGATGTTTCGGCCGTGGTTTAGAACGCGACCTTGTCGAAAGACGTAAGTTTTGAATCGGGAATGTGGGAGATCGAGACGCGGAATATCCGGAAAATCTCTAGTTCGCCGATGGGCGAACTAGTCGAGCATCTCCTAGTTCGCCCATGGGCGATCTAGTTAAGTACTTCCTAGTTCGCCCATCGGCGAACTAAGCCGGGCCGGCTTAGTTCGCCGATGGGCGAACTAGATGAGTACCTCTTAGTTCGCCGATGGGCGAACTAGATAGGTATCTCTTAGTTCGCCCATGGGCGAACTAGTTACGACTAGTTCGCATTTTATGGCTATTTCGGTTTTTTCGCGGTTTCGTAAAACGATTCTCGAGTTTTATAAAACGATCTTCGGATTTTATAAAACGACCTTCGAGTTTTATAAAACGATCTTCGAGTTTTATAAAACGATCTTCGAGTTTTATAAAACGATCTTCGAGTTTTATAAAACGATTCTCGAGTTTTAGAAAATAATCCTTAGGTTTTATAAAACGATTTCTCGAGTTTTATAAAACGATCTTCGAGTTTTATAAAACGATCTTTGAGTTTTATAAAACGATTCTCAAGTTTTATAAAACGATCCTTAGGTTTTATAAAACGATTTCTCGAGTTTTATAAAACGATATTCGAGTTTTATAAAACAATCTTCGAGTTTTATAAAACGATTCTCGAGTTTTATAAAACGATCCATAAGTTTTACAAAACGATCTTTGAGTTTTATAAAACGATTCTCGAGTTTTATAAAATGATCCTTAGGTTTTATAAAACGATTTCTCGAGTTTTATAAAACGATCTTCGAGTTTTATGAAACGATCTTCGAGTTTTATAAAACGATTCTCGAGTTTTATAAAACGATCCTTATGTTTTATAAAACGATTTCTCGAGTTTTATAAGACGATCCTCGAGTTTTATAAAACGATTCTCGAGTTTTATAAAATGATCTTCGGGTTTTAAAAAACGGCCTTTCGAGTTTTATAAAACGTTCTGCGAGTTTTGTAAATGACTTTGAGTTTTATAAAACTATTCCTTGGGTTTTATAAAACTGTTCCTTTTTTTACTTTCGCGGGGAGTTTTGGTTATTAATTCCGTCGTACCGATTTTGACCCCAACAAGGTAGTAATCAAACACGTAGTTACTGACTTGCAGTTTGCTGATATATTCACTAAATCTCTTGAATTTATTCACTTTACCAAATTGTGAAATGCAATTGGAGTGTGTAACCTTGACTTTTGAGTTTCAAGTTGTGCAGAGATTAGTGCAGGTACATGGTCAGGGTGTACATATGATTCGGATTATGTTTGAAACCTGAGAACGCTATGGAAAAGAGCTGCTTGGTGGGCCGTCAATTATGTGAGGTATAGGTTTTGTGTCAATCTGTCCCCTCCCCCTCTTTCTATTCAAAGAGCCAGCAATGTTTTAGAAAATGTTTAAACAATATCAAGAAGAAAAAAAAAGATGGGAAACAACATGGGTTTCACAGCGCGCGAATAAAGGTTGAAAACCTACAAGATTGATAAAGGCACGACAATGTGAAAGTTAGTCATAAAAGACAATCGCGTGTACTAGATCATAAAATATAGAAGAGTTATATGTACAACCTAGTGCTGAGTCAGATCTTGCCATGCATCACGAAAATGGTAAATAAACTAAAAATATTTCATCTAATTGAGAGTCAGCCAATTGTGAGTGATGATTCGTGTTATATTACTACTCTGAAAGTCTAATGATACACTATTAATTCACGAATCTGTCTAATGCTAATGTGTTTAGAAGAGAGAAATCAAAAAAGTTGTAGGTGTACGAAGGAAAGGATTAAAACGACAGGGACCTAAAAGTGCAATTTTAGAACAGTCGATCCAGTTTCTTCAGTTAAGGGAAGTAGTGGGTCACAAACCCTAAAAGACTCCATCGTGCTTTAAGGAGATCAACATCTTAGCCTCTCTCAGCATTTTTCCTCTATTAAGCAAAGAAACCAATTTCAAGATGGGGAAATCAAAGAACACAGTTCAAGAAGGTCAAACAGCCAAGGTCGAGAAGCATACAGAGTCTGAATCAAGTTGAAGGAAACTCTCTGACGGAAAACATGATTCAACTTCGCCAAGAAACAATCCACTGTCATCTTCATCTCTTTCGGAGGTTACTAAAGAGCTCGATTCATTTAGCCCGTCAAGAAAAATCTCCTTCTAAAAAGAGAGTGATGAGCATCAAGGAACCTCTGTTCTCGAGGTAAATCCACCTAAGAAAGTTGCTGAAACACCGGATGTGCCAGAAGCTGCAGATCTGAACTCTCCGAAGGGCCTCAAAGATGTTACACTCCCTGATGATCTTACCTTGGAAGCAAGTCCGAATGAGAAAGATGAGTCCCTTCTGCCTCTTGTACTTGTACACAAGGAAAATGATTTTGCTGAGGAGAAGAATCTAAGTGAAGTTGAGTCTGAATCAGCTCAGAAAGAGGAGTAAGTGAACAAAGACAAAGAGACCATCTCTTTGGTTTCCTCATCTGAGGATACAACCATCAAAAAGAGTAGGAAGAAGCGTATTCTGAAGCGATTAGGGTTGCGGTCTTCAAAGAAACAAAAGATAGGTGATTCAAGCAAACCGACTCAATCTCACCTTCTTTCACCAGAAGATGCAGCCAAGTCCATCTTTGGCTAAGGAAGCAGCTGTCTCAGCCCCAGTACAATCGAGGAAAGCTTCTGAATACATTGATGACTATATTCCTGCTGTGAAAAAAAAAAGGGTATGTTCAAGTTCTGAAATGAAAGGTAATTCCTGAACGACTGGTGAACATGAAGGAGATAGATCAGTGGGGCTATCTAGCAGTGATCAAGAAGGGATCAATGGAATCCACTGTCTCTTCTCTTGGTGTGTATGTCGAGCAGGTTATGGCTGAGTTCTATGCAGGTCTACCTAACACGAAGGTTGAAGCAAACACAGAGGAAGTAGCTGTCACGGTTCGTGATCACCTGTACAAGTTCTCACCTTCGGTGATCAATGAAACTCTAGATCTGGCCCCATTAACTGAGGAATAGGAGAATGAGGAAGCAACTCTGGATGAACCATCGGCAACAGAGTTGGTAAAATTTCTCACTGATGGGACTTAGAAAGAGTGTGAAAATCTTACGACAGCTGATCTCACACCCTTCTAAGGAGCCCTCATGATTATTTCTGCTCACAACTGGATTCCATCTACGCACAAGATGCATGTGTCTCTTGACAGACCAAGACTTATCTACAAAATGGCTCATGGGGTCCTGGTAGACATGGGAAAGATGATCTTCAAGCAGATCATGAATCTTGGTGTAATACAACGGAATGACTCTCGCTGACTGATCTTTCCTCGTCTAATCATGGGAATTCTTCAGGAGCAGCATCAGGTGCCTACTCATACCAGTTACAAGATTGATCGTGCCATTTCTTACTAGAATGATAAGCGTGTGGGAGAAATCTATGAGCAGTGTAAGAGTAAGGGAAAAGTCAAGGATGAGTCGAAAGGAAGAAAGTCTGCTCGTGCATCTCGTATGCAATCTCCTACTACACCGACTCCTACACCGAGTTCCAGAACTGAACCACACAGAGTTTCTGTCTACGAGTTTGGATAAATTTCTGTTCCTCAGGGTCCGCTCACCAGGGTAGATCTGCAATTAGCTCTGTAGGACACGACTCGACTTTTCAAGCATTGGTTGAGGTAGTTCAGGAGCTTCAAAACTCGGTGCCAAGTTAGTTTTTTTTCTCTCCTTCTTAAAAAGAATATTTCTTAGTATTTCCTTGTGTTTTTAATCCGTGTGTTCACAAGTAGGGGGAGAAAATGAGGAATGAGATGAAGAAGACCTAAGTTTGTCGGGGAGCAACCATGTCGTTTTTATTCTGATTGTACCACTTGTTGCAATCTTTTATTATCAGACAAATCAGTTTATGGGGGAGATTTTATGTGTACTATCTTTTGGCTAAGATATATTAAAATGCTTGAAACCTTGATTAGGATAATATAAGTATGTTTATGGTTCGTGGATGTTTTGGTCATAATAATTCTTAGTGCAGAATTTGTGGTTGTGGTATTTTGTCTCTTGTCCTTATCTTTTTCTCAGGTACTTGTGAGAGGACGAATTAAAAAGGGGGAGATAGAAGATGTATAGTCACGGCAGTAATGTAGCAGAGCAGAAGTAGTTCATGAAGCGCGACATGAACTACGAAATGAGACACTCGAGTCATGAGAAGCGCATGTCAAGGTAAATGCATTAAAAGAAGATTTAATGAAGAGCCAGATAAAAAGAAATCTTGAAAAAGAAGCAATCGATCTTAAGAGAAAAGGAAGACTGAACTATTCACTAAAGTAAAAGAAATAGAAAGTTTCCATTAGATAGATCTTTAGGTCTTGGGTTTCCTCTGCAATATAGAAAAAGAGTCTTAGCACTATGTTGCTGGTGAACACACAGAGAAAACTTTTAGCAATAGAGATTTTGTACATCCGAAAAAAGATAGGCAAAGAATCTAGGGGTTAGGAACTTAAGTGGTTCAGTTACTGTCGTAGGTCTATGGACGTGTAAGGCTTGATTGATTGAAAGATTGGTTTTAGAAAAAACGTGTAGTACTTTAAAAAAGATTAACTAGTCATATTTCCTGAAAAGAATTAATCATGTGTTGTTGTGTGTTCTAGTTTGTGTAGCTTGTTTATCTTATATTAACATCAATGTATATTACTTTTGAGTTGAGTACTCGCTTGCACTATATAATCTGACTATATATATATACATATTTTTACTTGAGAAGAAAACTAAAGCATTTCTTTTGGCATTGAGAAATGCATATGCTACCAGATGCTATTTATAACGCATATATCATATGCTATTTTTAATATATTCACTACAAGAAAACAATTTTATAACTAGGATTACTAACTAGGAAATTGTTTCCTCGTAACGTGTCGAGAAAAGTGTTTCCTCGTAAAGTCCTAGTAATTTTACGAGGAAATTACATGGCTTTAATGGTTTCCTCGTAAAGTCCTCGTAAGGTGGACTAGAAATTTACGAGGAAATATTAACTACGATATTACGAGGAAATTGCGAGGCTTTGTTTATTTTAAATTTAAAAACGTGTATTCTAACAATTTTTCCTCGTGGATTCCTAGTAAATATTCACCTACCAAATCAAAAATTTATGTAAATACGACCATTTGTGATTCATTTCAAATACACCAAAACAAAATCAGCTATAAGCTTGAAAGGAAAAAAAATGTCCGGTCCTGGAAATATTTTCGAGTTACGGAGGTGGATGTATACACACAGAGATAATAACGGGAGAGAGTGACGAAATAATTTCTCGAAGGGTTGGAGACATTTATGCATCAGGCAGATTCTACACCGCTCATGCATGAAAGAGGTAAGATGATCTGTCCTTGTTGGAAAGGCAACAATACAAAATTAGGCCCTCATGAAAATGTTTGGAAGCATTTAATAAATAGAGGTTTCATGCCACAATACTATATTTGGTATCAACATGGAGAAGATTATAGTTGTAGGAATGAAGCTAGCAGTAGTAATAACAATTTTCAGGATGAACTAGTCGTTGATCATTTGAATAATGAAAATAGTTATCACTAGGAGGAACAGATGGTAGATTGTGATAGGGTTCATGATATGGTAGGTGATGCATTTGTAACTCATGATGATGAAGTTGAAGAACCTAACTTAGATGCAATTTTTTTTTATGAAATGTTAGAAGCTGCGAACGAGCCAATTTACAGTGGTTGTAGAGAAGATCTTTCTAAATTGTCCTTAGCTGCTAGAATGATGAGTATTAAAACCGATCAAAATCTACCTGAAAATTACATGGGTGCATGGGCAGACTTGTTTAAAGAGTATTTCCCAGAAGACAATGTGTCTGCTGAATCTTATTATGAGATTCAGAAAATGGTTTATAGTCTTGGGTTGCCCTCGAAGATGATAGACATTTGCATTGACAACTACATGATTTACTGGGGAGATGATGAGCAGCTAGAAGAATGTCGATTTTGTAAGAAGACACGATTCAAACCGTAAGGACGAGGACGAAATAGGGTACCGTACCAAAGAATGTGGTACCTACAAATCACAAACAGATTGAAAAGATTGTACCAATCTGAGTAGACAACTAGAGGGATGAGATGGCACGCCAAGCATACTCAGACGGATGGGGAGATGACTCATCCATCATATGCAAGAGCTTGGAAACATTTTAACAGTTTACATCCACATTTTGCTCGCAATAGCCGGAATGTGTATCGTGGATTATGCACTGGTGGATTTAGTCCATTTGGAACGTCTAGGAGACAATATTCATTGTGGCCAGTCTTTCTTACGCCGTACGACTTGCAACTGAGATGTGCATGCGACGAGAGTTTCTATTCTTGACCATATTAATACCTGGTCCAAAGCATCCAAAAAGATCTCTCGATGTTTTTCTACAACCATTGATTAAAGAGTTGAAAGATTTGTGGTCAACAGGGGTAAGGACATATGATTGTGCAACGAAAACGAATTTTACAATGCTAGCGATGCTTTTGTGGACCATAAGTGACTTTCCTGCATATGGGATGTTGTCTGGATGGACTACACATGGGAGATTAGCTTGTCCATATTGTAATGGAATGACAGATGCGTTTCAGTTAAAGAATGGTAGGAAGACAACTTTGTTCGATTGTCACCGTCGATTTCTTCCACTTTACCACCCATACCGAAGAAGCAATACATTTTTCAGACACAAAAGGGTGGTCAGAGACACTCCTCCTCCATATTTAATTGGAGAACAAATTGAAGCGCAAATCGATTACTACTGTGCACTAGAAACAGCTCCTCGTGGTGGTAATTGGCATGTTCCCAGTAATATGCCAGATTCGTATGGTGTTCAGCACAATTGGCACAAGAAGAGTATATTGTGGGAGTTGCCATACTGGAAAAATCTTCTTTTGCGCCACAATCTCGATGTGATGCATATAGAGAAGAACTTTTTGGAGCAAATCGTGAAAACTGTATTGAATGTCCCAGGGAAGACGAAACAAAACATAAAATCGAGGTTGGACTTACCCGATATCTACTCAAGAAGTGAGTTACATATAAAAAGCAATGGGCAAGTTCCAATTCCGATATTCAGACTGTCATCAGAAATAAAGTCAGTGTTGTTCAACTGTGTGGCTTCAGAAGTGAAGTTTCCTGATGGGTATGTTTCAAATCTCTCAAGATGTGTTAAGAAAGGTCAAAAGTTCTCCGGGATGAAGAGCCATTATTGTCATGTCTTTATGCGACGACTACTTCCTTTTGCATTTGCGGAGATACTACCAGCAAAAGTACATGAAGCACTTGCAGGTAATATAATACGCAAGCATTAATTAATTTCCTTATATATATGTACATATAAATATGATTATATTAATGTGTTTAATTTTTGTAATATATAAGGAATTGAAGCATTTTTTCAGGGATCTGAGCGCACACATTCTTCAAGAGGATGTTGTTCGACAACTTCATGAGAACATCCACATTTAATGTGCAACTTAGAGAAACTATTTCCGCCAACATTTTTTGACATCATGGAGCACCTAGTTGTCCACCTCCAGGATGAACCGTTGCTTCGTGGACCTGTACATTACGGATGGATGTATCAGTATGAAAGAGCCATGAAAACTTTAAAAGGAAAACCCAAAAACCTCGCAAAAGTTGAAGGTTCTATTGTTGCGGGAAGTTTGACGGAAGAAACATCACATTTCACATTGTACTACTTTAAACCGAAAGTACGTACAAGGAAACGAGCTCCCAGAAGATATTATGATGGTGGTTTCGTGCCGACATATATGAAAAAGATGTTCCAGACATCTTTTGTCAAATTGGGCGATTGGGTATGAAATTGAAGGAGGTTTGGTGGTCGAGTGATGAAGACGTCCATAGTGCACACATTTATATTCTTCTCAACTACGAGCATCCATTGATTCGTTATTTTGAAAGGTAAACATATAAACACGTTCATACATACTTATATATTTTCAGTTGATTAATTATCATAACATAATTTTACAGCGAATTTGTGACTCAAGTCGAAGAAGCAATCCCTTGTATATCGACAACTGAGTAAACCACAAGGAAAGATCAACACTTTATCAAGTGGTTGAGGAAACATGTATTAAAACTTAAATTTTTATGCATACATCCCTGATAGTACGTTTAATTTCAAGTAAATGTGATTTTTTTGCAGGTTGATTATGACGATCCCGCTTGTCCCACATGGTTTCGCGAATTACTTCAAGGTTTAGTTGTAAAGGTCACCACATCATCGATGTATTTCACACGAGACTATACTTTTCATACCTATGACTAAGGTATACACCGGGCGACAAGTAATTATGGAATATGTGTGAAAGGTGAAACAGATTTCTACATGATCTTGTAGGAGATTTATGAAGTTCAATTCCTAGGATTATTGAAGCTGAAATGCGTCATCTTCATGTGCGAGTGGTTCGACCATGTTGTCAACAAAGGTGTTCGGATTAAGAAAGTCGGTGTAGTTGATGTCAATGGTGGACGAAGGTACAACAAATTCGAGTCTTTCATATTAGCTTCACAAGCGGACCAAGTTTGCTTCATTCCATACCCTTAGATGACAATCTCAGGAATAAATTGGTTAGCTGTTATCAAAGTTACACCTCGTGGACGAATAATCGCTGGAGAAGAACCACCATTACAAGAGGAACACACCAATGAAATCGAGGAACCTGAAGCACAAAATTATTGAAATCCTACTCATCGATCCGCATAATCGTGAATACGAAGATGTCCCGGATCATACAACGGACGAAGCTGTTAAAGACTAGTTTTACAAAGATGATGACGTTTCTAGTGATGATGCCGAGAATGGCAATGATGTATCCGAATGATGTTTTATGGCAATGATGTATCCGAGTTTTTAATATTAATAATTTTAAGACTTAATTAATTACAAAAATGAAATGGAAGTTTAGGAAGTTGTGATTTGGGGTTTAGGAAGATGTAGAGGTATAAGTTATGGAATTTCGGTTTTAGGGTTGGTGGTTTCGAATTTTAGGGATATACAAACTTTTCCTCGTAAAATCCTAGTGAGATGAAAACAAGGGACTTGTTTTTTCCTCGTAAAGTCCACGTAAGCCATTTTTCTCGTAAAATCCACGTAAGGCTATTTCCTCGTAAAGTCCACGTAAGCATTTTCCTCGTAAAACCCTCGTGAGGTGAAAACGCAGGACTTGTTATTTCTTCGTAATATCCACGTAATGATTTTCCTCGTAAAGTCCTCGTGAGGTGACACGAGACTCGTTGTTTCCTCGTAAATGAAAACACGGGACTTGTTATTTCCTTGTAATTTAACTAGGATTTTACGAGGAAACCAAAATCCCTATATAAGTCGAAGCAATCCGATTTCTCTAATTCGTAGTTATCTCCTCTCATATTCCTCTTAAGGTAATAGTTAGGGAATTTAGATTAGGTGGTTAGTTAGGTTTTAGGGTTTAGGGTTTAGGGAATTTAGATTAGGTGGTTAGTTTTAGGGAATTTAGATTATGTTGTTTTGTTTTGAGAATTTATATTATGTTTTTTTTAATGTTACTAATATATTTATGTTTTTTTAAATGTTTAAATGTTTTAGATGACTAGAGCGCAAAAGCTTAAGGGTAAGCAGCGGCCGCCAGTCGGATCATCTTCTTCAGGTCCTCATACAGGCGGGACTCACTACGGGGACATGTTTGGCCGTGAGCCAGGTCATCATACAGGCAGATAATATTCTTTAGCAACAGGTTCTTCGATTCCGGAGAGTGTTCCCGAGTCTCAGTTTTCGCCACCCGTCCCCCCGTTTGCTGCACTACCAAGACATCATCATATTCAAGAGGAGGTACTTCCTCCTCATCCTCCTCCTCCTGTGGCCGGGGTTCATTCTGATTTGCAAGTGCCGTCAGATGCTCTGTATGCTATGTACACCATTGAGGATCTTCTTGCTCAGTCAGGCAGAAAGGTTTACCGGTCTTAGATCCCGACCGACCGGACAACACTTACTGGTATGTTTCATTTTTAATTTTTTATTTATTTATAACAAATATTAATTTACAAATTTAATACTTTTAGTTTCTTTTTTGTTCTGGTTTAGGGTTGACAATTGTGTCGCTCGAAGCGTCACCGACTGTATCAAAGACTACTTCCCGATGCAGCTCCAAACTGGAAAATGACGCCTTTCCACACTAGAAAGACGTGGTTCAAAATGTTCACTGTAAGTGATTAATAAAAAGTTTAAATTATTTATATTTTTTATATTATTGGACTAATTATTAATCTAATATTTTTTTTGGTTACAGCAAGAATGGCGTTGGTCCATAGGAGTGAACGAGCGGGTGAAGCGCGAGTTTGTGCAGAAGGTGAAAGCACGATTGCTCGACATGGTCTCCAGCTGAAAGGAAGATTATGAGGTGGATGGTTATGAGAAGGGTAAACCCTCTTGCCTCACATATTTGGTGTGGGATGAACTCATCCATTATTGGAACAAGCCAGAGTCGATCAAAACCTCCAACAACAGCTCCCTAACCGTTTGACCAAAGATGAAAATGGCAACACGAAGATGCTCCACAGTTCATGTCAAAAACCTCATGCCGGAGTTCGTCTAGAGATGGTAAATTTTTAATAACTAATTTTTTAAGATATATATATATATAAATTTTTTAATTAATTTTTAAAAATATTTTTAGGCTAAAGAGACAGGAGTTCTTCCATCTCTCAAGGAGCTCTACGAGAGGACCCACAAGAACAAGGCTGGGCAATTTGTAGATCATCGGTCTGAGTGAATCTACAACGAGGTTATTTCTCGGGTTGAGGAGCACCAAATCCAGCTGAGTCAGCAGTCTCCCGATGGAACACCCGTCGTATTATCCACACCTGACGTGGATCGGATTTTCAAGGAGGTAAGTTTGTTTTCTTATTATTATTATTAATTTAATTTATGTTTTTTTCATTAACTAACATTAATCTTTTATTTACAGGTCGTCCCTAAGAAAAATGGACGTATTGTGGGGATTGGTTCCGTTAATGATGTCCCAAGAGCGACATCGTCTTATGCTCAGGAACGGGACAATGAGACTTCTCAGCTGCGTTCGGAGTTGCAGGCGACGCGTTCTGAATTGAGCATGACGCAAGCTCAAATGGATTCGCTCGAAGGTTTTATGGACCTTCTTGCGGCTGGAAATCCGCAATTGGAGATGATGTTGCGTACCAGGCGGGAACAACTACAGATTCCACACCCACCTCCACAGCCACAGCCACAGCCACAGCCAACCTTCCAGGAGGAGGACGACAAGGTAGAGAGGAGTGACGACTTCATCCGCCAGTTTCACGAGCAACACCCGTAGTTTTTTTTTTCTTTTTATTGTATTATAAATTATAAACTTAAATATTTATGCATATATTACTTTTCTTCTTTTATTCTAATTTTTAATTTTAAATTTTTTAAAAATAATTTATTTATATATTTTGATTCTTATTTCTAATTTAGGAAAAATAAGGTTTTCAAGTAAATTCCTCGTAAACCTACAAGGATTTTATGAGGAAATGTTTACGTGGCAGTAACGAGGAAAAGCTTTACGAGGCTCTTACGAGGAAACCTTACGTGACTTTAACGAGGAAATACTTATGTGGACTTTACTAGGAAAAGCTTACATGGCTTTAATGAGGAAAACTCTACGAAACTTTTACAAGGAAATGCTTTAGACGACTTTACGAAGAAACCTTTCCTCGTCAATTAACGAGGAAAAAACGAAGAAAGTTGAGTTACGACAAACGTGTCACGACGAAATACATTTCCTCATTATTTTCTCGTAAACCCTATTTTACGAAGAACTAACTAGGAAAAACCGTCCTAGCTTTATTTGTGTTTTCTTGTAGTGATTGTATAGTTGTCGTAAATGTTAATTCTTTGTATGTTATACTTTCAACAATAATGTAACTCGTTCATTTAGAAATAAATAGACTTTGTGACAAATGTGTGTCTTTTAGTTAAAATAATTAGATTTATGAAAAGCATACGTCATGTATTTAACTAAAAGAAAATCGTATAATATTAAGGAATATTACTTTCTTTAGTTAAAATAAACAATATTAATATTAAATTTTTAAAACAAGTGGCATGATTGTATTATTGTTAGAACAGAAGGACACTTAAATAAATTCTTCTATTTAATAGAAAAAGATGGTAAATAATGTAAAGAAGTGGAAAATTCCATAGAATTAGGAGATGGTTATTTGCGATTTATTTTTTAAAAAATATTTAAAGAAAATTATAGTTTAAAGTTAATTTAAAAGGAAGAAAACTGTAAATATTATTGAAACAGGAAAACATCTCAAAAAGAATTTTATGTTTTAATAGTATTGATATCATCATTAATATTAATTAATAGAAGTAAACTAATAATATAGTTACATCTATGGCAATATTTTCACTCATAGAAAACATAGAAAATTTATACATTCAAGATTAAATCAGAAAGTATCTTAGAAATTAATATATTATAAACAAAGTCAAAAAAATAGATAGTTAAATGTTTGAAATTTTAACCAAAACCAATTAAATGGCCTTAACAATTAATTAATGGTTCTAAAGTATCAATTAATTCCCTTTTAATCATGATAAAGTATCTAATTTCCACAAAATTTTAATTTGCATTTTATAAAAAATGATAATTATATTATATCTAGTGGCTACATATAAAGTAATATTTTCATAGATAGAAACCATAGAAAATATATATATATATGGTTAAAATTTGATATCAAATTATTTTAACAAATAAGAAATTCAATATATTTAATCAATTCCAATAGTTAAATATTATGAAATTTTAACCAAAACCAATTGAATAGTATAAGAAATTAGTTTAAGCTTCTAAATTATCAATTTATTCATGTTTAATCTTGATAAGTATCTAAGTTCAACGATTCGAGACTATTGATTTGTTAGATTAATTAATACAATAATTTATATCATTGTAATGTATTTTATATTATAAAGTAAACAAAATCATATTTTATTATATTTATATATTAAAATAAATATAGTCATTAAATATATTATAATTTTTTTTTTAGAAAATATAAATTAACTTTTATTGAAAATCAACTAAATCTAACTAAATTAATAATGAAATAAATTACAATTAACTGTTTTTCTAGTTTTAGTTTTTAAAAAATAAAATTAAAGTCTAAAAATTCTACTAGTTAAAACAAAAATTATTTTTTGAAAATTATTATAATTGCGCAGGAAGCCTCGTAGTGCATAACTAATATAAGATTCTGAATTTAATAGTATCACACGAGAAGTTAAAATTTTATATAAATAATGCTTCTGTTTTGATATTATAGATGGTAAAAATTTAAATACTAAGAATGTTATTTGTTTGTATTACACATGTGGATAGTCAATCATTTTCTTCTATTTCTGCTATTTGTTAATTGTTTTATTTGAAAAGTCCTTGTAGCGGGGGTAATTGTACGTCCACATGCATGGAACGAGCTAAGTGTCCTATGCCACCTTCACAGGGTAAAGCTATGTTCAGTGACCACATGCACAACTCGCAGGAACCTCTGGATATACATGTCAACACTAGCAAATGCAGATGGAAGCTACATAGTTTAATAGTTAGTTTTCGTCACCATAACAATTTACAATATATCCATATTAAAAGTAGTCCCGCCAAACCTTGGTACGTGGCGACCTGAAATCTTACGTGTTACCTCCAGAGACTTGAAGTAAGCTTAAAAACTGAATTCGAACTGACAAGTAAGACGTTATGGTCATGATGTGCCCTCAGGATTCTTCACCGCTTGGTTCTTCTTTAGTATATCGTGTCTTAATTGCTTGTTCCTTAAGGATACGGTTCAACTATAAATACTAAGACGCTGGGTGTGTAGTTTCTTAATTTCATTTTGCATGCGGCAAAGACTTTGAAGATAATGAATACAAGAGCTTTTGTAGTGTGGTGTGTTTTATTAGCGGCTGTTTTAGCCGCCACGGCGGTTGCTTCCGTCGATGATGCAAAACAAGGTTAGAGTCGTACACAATTGGCTCATTTTCTTCTTTATGCATCTCAATATGATATGTTTGACGATTTTTTTCTCACATTATAAAGCTGGTGCAAACCAAGTAGACGAGTCAAAGTCATCATGTAAGTTTGGGAAATGTGAACATGGTGGAGAGATTTCTTTCGAAGAAGCACATAACGCTAGGAATGAGCTCAACCAAGGTATAGGTGGTGTCGATGAAGTCATTGGCGGGAACGAGGATGAATCCAAATATAACCAAGGTGGACAAAAGGGCGGTGGAGGCCAAGGTGGACAGAAGGGAGGCGGAGGAGGTGGCCAAGGGGGACATAAGGGAGGAGGTGGCCAAGGAAAACAGAAGGGAGGAGGTGGGCAAGGTGGACAGAAGGGAGGCGGAGGAGGTGGCCAAGGAGGACACAAGGTGGTGTGATCCTGAGTAGCTGCTATGAAAAGGGAAGAGAGTCAGAAGGTAACACGTTCTTGATCAGATCCCTAACTGATCAGAACAAGCTGAGATCCACAAAACAGAAACTTGTTGTGGCTAAAGAGATACCAAAGTTTGAGAAGGAATATGGGGATCATTACACACGACCACCAGACCCTATGCAGCATGAGAATCA
>CAKOAT010730710.1:992-11825 GCA_932364175.1 Eruca vesicaria subsp. sativa | reverse complement strand
AATAAATAAGGGAATGTCCAGAAGAAGCTGGTTCATGATCCAAGTTTGATATTGTAGTGGAAGTGATCCGGATGCCTCAAGATGAGACTGGTTCATACAGACTTGTGAAACAAGTTATTGTTAGAATGGAGAAGGAAGAAGCATGGCTGTGGGTGATCTATTGATCTGAGAAATAAAGAAGACAAAGAGAAGAAAAGATTAAGAGATTCTGTTCTGGAAAACCTTGCTACACAAGGCAGTCCGTAAAATCTTAGCTTCCAAGTAACCTAGAGTGACTTTGATGGTAAGGCAGGTGGGAACTCGTCCAGCATGGTTTTCTGAGGCAGATTTGAAGTTAAAATAGAGCATCAGACCGTTGGAGACAGCTGATGCAAGTTGGAGATTAATTTAAATTAAAAGTCACATGTTCTCTTAAGAGAGAGAGCTGTTAGGAAAGGTCATTATCTGCCATGCTGAACACGCCAGTCTGCTCTACACCAGCCTACTCTGATCCTCACTTCCCACAATATTATAGTTTATGCTTCCCTTGTTTATTCATAGTTTAATGTTGTTGCAAGTGGCTGTATTTTGGCTATATAATGCCTCTATGCCTCACGAAATTAATTAAGCTGAAAGTGGGGAGTTCCCCTTTCTTCTTCACNTCCTCACTTCCCACAATATTATAGTTTATGCTTCCCTTGTTTATTCATAGTTTAATGTTGTTGCAAGTGGCTGTATTTTGGCTATATAATGCCTCTATGCCTCACGAAATTAATTAAGCTGAAAGTGGGGAGTTCCCCTTTCTTCTTCACCATTCTCCTGTCTCATTAATCTCTCTATTCTCTGGTTACTTACTCTCTTTCACGAAATCTCTCACAATAATCTCATACTCCTCCTGAATCTCTCTTATTCTCCATTGCAGTCTCTTTGATTCTCACATACTCTCTTCATTCTTTTCTCTTTAATTTCGACCACACTCTGTTCTAAACACCACTCACACACCATAATCTGTCTATTCTCACACTTCAATGATCACTTATGAGAGTACTTGGTGGTTATTCAAAGAGGGGATGCCAATCTAGTGAAGGGTAGTTCACGGATGGTTACCAATGAAGAAGAAGCAACCAAGACTTGGTATTAAGAAGTGTGGAGAAGTGTGGTGATGTGCAAGGAAATTCAGATTACTCTTGCATCACCTTGAGGGCCATGATCCAGGGTCTTTATGTCAATGAGGATGATACCAAGACACAAAGACCCACTGGCCAATCCCTAGGCCTTGTAAGGCTCTACTCTTTTCCTTATGAGGGTTTTATCCCTAAGGAGGTTTTTCTCATAAGGTTTTTAATGAGGGAGTTCTTCAAGGTTCCAAGCTTGACTTAGGATCACTAGAGTCAAGCTTGAGGGGGAGTGTTAACTTGAAGAAGAGAAATGGTAGTGAGAGAGAGAGATGGTCAAGTGCAAGATTAGGGTTAGAGCTCTGGGAAAGCAATGGTGTGCTTTAGGAGTGTCTAAGGTGATCAAGGAGTGATCTAAGGCTGGTGCAAGGTTAGGGTCAAGTCAAGGAATGACTTAGACACCATTTGGGAAGAGATGGAGTAGTGTGCTAGTTCAGGGTTATGGCTTGTATGGATTTGGTACGGACGGATGTACTCGGACCGTACAGATCCATACAAGACCAAAGTACCTTAAGTTGCATAAACTTCACTATAGAGATGAACCATTTGAGCTAAAGGAAATATAGGGTTTGGTGTTACTATTGAGATGACTTGGGTCACAAGGAACTATTAGTTACGTGTGACACAAGGTGTTAAACCAAACCAGAAAAGTGATATTCAAAATGTGGTGAGCTTGTGGTGTGGTATTATGGACGTTGGGAGTGTGTGTGAAGGCAAGGAGTATGCCTCAGCATCTTAAGAGATAAGAAACCAGGCTGGAAAGGTAAAGGTGATAAAGGTGCTTTACGTTTCCATGCCTTATCCTCCCCAAAGCTCCCAAAAGCTCATCTTGGCCCTTTAATTCAAATGGGGAGCATCTCAGCCATTCTTTAAAGTCCAAGCAGCCAGCTATGACCACGACCAGTCTTCTCTCCATCTAGACCATCCATCCCTTTAAGTTAATTATAGCCATTAGATATAGGTTTATGTGTTTCAGATTGTAAAGACCTATATAAACCATATGCTGGCGATTTGTAATGTTTAAGGGAGTAAGGGGGAAACCCTCTCCTCTTCATAAATAAAACTTGTGTTCTTGATTCAGATTCCCTCAAGTCTACCTCTTTCTTAAGTCTTTAGTCTCTCTAAATCTCTATTAATCTCCAAGTCTCTATTTCTGATTCAAGTTCATAAGTTAAAGATCAGACCTTTCTCATCATCATTTCAAGCTTTCTCTTCAGCCATTAATGGCGATTTACTTCACACAGCCTGAGCTCTGATTTCCAACAACCTCCATTATCAGACCTGAAAATATTGATCTTAGCATGATAATGGTTAGTTACATAAGCTTGAAAATTTCTAAATGCATCAAGAACCCTATCTTTTGTTTGAATTAAGGTTAACCAGGTGTATTTAGATTTTTCATCAATGAATGTGACAAAATACTTATAATTCTCTCTAGATAAACAAGGAGCAGTCCAAACATCAGAGTGAATTAAGTCAAAGCAATTATCATAAACAGTAGAAGAACTTTTAAAAACACTCTTACAATGCTTGCCTAAAATGCAAGCTTCACATTTATCATTTTCAGAAACAACACCTGGTACCATAAGGTTCAATGCTCTAACATGAGGATGACCTAATCTAGCATGCCACAAAGCATTTTTATTCAAGACAAAAGCAGAAGTAAATGAGCAACTATAATTGGAAATGGGAGCTAAGTCTTCAAGCACATAGAGATCTCCTCTTGTAACTCCTTGTCCAATAAGTTTACTGCTCTCAATATCCTGAAACTTCACATCATTAGGACTAAAAACAACATTACATTGAAGGTCAGTAGCACATTTCTTAACTGAAAGAAGATTAGATGTGAATTCATGCATATAGAAGGCTTTAGATTCTTTGCTAAAAAATCTTAAATCACCTATTCCTCTAATAGGTATCTTATCACCATTTGCAATCATCACTTGACCACTAGCAGGCTCAATGTTCTTAATCAAATTCGTATCACTTATCATGTGATGAGAAGCACCGGAATCAACAATAAGAAGCTTAGGCATGTTCTTAGCAGTATGACAAAGTAAACTAGGTGATCTAGAGCAGTTACTAAGAGATGTTCTATCATAAGTATTATTCATCCTAGCAACCTTAGCAATCTCATTTTGTAATCAACCTAGTACTCCTATCATTTTCAAATGCATTTTCTAGGCTACTCATTACTAGAGAAGCGCCAAAGGAATAACCATTGTTACTAAGGATGTTACCATTATCCTTAAGCATTTTGATGAGAGCATCCATGTCGGACCTCCTGATGAACTCATCATTGCTCCGGGTTCCTTGACCTCCAGTGTAAGCAACTAGAGACTTGCATTCACCCGCATTGCCTTCTCCAGCCTCACGCCCTTCTCCCTTGTTGGTCCGGCTTGTACTAGCACCACTTGATCCCTCAGAAACATTGGCCCTTCCTTCTCTTTCTTTTATGAACTTGGCAGGCTTCAAATGAGGGTGGAGAATACAGCATTGGCTCCTCTTGTGACCATGCTTCTTGCAATGATCACAGCTCCCATTAAACCTCCTCTCTTCAAACTTGCCTTGAACCGCCTTGTTAGCTTGATGTCCTTCACCTTGATCTACTTGAGAAGCTTGGTTTGCCAAAGGCAACTCTCCTTTGCCTCCAAATAGGCCTATAGACCCTTGCTCCTTCTGAACCTGAGCGCAAACATCTTCCAAAGATGGGAGTTTATTCGAGCGCAAGATATGTTTGATGAGACTATTGTAGGCTGGATTCAAGGTAAGTAACAACCCAAAGACCTTGTCTTGCTCTCTCCTCTCATTCAGCTCATCAACATCAATGGTACTAGGCCTCAGCATCTCGAGTTCAGACCACAAGGCCCTGAACCTCCCCAAGTGTTTGGTGAACTCAACATCTTCTTGAACCAAGTTGTTTATGGCTCTCTTAACTTCGAACACCCTACTCAGATTAGAAATGTTGCCATATATCTTCTTAAGAGTGTCCCACAGTTCCTTTGCCTTCTCACAGTAGCTGTATGCTTCTAGGATTGACGGCTCAATAGAGCTTTGCAACACGGACAGCACAAGAAGGTCATCTTGTTCCCACTTGTCCTCCACGCTCACCTCCTCTTCTTTGTCTTCATCCTAAGTAATGAGCTTTGGGATTTCACCAGACGTAATGTGACCCCATAGACCCTTACTTCCCACGGCTGTCTTCACCAGCCTTGACCACAGTAGATAGTTATCCCCCTTGAGAGTAACCGGAATCTTCCATCTTCCACCATGTTCTTCCATCTTGAGCAGCTAGACTTCTTCAGCTTGAACAAGTAGAGATCCTGGGTAGAGATGACACAACACCTTCAAAGTTTGAACCTTTAGTCTTGAATCTTCAAAATAACCACCAAAGAGACAGTCTTGAACACGCGGAAAGACAAAGACAAGAACTTGTTTAGATCGACCCCTCCACGATCCTTGTTGAACTTTGGTGGTTTGAGGTGGGGATGCAAGATCCAACACTGGCTCCTTTTGTGTCCAGGCTTCTTACAATGGTCACATGAACCTCCAAACTTCCTATCCTCACCATACCTCCTCTCCTCTGCTCGGTAAGCTACCTTATTGGCTTGACCTGTCTCAGCTTTGTTAGCCACATTCATATCACCCTTCCCTCCAAAGAGACCAAGACTCCCTTCCTCCTTCTGAAGTTGTGCGCACACTTCCTCCATGGATGGTAGACTCGGAGACCTCAATATGTGCTTTATCACATCGTTGAAGGCCGGTTTCAGGGTTAGCATCAACCCAAACACTTGATCCTGCTCACGTCTCTTCATGAGGGTAGCTGGATCAGTAGTGTTTGGCCTCAGAGCTTCGATTTCAGACCACAAAGATCTGAATTTTCCCAAATGCTTAGTGAACTCAACCTCTTCATGCACGAGTGTGTTTATGGCTCTCTTGAGCTCAAACACTCTGCTCAGATTAGTAATGTTCCCAAACGTCTTCTGGAGAGTTTCCCACAGCTGCTTAGGTGTCTCACAGTAGCTATAAGCTTCCAGAAGTGGTACTTCAAGAGATCCCTGTAGTACAGAGAGCACCATAAGGTCGTCTTGTATCCACTTCTTCTCATCAGCTGCAACGAGTTCTAGACCACCTTCACCGTCTTCTCCTTCATTAGCCACTGGTGTAGGAGCTTCATCCGTGATGTGACTCCACAACCCTAGCCTCCCAATAGCTGTCTTCACCAGCCTTGACCACAACAGGTAGTTTCCTCCACCCTTTAATGAAACAGGAACCGTAATAACCTTGTGTACATAGCTCCCTTCCATCCTTGCTTTATCGAACCAGTTTACAAAGAAAAGAGAAGAACTTTAAGAGAAGCTGAAGATCTTAGATTTTAAATACCAGATTGATGCCAACCTGGCTCTGATACCATAAAATCTTTATAAGATTTCAGTAAGAACTTAAGAGAAAAGAGACAAGGATTAAGAAATAAGAGATTTAGGTAGAGAGAATTAAGATGAACATGATGAACACTAAGAGAAAGAAACTGAATGATCCGTGTTAATTAACTACTGAGGCATTACATGAGCTTTTATATTAGAGTTACAAGGGTTTTCAATGAGATCCTACTCGTGTGTAGTCAAATGAAGAAAGGAGAGCTCGGTTTGAACGAGTGGCTCTAGTTGCACACATGCTTGATGCCTTTGGCATCTTGACCAGATGCCAATGCACTTTACAGCTAGCATGAACCTGGCTGGGAAGGGAACCGTGTGAGAGTCTTCCACCATTCCTCTTATTTACCTTGTCATGGTAAATTAACCACAGTAACACTTTGTTACTGTGGTAAGAAGGTAAATAGTGAAAACTCTCCACTACTCCTATTCTTCATTATTCACATAATCAACCCAAGATACTCAACAGCTCTCATTTTATACCTCTCATTTCAACAAAACTGAGCTTCCCAAAGGCAAGAAAGCTGTGACAAGTCGCCTGCTGTATACCATTAAATATGGAGCTAATGGGAAACCAGAAAGGAAGAAGACAAGGCTTGTGGCAAGAGGTTACACTCAGGTCTATGGAGAAGATTATTTAGACACATTTGCACCAGTGGCCAAACTCCACACCATAAGAATCCTACTTTCTTTGGCNGGCAAGAGGTTACACTCAGGTCTATGGAGAAGATTATTTAGACACATTTGCACCAGTGGCCAAACTCCACACCATAAGAATCCTACTTTCTTTGGCTGTGAATTTGGAATGGGACTTGTGGCAGATGGATGTCAAGAATGCTTTTCTACAAGGAGAGCTGGAGGATGAAGTTTACATGAGACCTCCTCCTGGTATGGAAGACATGGTTAAACCAGGAAATGTCTTAAGATTAAAGAAGGCAATTTATGGGTTAAAACAGTCACCAAGAGCCTGGTATCACAAGTTGAGCACAACCCTCAATGGAAGAGGGTTTGTAAAATCAGAAGCTGACCATACACTGTTCACCCTTACAAGCAAGCAAGTAATAGTTGTAATTCTAATCTATGTGGATGATATTAGCATCACAGGAAGCAACAAGGAAGGTATCATCTCTACTAAAGCTTTTCTTAAATCTAGCTTTGATATAAAGATCTAGGTGAGCTGAAGTACTTTCTAGGGATAGAAATATGCCGCTCTAAAGAGGGGCTCTTCCTATCTCAAAGAAAGTACACACTTGATCTTTTAAATGAGACAGGAAAGCTTGGAGCAAGAGTGGCTACGACACCACTTGAGGAAGGATACAAAGTCTTGCGTGAGGGGGAGTTTGAAGACACTCCATTTGATGATTTCAAGCTCTATAGAAGAATGGTTGGGAAGCTGATCTATCTCACAACTACAAGACCAGACATCTCTTTTGCTGTGAATCAAGCAAGTCAACATATGCAAGCACCAAAGGTTCATCATTGGAATATGGTTGAGAGGATCATGAGGTATCTAAGGGAGGCTCCGGGTCAAGGTGTTTGGATGGGTTGCAACAAAAGCACAGATTGTGGGATATTGTGATGCAGATTGGGCTGGTGATAGAGTGGACAGAAGGTCTACTACTGGTTACTGTACCTTCATAGGAGGGAATCTGGTTACTTGGAAGAGCAAGAAGCAGAAGGTGGTATCATGTTCAAGTGCAGAGGCAGAATATAGAGCAATGAGGAAGCTGACTAGTGAGCTCATTTGGATCAGAAACCTGCTAAGAGACTTGGGAGTTGAGACGACAACACCAATCACAATGCACTGTGACAACCAGGCTGCCATACACATAGCATCCAACTCAGTCTTCCATGAGAGAACAAAACACATAGAAGAAGTGGAGTGTCACAAGGTGAGACAAGCTGTAGAGCAGAAGATCATTTTACCTTGCTACACTAGAAGTGAAGACCAGCTAGCTGATATCTTCACTAAAGGGGCAAGCACTAAGGTCTGTGAGTTCATACATCTAAGGTCTGTGCCTTCTTGCCCTTTGGAAGATTGCTTTCATACCATGTATCATGCCTTATCATAGCATCAGATTTATTTGCCACAGATTATTGATCAGAGTGCTGATAAGAAGAAAGAAAGAAGATAAAGGATGAAGATTCAAGTTAGTATGCGCAAGAGTGTGTCACAAGGCAGTCCGTACAAGACTTGCATTCCAAGGAACCAAAGCTAACCTAGCGTGTCTTGGAAGGCAAGGCATATACAGCCTATTGTTTTTGTAGTAATCTGAGTTTAGAAGGGTATTTGTAAACGAGATTAGAAGAGAAAATAAGATTTAGAAGAGATTAAGTGAGAAGATAAGTGAATAGTAAGCTCAGATCTGAATAGTGACTAAGAGGCAAAGAGAGACTCAAAATTGCTTAGCTTTTTATTCACCACGAGATTACATTATATAGATGAGATACAAGGGTTTTCAGGCTGAGAAATAGAGTTGAATAAGCATGTGAAGTCAAGGAGAGTGTAGGCGCCTAATTCAAATGTATGGAGGAGAGGGCTCACACGCGTGTAGCATAAGGCATCTTAGACTAGATGCCTTTTGCCTTTCCAGCACTGTCCAGCTGTAAAGGCTCTTCCTTATCATCTCACAACGGCTACCTTATCATCTTGAAACCCTCTCCTTTATACCAAAGCACCCGGACCATTCTTTTCCTTGACTCCCAAGTTTAACATTCAAACTTCCCACCATTTCATAAGGTGTACGGACCAAGTCATGTCCTACTCACCATATGATAAGTGATACTAGTTTAATCAAAGACTTAAAACCTGCTAATGGTAATGTATTAATTGCAAATGGTGATAAGATACCTATCAGGGGCATTGGCACTTTAAGATTGTTTAATAGAGATTCTAAAGCTTTATATATGCCTGAATTTACTAACAATCTTTTGAGTGTCAGGAAGTGTACCAAGGATTTAAATTGCAATGTGATATTCACCCCTGATGATGTGAGATTTCAGGATATTGAAAGCACCAAGATAATTGGTAGNATCTAGAGATAACTTTAAATATTTTGTAACTTTCATAGATGAAAAATCTAAATACACCTGGTTAACACTAATTCCTTCAAAAGATAGGGTGATTGATGCATTTAGGAACTTTCATGCTTATGTGACTAACCATTATCAAGCTAAGGTTAAGATTTTCAGGTCAGATAATGGAGGAGAGTACACAAGTCATGAGTTCAAGTGGTGTGATCCTGAGCATGCTCAAACTTAATAGATGGGATCCAATGTATGGACAAGCTAAGCTACTGACCAAAGCTTGGCTTAATGGTCAGTTTCATCATCTTATTGGCATGATCTATGAAGCTTTGGACAGAGAGAAGACAAGAACTCTTGGTACAGCTTTGAAACAACTTGAACAATCAGCTGAGACTAACATGAGCTGGATCAGGACACAATACAAGCTGTTCTGAACATGGAGATCAATCTGCAGACTCATCTTGGTGTGGAGAACAATCTGATCAGGAGAGAAACAAGTAGGATCAACTTCAACAATCAGATGGCATGCTAGCTTAATGGAGGATGCATTAGCTTCTCAACTGGATCAGTCACAAGATCAAAGGCCAAACTGCAGGGACAACATCTTCTACACTTGTTGCTGGCGTGAATGTTGCAGGAGAGAGAGATAATCTGCAGAGAAATAAACCAGCCTGTTGGTTTAGTGTTATTTCAATTTATTTTAATTTGAACCAGTAAACCAAAACCAATTTCGTTTTGTATTAGACCAGGGGGTAAACCAAACTCAATTAGGATTAGGATTAGGATTAGGATTAGAGTAAACCAGTTTGGTTTAGGATTAGGGGATTTGGGTGTTTCCTATTTATCTTGTACGCAGATACATTGCAGAAATCAATCGACATTTTTTTCATCTCTTTGTTTTGAGTTTTCTCAATTCTGCTGGTGTGTAATATCCAGCCTTGGGTTCTCTGATTTGGTGTGTAACATCAAGACAAGAAGCCTTGGAGTATCAGGAGTCGAGCCATCCCTCTTGTGTCCCACATCAATCCACAAGCCTTGAAGCAGATTGAGTCTTTGATTCTCTGTTTGCAAGGATTATCAAAGCATTTACCCACCTACAAGAGATCCAGGGAATTACAGCCTATCCAGGGCCGTACCAAGAGTTCTTCTCTTCTCTCTGTCCAAAGCTTCATAGATCATGCCAATAAGATGATGAAACTGACCATTAAGCCAAGCTTTGGTCAGTAGCTTAGCTTGTCCATACATTGGATCCCATCTATTAAGTTTGAGCATGCTCAGGATCGCACCATACTCTCTCCCTTCAAAAGGATTTGTACTCAAATCCAAGTCTTGTAAGATGATAGGACCATGATCATCTCCTGGATCAAATACCCAGCACTGCAATCCTTTTCCATGCTTCAGAAAGCTCTTGAAACCTTGCTTAATCATCTCCAACTTCCTTGTTCTATCAATCACGCATTGGTTCTTGTATTTGCACACACACACCTCTTCTTCTGGCTTGAAAACAAAGTTTTCCAAGCCTCTCACGTGCCTTAGTATGTTACTGCAAACAGAACTTAGAGCAAGCAATCTTTTCTTTCCATTTAGTTCATAACCAGCTGCTCCTGCAGAAGCTTCTCTCCATTTACTCCATAAGCTCGACTCAACCCTGGCTGTCTCAGCATGTGTTCTATGCTTTCCTTGATAAGGTAAAAGGTTTCGAGCTCCAAAATCAAGCATGAACCTTGCTGATCGATCTGGTGGCCAAACTAACCCATTGTGGCTACTTAGGAGAATACATCTGATGTCTCTCATTACATCTTGACCAGTGCTCATTATAACTTGATTCTCATGCTGCATAGGGTCTGGTGGTCGTGTGTAATGATCCCCATATTCATTCTCAAACTTTGGTATCTCTTTAGCCACAACAAGTTTTTGTTTTGTGGATCTCAGCTTGTTCTGATTAGTTAGGGATCTGATCAAGAACGTGTTACCTTCTGACTCTCTTCCCTTTTCATAGCAGATACTCAGGATCACACCACTAAGGATTTGTGGGATACTCTCCAAAAGGTGTATGGCAACACAACCAACCTCAGCCGAGTCTTTGAGGTGAAGAGAGCTATCAACAATCTTGCTCAAGATGAAGTGGAGTTTACCAAACACCTAGGGAAGTTCAGAGCTCTTTGGTCTGAGTTGGAAATGTTGAGGCCGAATGCTGTTGATGAAGATACCTTGAGGGA
>CAKOAT010730709.1:397945-427118 GCA_932364175.1 Eruca vesicaria subsp. sativa | reverse complement strand
GGTGGCTCAGAAACATGGACTTCTCCATTTCTCTCTCTTTCTCTCTCACTCTCTCTCTCTCACTCTCTCTCTCTCTTTCTCTCTTACTTCTGATTTTTGCAAACAAGAACTGATGGCTGGAGCTGAGATTAATAAATAAAAGTTCTTGGGCTTTCGGGAATTGACATGGGCCTTGATGGGCTGGAGGTGGGTCATTACACCCGGGTTTTATAAGGTATAACGTACAGTACATTCATAAATTTAGTACATAACTATCATCATGGTATATTTTAATAAATAGTTATATTATGTTGGCGGTGTAGCTGCAATTTTCGTTGTTGAATACAACGAATTTTTGATGACTAAGTCGTGTTTGAGAAAATTAATAACGTTAGCTGTTGGATTCTAATTTATTGGTCAATAACCAAACCTTTTACAAAACTTTTTGGTGACCACACTCGCAAACAAGATTTTAAGACTATATTCATATAGACTTTTTTGAACCAATCTTCTGGCTTTGATAAAATGATTAAGATCATTAAAATAGAATTATCCGTGCGTTTCTAAAAGTCTTTAGAAAAAGACATAAAATGTAGCTAAGATAATCGGGAATGCAACATGCATGTACATATAATAAAGTTCAAATTATAAGTTAAAGAATAAGTCATTTAAATTTATAGCAAAAAAATCATTAAAACATGTACGCACACACATTATCATTATCGTATTGAGATTAAATTTAGTTTTATCGATATCAGAAGGACACCATACGGGTCAGGGTGGCCTCTCAAGTCTCCCAAGGGACAAAGCAGCATTAGGAATGTCACTAAGAATGCTAACCATGTGTTAAATCACGATAAAACCCTCATTGGTTTAGTGGTTTGAATGTAATAACGTTCACATCTAAGCCGTCTTCTGATTTCACGTTGTCTAACGAGGACTGGGTTAATTGGATTCAAATCAGATTAACACTTTATTTTTTTGGTCCTCTTCTTTTGTTGATACTTTTCTCTTTCTAATTTTTGAAAGAATAAATAATTTTACATCTACTTTCTCCTCTTCCACTCGGTAGGGGCCAAGTGGATGGATATAGTGACACGCGTAAATCAGAGCTATGATTTTAGACATTTGTGTTCGAAACTTCTCTCACATTTGTAAAGGAATGAGTGGGATGTCACAGATCGGTCAATAAGCGAATCATAATCCAACACGTCGGTCGAGGCTTTGTTGTATATTTGTATATGGAACCTAGAACGACTTATCTGTGAGTACCAAATTTACTAAATAGGCAAATTTGATATGTAAAACAAAAAAGATTACAAATAACATAAATCAAAGTATAATAATATATATAATAGCGTAATGAAAAAGAAATGGACTGAAGCAGAGTCGAGATTAAGATCTCTTTCCTTAATCATCTAAACGCCCGTTGTGTGCCGGTTTGTTACGTTTAAGAATCCCAGAATCAAAGCCTGTCGAACCTAGAATCTATGTTATACTCTCAGACACAAAAAGAAAATAATAATAAAGATTAAGCAAGGGAATATTGTTCTGTTTTCTTTGATATGTCTTATAGAATGAGAATAGCATGGCTTTATATAGCCTTCTCAAAAGTAACGTGTGATCACACACACTTAAATGGAGATTGAGAATTTGATTCTCCCATGATGACAATAATGAGGTGAATTGATTTTTTTGTATGTTACAAAATTAATTCAAGACCAAATTGTTATCAACCAAAGATTTAGTCAAACCCGTATTCACTACGGAGTCAATGACGTGACCAAATCTCTACAACAAAGAAAGAAGACATTATCCTTTGTTTATAATTAGCAAAACAATAAACAAAAGAATTTGTGTCAAATAAGTTTGATCTTATTTGCTTTATTTTAAAGTAGGATCCATGCCAAATGTCTTTTTTTTCTAATCCAACAAAGTTTTTAACTTTGATATAATTACTCCATTATATGCAAGAGGATTTTCACCTCAAACTTCTAATATAGATATTTTACAAATAATCTCATATTAGAATTTCATTTCTCATTCAAATAAACTTTGTTTTTTGCCATATAATTATACTATATCATAGTACTCATAACAAGGAATTCAACAATTCCATCCAAAATATTAGCTATACCAATTTGTTCAAAAAACAGTTCCAACATTATCTTGGTTCAGAGTTCCCATATGGATAAATCTTTGGGGGATGCTATTTCATTGCAACAATTATTCCATTTTCGTCGGCAAAAAATAACCAAACTCATATAGATACATTTGTGACCTACTTAAGAGATTGTTTGAATATGAATAGAGAGACTTGCAGCACATTTATTCCAGAATCTCTGTAACCTTTTGATAACGATATGAACAACAAACTTGCAGTTTATATGGAGCATTTTATTGTTATTATAAACTGTGATTGACTTTAGATTCTTTTTAGACTATAAGAAACATTGTGGTAATTTCTCAATAAACAATAAGCTAAGTAAAATCTAGCAAAGAGCTTCTCTTTTCATGAAATTCGATGAAAGTAAACAGTTTACGAGAATCGTCTTATAAACATAGTGTTATGTTTCCTTACTACCTACTATCATGATAGAAAGACAAATGGATTAAATCTAGTTATACCAAAGTGTTGACTACTTGAAAATGCGAAAATAGTTGAACTGTTATATAAGATGTCCAATGGCAATACATTCTAAAATCTATGACATTCTAAACAGTATATGCAGAAAAGATAAGCTAAGAGCTTCTATTCAAATCTCCTTGTCTTTTGTTATTATCAAACCCAAATGAATGAGAAGCAACGAAACTCTTTTTTTTCTTTTTGATCAACAAAAGCAACGAAGCTCCTAAAACCTATTTATAGAAATTTTTAATGTTTCAATTTCAGTAGGATACTGAATGAAAAATGATGAAACAAATACATAGGAGTTATACTAAAAGAGTAAAACGAAAACTAACATCAAAACACACAAGAGAAAACACTAGGGAGGTTGAGGCATCAGCCATAAGATCAGATATACAAAAAAATTGGTGAAATACAAGCTCGTGTTGAGTCTTCACATGAGGTGTCGCGAGTCTTGACCAAACCAAAAACTATTTCAACGCGATTAGTACGTAAAACTTAAAACTATATTAAAAATGTTATAGTTCGAAAGAACACACCACGACAATGCTTCAAAACCTACGATGGGCCATTGGGCACTGATCTATTCGCTACATTTAAGGAACATATACAATACAAGCAGTCTGAAGATAAGTTCGATCTAGGAGCTATACTGGCTGACTAAATTTGATAAATATAATGTTTACATAAACGACATTAAATTACATCAGTTAACTAGCTGAACAGTGTTGGATAGTATGAAACCTATGAAAGTAAATTCGCCAGCATCTAGATTAAGTTTTGACTATTGATGAAAGTCATTTGGAATGACCACCCTTTATCATTGCTATTTCGATTCATTTTCCAAAAGTATCTCTAATTAACCAAATCTTTGATCCTAAATATCATGGACAACAACTAGTTTTATAAGTTGTTAACGAGCATAATATAATCAACATAAAAAGAGCAGCATAAAAAAAAACCCACTGAATACAGAATACCCAAAGTACACAGGATATATAACACATCTTAGAACATAAAATAAAGATACAAATCGACAACTGGATTGAACTGGCTCTTTGAACAATCGATCTGCATCTCTGTTTAAAACTATTGGATTCATTTGACTACCACAGATGTAAGTTGGGTTGCTATATCCAATTATATCATCCATATAGCTATTTGTAGGCTGAACTTTTGAATATCCGTTATCTTTAAGTTTTTGGGTTCAGCTTTCTAAAGTTGTATTTATGATCATGTCCATTTCAGTTTTTTTTTTTTATAACACTGATAAATTTGAAGCGTTAAAGATGATACAAAAAAAGATAAACGGCTAAACATGATAAACAAAAGGGAAAAGATGGGATGTCATTAGACACCATACAACAGTGGAAAGGGACGTCACCAGTTCCCCTTATTGCTGAGCCTCCAAAGCGAGTAAGTGATGAAGCCACACCGGAGCATTTCGGGCGATGTACGACTGGTGACGTAGATCACGAGTAACACTTACATCAATCGCCGCTGCAGCTTCATTGCGTTCCTGACGAGCGTGATCCAAACTCCATGAATCTATCCTTGCTAGAAGAAAAAAGATGTTGTGGCGAATATGGCTTAGGCTATGGTGGTCATTAGGCTTTTTGAGTACGTCATGTAGGCTCTCCGACGAAGTCTCAAAAATAATATTTGAGAAATGTAAAATATGCAAACATTCAACCGCCCAAAAAAGAACCCACAAGTCTGCCTCTGTGTTTTGTGCGCATATAGGAATAGACTCGACGGCTATGCATGATTGTACCGCCATTTTCATCACGTAAAATCCATGAAACACCAGTAAAGTGATTTGAGTTTACCCATGAGGATCCAATATTACATTTAAGGAAACCATTGGGCGGTTTTTTCCATCAATCCATTCATGTGTCGACATTACCAACTCCATCTATCGGTCCTGTGAATGTATCAAATCAGGTGGATTCTTCTTCATAGACCTTTTTAGCACTAAACAGAGACTCAATATCCTTGGTTTCAAAAACAAAAGAATTCATAGCTTTCCAAATTTCTCACATGAACCACGAGAAAACTTTTCTTGTATGTATATCCGTAGATTAGCTCTTAGCAATCTTGATCAGATGCACAAAATTTAAAAATATGAAATTTCGAGAGAAACCTCCTAAGGGTATTGGGAAATTCGATTGCATCCATGTGGCATATGCTTTAACACATGTAAAAAGAGCATGATATATAGTTTCAGCACCATTACCACAGTCAGAGCATATGGGTCTATTGGAATACCCCTAGTACTAAAACGTTGCTTAACAGCTAACGCACCAGATAGAGCACGCCACATAAAATGTTTTATTTTTGGTGGACCTTTGATCTTCCACAAGTCTCTCCACATTTGTTTTTTAATATGAGTGAGAAAGTTTCCTTGAGGGTGCTCAAGATCACCCATAGCCTCTAACAACTTATAATCACTCCGAGTCGAATATGAACCACTTGGTGTGAAACCCCATTTGATTGAGTCTTGAAGTACCAGGGATGGTTTCAGAAGTAATATCCTTTGAACATCCTGTGGTGTAAAAGTCTGATTTAGCAAATTAATATCCCATTGATTCGACCCCTGCATGAGTAAGTCTGAAATTTTTAGCGCTAAATTAATGGAACTATTCTCACGCTACATTGGAGGCCGAGGAACGATGTCAATAATCCAATTTTCAGCCCAAACATTAGTATCAGTCCCATTGCCAATATGTCGAAACAAACCTTTTTTGAGTAATTCTCTACCGTGTATGATACTCAGGTCCAAATTCGCCAAGCTTGTTTCCCGAGCAAAGCCTGATTGAAACGCCCAATATCATGAAACCTAAGACCCCCATGTTCTTTGGGGTTTACACAACTTTTCCCAAGAATCCCATGGGATTTTTTTTATCTCCACTACTCCATCAAAACTCTATAATCACACTCGTAAGTCGTTCACAAAGACATTTTGGTAACTTAAAAACCGACATTTCATATATTGGAAGAGCTAAAGCAACCATTTAATTCAAACTTCTTTGGCCCCCATCCACAAAATTTTAGAATACTACCTCTGTAATCTCCCTTCTAATTTTTCTTTGAAAAAATTTAAGAGATCTTTTTTTGAACCTTGAAAATACTCAGGGAGACCAAGGTATGAACCTTCACCCCTTCCTTCTCTATACCCAGAACCCTTTTTATAGCCTGTTTAGTCTCGTCCGCTATTTTTTTCCCAAAAATGATGGAGGACTTCAAAGGGTTAATCATTTGACCCGACGCATCCCCATAAAGTTTCATATCTTTTAAAAAATTTTCACTATCCGTGACAGAGGCTTCACACAACAAAAAGCTATCATCAGCAAATAACAAATGGTGAATAGAAGGGCTACCCGTAGCTAACTTTATACCATGTAATTTTCCTTGTGCTTCCACTCTGTTTCAGACATGTACTAAAGCTTTAGCACATAAAATGAAAAGAAAAGGGGATAAAGGATCCCCTGACGTATTCCTCTTTCCGGTTTAATAAACTCATGCGCTCGTCTATTAAGTAACACTAAGAAAGTGAAAGTAGTAATGCATGACATTATCCAAACGACCCATTTACGATCAAATCCCATTTTTTCTAGTAAAACTTCAAGGAAGTTCCATTCTACCCGATCGTAGGCTTTTAACATATCTGTCTTAATAGCCATACATTCTTTACTAATTTTATCATTGGTTTGCAGCGCATGTACCAGTTCATGCGCAGTAATGACATTGTCTATAATTAACCTGCCTCCAACAAAAGCCCTCGAGTCTCTGATATTATATTAGACAAAACCACCTTCATACGATCACATAAAATACGAGATATGATTTTGTATTGTACACTGCAAAGACTGATGGGACGCATATCCTTCATCTATGTAGGATGTAAAATTTTTGATAACATAAATAACTGTATGTGATTCCATCCAGCAGGAATGATGGCTGTTTTAAAAAAAGCCTTGAACATCATCAATAATTTTCTTCTCCACATTATACCATTATTTTTGGTAGAAAAAAACTGTAAGTCCATCTTCTCCAGTGGCATTATTACTTTTAATACCAAAAATTGTCTTTTAGATTTCGTCAAGAGAGATCTTTCTAATTAACAAAGTGTTCATTTCTGAGGTAACTTTGCTCTCAAAATCCTCAAATAAAGTTTTCAAATCGTTTGGATTTGAACTTGTAAACAACTCTCTCATCCATTTCAGTTAATATTTCAAATATTTTCTAATACTCCCTCTATTTTGTTATATATGATGTTTTAAAATCTTTCACGTAGGTTAAGGCAGTTGATACAATATCCTTTTTAACCTTTTCGTTATTGTTTTAGTACAAGAATTTATTGTTGACCAAAATCTACTATAATTAAAAGGAGTAAATCCTCAACACCTAAGGTGTCCACATCAGATTAAATAATCCCCCAATCACAATGCAGCTTTCCATGTCACTTGCCATGTCACAGATAAGATAGCGGGCCAACGTTTTCTGCAAAAAACCATGGGCTTATAATAACTAGAATAAAACCACTTTAAAGCAAGCCCATCTCTTCCTCAAACCAAATTGGTCGACAGCTAGAATTCTTCCTTCACTTCACGCGTCTTCTCAACTACAACTTCTTATATCCAATCCTAAAAATCATACGTATGTAACTCTTCCTTTCCAATTGATCGTTCCAACTCCCTCTGTCTCTCTTATTATTAGAAGATCCCTTCTACGTACAAAGCTTAAAGCACATTCTACGAGCTCCATGCAACCACATCAGGCCATGGCGATGCGATCAGAAAAATCCAGCAGCAATTCTCCAGTTTCTCTGTTTTCCTTGCGACATCTCAATGTTATCTGAGACGGATCTAAGTTCCCATTTAATCCACTTCTGCAACGCTTGAAACACTGCGAAAACTGGTTATTGATTTCTAAATCTTAGCTGCCATCAGCTTTATTTATTCTTCTTATTCATAGTAAGTATTTATAAACCTTCCGACTGTCCTCCCGTTCCTCTAACTTTTGCTGTTTAATATATCTGAAACTCTCACTCAAGCTTCCCATAATGTTAAATTCACAGATTCACTTCTCGACTTGAAGGCCGGCCGCTGCAAGGATGTCGTTAAGAACAGTCTCTGTAGGTCAGCCATCAATATGCTCCTTCTTGATGCCAAGGTAAATTGCTTCATAACTTTAATTCAGCTTCAGACATGGCTTTAGATTTCGATTACTTTCAAATTGATAACCCGTGTCTTTGAAGAAGTGAAAGTTGGTTCTTAACTCCATGAGCAGGTGAGTTAGCTAGGAGCAGCTATTGCCCATGTCTGCACTTCTGAAGGTAAAATATATTTGAAGCTACTTAACATATTTTTATTCTCAAACTAGGCTGAGAGATATCGGGTCTATTGACATTGGCGATTGAGGTCTTAATGGATTTCCTGGTACATCAATTCATTGGTAAACTTTTTTACCCTCAAAATTTGGTAATAACCTTGAAGTATTCATTTCTAGATGGTAACCTTATTTTTGCTTTTATGAGATGAAAAAGATTAACAAGCGTTTCTGGATATGAGAATGTTACTTATCTGCTTTGCAACTGTTCTAGGACTGTGGATGTAGACACAATGGGATGAATGCTTTGTTATCCTATCATTTTTTTATAAAACTCAAATATCATTTGTGATATAGATCTAATTGTTGAAATATGCTTATTTTAAAGAGTGATCTTAACTTTCGGGTGAAACAGCTTCAGATCCTTCTCAAGTACACCCCGTAATGGAAGTAGAAATCAACCACTGAACAAAATTTCCGAGCTAAGTATTAGGATAGTGGTGAAGACATTGAGATTGTCGTCTCCAGCTCCCAAAAAAACGAAGGTTTGTATTATATGCAGACTTATTGTCATGAGTTTTATATCTTGCTACGTGAATCAGATACTGATTTTTGGAGTCCCATGTTTAGGTTCTCTTTATGCCTTCTAAACTTGGTGTTGTTTGTTGCAGAATCACATGTTGTTTTGCTTTAGCTGCTTTGGTACTTGGTAGTAACTGATGAACTGAAGATATGGTTGTATTTTTTTTTTGGAACACTGACGATATGGTTGTACATGTAAGAAAATTAACTCTATAAGATGTTACTCCCTGTTTAAATCAAATATTGTTTTGTTACTGGTTAAACTATTAGAAAATTTTATTGAAATCTGATTCTGAAACTTTTCTAGAAGCTTAGTATAGTGTGTTGCCAACATGTTTTACTTTACTTTTTCTAATTATTCATTGCCTAGAGGATTTTGATGAAGCAATGTTTATACCGAAGAACAAACCTGAGCAGGTGAAGCCGTAGCTGATACTTATTTGTTTACAACTTACACTTTTATACTTTGTTTATTTTTGAGAAATGATGTATTCCAGTGCAAATCAAGGACGGCACCGGTACCCAAAACTCACAGGAGTGGGAGCTTCCACAGTGTTTAATTACAAGATATGTTGGGAGCACTTTAACCTTCCGATTGAACCTATCCCACTTCAACTTGACTACAAAGTCAGAGCTTCACTGTTTCCCGCATTTTAGAAACCATTCAGCGTCCACCGAAAGGGAGAGGGGAGGAGTCACCAGTTAAGGAAGATGGGTGCTCTAGAAAGAAAGCACCAACTGCATGCCATCGAAAGAGCAAGGGGAACCAAAGGTACAAGAAATGATGACGGTTACGTTGCATTTCCAGACATTATCAAGTCCATCTACTTCAAAACTTTTATGTCATTGGTTTTCTTGGGTTTTTTAACCTCTACATATCAGACTTTTTCAGTTATAAAATAAAGCGTCATGTTTGCCAAAAAGACCTTTTTCCTAACAAATCATAAGCAAATATTAAGCAATTAGTGGAGAGGATGGACTAATGCGAAATGTATATTTACGAAAGCCAAACATTGTTCTTAGATTTTAGATTTACAAGTCTCACTACTATAAAAGTTTTATATCATTTATTGTTCTAACATAAGACGTCCAGTTTGCAAATCCATTACCCTTTCCTTTTTTTTCTTCACTAGCCCATTACCCTTTCCAAACAAAAATAATCAAATAGTAAGCAATTAGTGTAGGATGGACTCTGATGCCAAATGCATATTCGCAAAAAGGAAACATTGTTCTTACGTATCAGCAGTGGCGGATCCATTCAAAGAGGTGGGGTGTCATGTGACACCCCATAAATTTATAAAACCTTAAGAATATGCTTAAAAAGGTGAGAGTTTAATGCAATTCTGGTAGAAATTGTCAATTGACACCCCTAAACCAGTGTTCAATCCCGGCCTTGACACCTCTTAAATCATCGGCTGGATCCGCCACTGCGTATCAGTAACACATTACGAGAAAAAAACAATCACATATCACATTCATGCACAAACTTTCAATTATTTAGTAGCTATGCAGTTAAATTTTAATTTTGTTCGGTAGATTCATAAGTTCTTAAAATCCTCTTTTATGTTATTGCGGCCACTCTAATATATTGCTTCAAAATTACAAAACAAGTCCGTTGATTATTTTCCAGTCAAGTAAACAAAACCAAATTTTACCAGTTCGAAATGCAAAGCAAATATTCATCAAATCTAAATATTAGTTGCATAAATTAAAAAAAAATATTATAAAACTATACAAGTATATAATTTCTAACAAAAAAAACAAATAGCAACAGTAAATATTAATTTAAGCTCAATAAAACGTATATAAAATCTACAAACTAAAAATTAAATATGCTCGACGCAAACACACATAAAAATGAGACATCATATTTGAATATATTTAAATAAATAATTTTAAATATATTATATTCTTGATAATTTTAAAGTTATTTAAAAGAAACTAAATTATTAAAAAATAATAATATACAAATAAACTAAAGTAATATTTTGTAAGGACAAAATAATAAATGCATAAAATATATTATGTTAATAAAATAGATTTTAGATTTTAAAGACCTCTAATTCATGTAATATTACAAAATTCAAAATTTGTTTATTACATTTAATATTTTACCATTAGATATATTAAAATAATATTTTAGATCGATATTCAATTTTCATTTTTCAACTATTACACGTAAAAAAAATTATTAAGTATGTTTTTTCTTGAAAGGGGGTTTTATATTTTAAGTAGGTTATTGGAGTACTTTTTCTTTTCGTGAATTTATTCGGGATGAGTTATGATCTCTTAAAATAAGATAATTTATGTTATATACATAATTTTTTTTTAACTCTAAAATCTTGAACTTGATTCTTCATATTTTATTAGTTAATTGTGTTACGTATAATAGAAACATATTTGACAATAATATAATTTTTATGGTGTATTGTAGATACTTATATAACTAAATTATCCATTACCACTAATGAATTATATTCAAATATTTCTTCAATCTAGAAATATAAAAAACATCAAATTTCAAAATTAGCTAAATATAATTTATATACAAAAATTCACATATAAATAAAAAGTAAGAAATTTAAATATATTATCCGCGCGTAGCGCGGAGAAAGGATCTAGTGTATAATAAAAATGCAAAGATAAGCAAAGTCATTTACAAGTGGATTTTGTATGGCTTCTGGAAAACGTCAACTATTTCAAAACAAAAGTCATAAAGGGTTTTGTATAAAATAATCATAGAATAAAGTATTTAAAGTACTTATTTAGTTTTAAATGCTAAATTTTAGATATTTTATCGAGCTAAAATTGAAATTGAATATTTGAATACTTATTTTAGTTTGAGATAATTATTATAAATATTATTTGAATCTTTAGATTGAGTATCTGCGAGTTGTTCAGATTTTTAGATTCTTCAGATTATTTATTTAGATTCGGTTAATAATAATTCAATTTCATATAATTCATAGTTTGAGTATATCATCCTGCATAATACATTTGAACTAGGTGATTTTCCCGTGCTCATGCACGGATATAAATATTCATAAGAATAAAATTTTATAATAATTGATTGATATTTAGTTCTAATTTTGAATCAATTTATATATATAATTTATATTAAAAATATTATATTATTCTAATTATACATATGACTTTGAATACATTATTGTCGGTTTAATTATTTTTTGGATCAATTGTCGGTTTGGTTATCAATTTTGGTATATTGAATAATATATATTTTTCGAATTCAGCAATATTATTTTTTATTCTAAATATAAGAAAACTTTGATTAACTTCATTTTTTTATTTTGGTTGGTTATTGTCTTTACATATGTAAATCTATATTATTAAAATAGAAGTACCAAATAGAAATAACCCTTAATTTTCTCAGTTATTTACAATAGAATGCCATTGAGATATTTATTGAACATATATTTAAGCATGCTTGTCTTTTCCTAATTTAGATAATAGATTTAAGTATTTAATATTTTTTCATAGTTTAAATAATATATTTCCTTAGTCAAATCTTAATCAGAATAAATTTCCTAATATATTTGGTATTAACATATTGAATATTTTAAGATTTATTAGTAAGAAATGATATTTTATTGTCTTTAAGAAATTAGAGAAGTTATAGTTACACATATTTATATATATTTTAAGTCTTTATAATTTTTTAAAGGGTTGATAAGATTTTGGAATTGGAAAAAATTATTGCCCACCTCTATATTATTTTAATTAAGAAATTTAAAATTTATATCAGAATATTTTTTAAAATTTTTAAATTGAATTATTATAACTGTAAAGATTAATTTTCAATCAAAGTTTATGTTTAAATATTATAAATACATCATTTAATATAAATAAATACATAAAATAAATACCCGCCCCATCGGGCGGGTCAAGGTCTAGTATATTATTAGATATGTAAATGTATTATAATTAAATTAAGTATAACTTAATATATATTATGCTTAAAATGAAATAAATAATAAGCTGAAGTGTTTGATTCAAAATTATATAAATAAATATAATGATAATATTTTGAAATCTCATGCATATATATAAATTCTAAAAAGAATTAAATTGTAATTAGTTAATATTTTTTTCTTTTTAATATGCTTTGATTCAACCTCTAATTTATATATGTAAAATTAAATAGATTATTATTATTATTATTATTATTATTTTTATTATTATTATTATTATTCTTATTATTATTATTATTATAAAATTATTTGTTCTTATTGTAGTTAGATTTTTAATTTTGGATATAAATTAGATCAGTCGAGACATTAATTTTATGAGTATATTGAGTAAAATATATTTTTTAAATTAAAATTAAAGTATAATTAATTTTTATTTTAGTTAAGTCAAATTAAATTATTTTTATTTATCGCTTAAATATACATGTATTTTCATAATATTTATCAAATTATATGTTGATTTCTAAAAAATATTAGAAAATAAAGTGTAACTGATTAATTGGTGGATTTTCATTAACATATATATTTTCTTATTTTTAAAATATATTTTATGTTATTTTAAAATATATATTAATGGAGGTATTACTATTTTGTGAACTTTCATTTTTAATAAAATCATATTATATACATATATTTTCGTTTTTAAATTTGTTTTAAAATTTTAGAAATACTTTCTTTTATTATATATGTTATTTGGAAAAAGTTAAAAAAAAAAACTAAATAAAAAAAATAATTTTAAAATTTAACAATTCATTAAGGGTATTGATGTAATCAACCATTGCAAGAGTTAACGTGAACGCGACACGTATGAAACTGACTTCTCAAATAATATTATAGAGATATATTTACATCTCAAGTCGAATACGGATCCAAAACCTTATGGTTTGATTCAGTTTTTCTTTTGGTTAGCCTTAGCTACTAGTGTTTCGAGCTAAACAAACTTATTAAATTTCTAAAAAGATAGTAAATCCTACAATAATTTCCATATTACAAAAATATATCTTTTTTTTTTTTTTGAACACAAATGGAATATCCGAAGAGTGTGGGTTTGGTGTCCCTTTTATGAAATATCAGACTTATTGAGTAAACATCTCTCAAAATAAAGGGTTTTACTTGCAAACTTTTCATCTAATTAAATTACTTTACCAGTCCCCATTCCCTAACATTCGTGCTCACTTTCCTCTCCCAAGTCGGAACCCTAATACATCCTTCACTCCCCGGTAAGACCTCTCGATTCCCAGCTTTTCATTAGAGTCGTAGCAAGTTTCCGAAGTGGATAACTTTCTTTTTCTGGGTTTTGTCCGTCCGTTTCAGATTTGTCTTCTTTCGCAACATGACAAGGGTTTATGTCGGAAATCTTGATCCTCGTGTCACCGAAAGAGAACTCGAAGATGAATTCAGAATCTTTGGCGTCCTTCGCAAGTAAATCTCTGAGCTTTCAACACTTTTTAGTAACTTTTTTTGTTTGTTTTCTGAACAGTTAACCTAATTTTCGACGGTTGAGATCAAATCGCAGTGTTTGGGTAGCTCGTAGGCCACCAGGCTACGCTTTCCTCGAGTTCGATGATGAAAGAGATGCTTTGGATGCAATCAGGGCTTTGGATGGTCAGTGTTCTTCTCATTAGTTGCTATCTTAGTCTCCATGTTTGGATTGTATCTTGTTACTTTGATTTTGATTTACTTTTATTGCTAAGATTGTAACTTTTTTTTTTGTTTTCTTCAGGGAAGAATGGGTGGCGTGTGGAGCTTTCTCACAAAGATAAGGGAGGTCGTGGAGGTGGCCGTCGTGGTGGTATTGAGGACTCCAAGTGCTATGAGTGCGGAGAGCCTGGTCATTTTGCTAGGGAGTGTCGACGTGGTCGAGGAGGAGGCTATGGAAGGCGTAGAAGCCCTAGCCCTCGCCGTCGTAGGAGTCCTGATTATGGCTATGGACGCAGGTGAGTTTTAACTAAAACACTCTTATCAAGCTGCTTAAATTTGTTCTTTTAAGTACTGTGAGTTGCTAAAAAGGTATAGGATGATTCATGATATGATCACTAATGGGATGCTTTTTTTGTTGTTCCTTGGGAATCCATCTTGTTCAGGAGCATCAGCCCACGTGGAAGAAGATCTCCTCCGAGGCGTCGTAGTGTGAGTCCACCTCCACCTCGCCGCTACAGCAGATCCCCACCACCTTATCGTAGCTCAAGACGTGATTCCCCTCGCCGCAGAGACTCCCCCTATGGCAGACGTTCACCATATGCCAATGGGTAATTCCTAGTTTCCTTAATATGATTATATCTAAACGCCGGCATTGTCTCTATATCTATATAACGTTTTAAAGTAATTTTTGTTAAGCCTTTATCACATTATAGACTTTGATTAAGTATATATCTCAACTCTAGACCTCAAGACCAATAACAACCCTAGAGTCTACGATCCCTAAACATTTTTGTGAAGGTAATCTAAGCTGACACAACAGGCTTCACCTCTACCACATTCAGCCTTAGGCTAGTTAGATCATAACTTCTTGACGTATGAAACTTCAGTCTGAACAGCTGCAACATCACTTCCTGTATCATAATTCTTTGATATACTCAGTTTTGTCAGTGACTCATATTCTCTTCTAATCTGTCTTGCAGGGTGTGAGACTGTTACTGAAGAAGAAGGTGGAACTATGATGAGCGTCGCTGTGCCCGTTAGGATGTGTTTGCTATGATATTAGTTCTTCTAGGGTTGGTTGTTGTTGAGCATGGACTCTGTGGTGTAGTGGCATCTTAGTAAGACTTTTATGTGATTTGGAATTCTTCGTCAAGCTGTTCTCCAACGGCTCGGTGTCTTGTTCTTGTTAAACTGGACTACTGTCGACCGTGTTGGCTTGCTGTCTTCAGCGTGCTTGAACCCTAAGGTCGTTTTCATGCTTTATTTGACTATAATATTACTTATATCATCCATATATATATGCTTCTGGTGTGTTTTATTGAATACTGTTTTCTTATGTCTCATTCTTGTGACATATCTAAAAGGTTCAAGTGTTTTCACTCTTTTTTTTTGCTTGTGAGGTATGATTTCTCGTTAGATACTGGGATCTCTTGGCAGCTGCGCTGCATCTTAGTCTCCCACAACTTAGCTTTGTCATCATCAACCCATCAATCTGCATCATCATCTCCACCATCACCAGCTAGATTTGCATGTTGTTACTTTAGATCACCTTGTTCTTTGCTCATCACTCTTACCCGATCTGCAACCAAGCTTCTGATGAGAAAGACGAAGTTGTTTCGTCACCCCGTCCTTTCCTCTACCTATACCTCATTCTCGGCTCGCCAATAGTTTTGCACAGCACTTAGGTTCTCTGCTCATTGTTTGGTCACTCTAGTTTTCAGCATCTTTGTTACAGAACTAGTGGTACCATAATCTTTGTTTGGAGGTTAAAGTTAAAACTACATGTAACACTTTGTGGATGTTTTCTTTTGTATGAAATGAGTCTTCCGTGATCATGATTTGGTTTTCCACTGACGCATTCCCTTTACAATACATACTCATGACATGAAGATTCTTATATGAGAGTGAATTGTAGCCGGACTTGTGGACCAAGTCAATGTGAACGTCGATGCGTCAATGGAAAACGACCTTTTGCTGTATATCAACAACATTATTAAACACACGGCAAACTGGTAAAACCTGTGACCTTCCATCTTCTTGTTTGGCGAGAAAGAAGAGAGATGAAGATTCAGGAGAACCTTGAGTTCATTGATGTACTCAAACGAGCAACGAAGCTACTTTGCGGTAATATAAATCCTCTTCTCTTCCTCTTCCTTTGCACTCTCCCTCTCTTTTGTTTCTTGATCCTCTTCAAGCTCTCCCTCCAAACCACTATCTTACTCGCTTCTGAATACTTCTCTCGAGAAGTCAAGTATTGGGGTTACTACTACACAGCTCCTCAAGACCATGCCCTGTTGAAAACCCTGATCTCGTTACTTCTCCAGACATTTCTCTTCTACTTGTTTCCTTACAGCCTTTTTGACCTCCTAAACACCACTACCATAGTCTCAGCATCTTCAATCGTCTACACCTGCCAAGATGAACCGTTAGGGCTCAGTCAGTTGGTTCGGAGAACCGTGGAGATATGTCTGAACAGAATAAGAGGTTGTCTGATCACATCTCTTTATATCCTCCTCTTGTCAACCTCTGTTTTCTTCGGTTTCTTCTTCGCAGCAACGAACTATTGGTACATAATATCTCTGATGGGAACTATTGACAAACCATACTACTATTACATTAGTATTGGAGAAGATGATGTCAGCTATACCACACGCAGTAGCTTCGAAGCAGATGTAAATCCAAGTGGGATCTTGTTCGGCTCGGTGATGGCTATTTTTCATGGTGCTATCTTCATAGTTTTGCTTGCCAAGTTTAGCAAGTGGAGTGCAGGGTGGAACATGGGTTTGGTTGTTTCCATGTTAGAAGAAGGAGAAGATGGTCAAGGCATCTATGGAACAGATGCTTTGGCTCTGTCTTCTTACTATGGAAGAGGACACGAGAGGAGTGGTCTCTGGGTGATGCTTGTGTTCTTGTTATTCGCTATTGCGACGAGGATACCGTGTTTATGCCTCAAATGTAGTGAGAGTTCCAGTGGAAATGGAGTCCTGTACACTAGTTTCTATGTTGGTTTGATTTGTCTTGGGAATATAATCAAATGGGTGGCTTGTGTATTGTTATATCATGATTGTAGAACTAGAGTTTTGGAGAAAAAAGGTGATGTGGAAGCTAAGGCGTTTGCTACATAAGAGAAGTGGTTTAAAATCAAACCAATGATGGAATCAGTTGCTTTTGTCTTCTACATACTTTTGGTCAGATTGTATTTGGTTTCCTTGTAGTACAACTTGGCATCTTTGTCACGAAATAAAAAGACTTTACTTTTGAGTTTGCAGGGTTTAACCCCTTTTATTTACATCAAAAAAAAAAAACCCTTTTATTTACATTTTAATGTAATGTTCTTTTATCAATGTTCATATCTTGGCCAAGTCATTTAAGACACTATGGCCAGATTTTTGGTCATTCACATCTAATTTAGCTACAAAACTAGATTTTTGCCCGTACAACTGTGCGGATATATATTTTCATGTTTATATATAAATATTTGTTTACGGGTCAAAATATACATTTTTAGTATTACTTACATATTTAAATATTTATATAATTATTTGAAATACAATAATTTTTATAGTTTTTATGCTTTAAATTTTAAATCATCACATATCTTTGTTTCTTCTTTTTATATATTTTATTATTGAATTTACGTTTGGCTATTAAAGCAATTTCTTATGTATGAAACAACATATTTAAAGTTATTTTGTTTATAATTTATAATCGTAACCCGTAATTCAAAACGCTAGAGCAATTTATTATATTTATTCATTTTATATAATAAATTACTGTATATAAAAAGTTTAGATAAACTGACCTTTATGCATGAATTATATAGTTTACAAATGTTAACCCATTATACAAACATATTATATTTTTAGAATAGATATTTAATATTTATAAGCATAAATATATTCACTTATAAATTTCAAAAAAAACTTTATCATATTTAGTTCAATATAATGGTTTTTTTTAAAAAATGATAGATATTATTAGAAAATAGATAAAATATGATATAATTTTATTCTTTTCATTTTATAAAATATAGCTGAATATATATATATATATATATATATATATATATATATATATATATATATATTAATGTATAATAACATTTCATGACTAATTATGAAATTAGTGAAAATATTTATGTTCAACTTTTGAAAATTAAGATCTTGTTATAATCTTTTTCAACAGATTTGCTAGAATTTATATATATATATATATATAAACAACTAAAATAAAATAAATATTTACTTTAAACAAATCTTTTAAATTTATTAGTAGAATGTATTTTGAAATTAATAAATTTCATTTCTTATTATGAGTGAATATGATTAAAAATATTTAATTTTCAATATTCATTTATAAACTAAAACTAAATTCAATTTTAATTTCTAATAATATTTTTACGATAAGTTAAAGGAAAATTAACTAATTTTTGAAAGTAAATTTTAAGAGATTCTAACGAGATTTTTAAAAGATTTTCTTCGAACATTTTAGATATATTCATTTGTATTCCAAATAAAAGGATGGAGCTCTAAAAATATAAAGATATTAAAAGATATAATAATAATAAACTTATAAAATTTGATATTCTAAGAGTAAGTCCAACTTTTTTAAAAATATCACACATGAAATAAAGTTATAACTTATCTATACTATTATTTAAGAAGTAAATTTGCTTAGTTATCATGTTCTCCATAAGTTTAGGTAGTTTTGTTTATTTATCATATTTTTTAATATTTATATATAATTTATTTATAAATAAAACGAATTTATATGAATATATCATATTTTATAAAATAAGATAATTCTTGTGAATTATGTTGTTATCTTAAACTATTCTTTATATATAAAACTTAAATTTTAAATTAAGATATAAAAATTATTATATAACTAAAACGAATTTATATTAATAAATTTATATTTTTCTAAAATAAGATAATTCTTATGTATTATGTTGTTATGTTGAAAATATATTTTTGTATTATAAAACTTTAAACTAAGATATAAAAGTTACATTATTAATATTTAAATATAAATAATCAAAACAATTATTTGAAAAGTGAACTTTTTGATTTGTCTCCATGATCCTAGGTAATTTTGATCATTTATAATAATTTCTATAATTTAATATATAATTTATTATATATTTAAAACAAATTTATATTAGTAGTATCAGATTTTCGAAAATAAGTTTCTTCTTGTATATTAAGTTGTTGTCTTGAAAATATATTTTTCTATACTGTTATTTAAGAAGTAAATTTGCTTAGTTGTCATGTTCTCCATAAGTTTAGGTAATTTTGTTTATTTATCATATTTATAATATTTACATATAATTTATTTATAAATAAAATGAATTTATATGAATATATCATATTTTAGAAAATAAGATAATCTTGTGAAATATGTTGTTATCTTGAATTTTTCTTTATATATAAAACTTAAATTTCAAATTAAAATATAAAAATTATTATGTAACTAAAACGAATTTATATTAATAAATTTATATCTATACTATTATTTACGAAGTGATTTTTCGCAACGGAGCTCCCACGTTAAAAGTTAAAGTGGTTATTATCGTTTATGTATTTCAGAGTAAAAATAATTAATATAAGCAAAAGTTAATCATTCAACTTGACTCAGAAGTCGTCTGAGCATATCTACTAAATCCCCCACTACTATTGGAACATTACATACGGTGACTGACTTATAGATGAAGTCAAGAAGTCAACGCTAATGATAGACAACGAACACTAATGTAATGGAAGACTAATTGGTATGGTATATATTAGATTTAGACACAAACCGGATACTTATTTTGATATACTTAATACTTACCTTGTATGAATAATAGAAATCTAAACTTGTATTTGACTTGTTAAAAATAAGTATTTGTTATTTCAGTTATTTGCTCAAGTGGAGTGCAAGGTAGAACATGGATATGGTTGTTTTCGTGTTAGAAGAAGAAGAAAACTGTCAAGGCATCAATGGAACAGATGCTTTACCTCTGTCTTCTTACTATGGAAGAGACACGTGACTTTGGGTGATGCTTGAGTTCTTGTTATTCACTCTTGCGCGGGCCGTGGTTTGAAGATTGATGGACCCCAAGCCCAAAATATTTTCGGCCAGTAATTAATATGTTAAGCAACATAAAAATATGGGTAGGGGGAAAGTTCGAACCACGTTATGAAAAGGGAAAGCCAGGTAAAAAAACACCAGACTACTGTAGAATACATATACGTTTTGACCCCTAAGGCTAAGAGCATGTATATTGTAAGATTCTTAGAAAGAAGGTTCTAAATGGAATTAAAAAACCCTCTCTTAATTTTTAACTAAAAGAGCCAAGAATCAGTTTTTTTAAAATGATATTTAAAAATTGTTTTTAATTTTTTTAATTAAAAGTTAAGAGATGATTTCTAAAATCTGTTAGAAACCTCTATTTTAAAAACTTGGCAATAAACATACTTAAGGTATTTAGTTAACATAAGCCATGCATCCAGGATCCAAGTCTGAATGTCATATAAGATGTATTAATGTAAAAAAAAACTAACCAGCCATAAAATTAGCATTTTTAAGAATGAAACTTTGTTTCTTAATATAAAAATAAAACTAGATTTTGTTCGCGCACCTGCGCGGACGTATTTTTGCATAATATTTTGCTATTTGTTTTTCATATTAGTACTCCCTCTGTTCCTAAATAATCCATGTTCTAGACTTTTCACAAATATTAAGAAAACTCATTTAATTTTGATTGTAAATGCATTATTTTTTGTGAATAACAATTTTCCATAACTTTTAACCAATAGAAACTCAATAAACACTATTAATTTTTTTGAAACTTACAATTTTTCATTAAATCATTTATTGAAAAGATAAAAAGTGCATCTTTTTGGAACAATTCTTTTTCTATAATATACATCTTTTAGGAACGGAGGGAGTATTATATATCATATACGTGTTATCATATAATTAATAGTATTTTATACGTACCATAATATAAAGTATTGCTAGGTTTGCAGGTCGACTCGTTCTGCTGCGAATTGAATCATTTTTTCTTCAAAAATTTAACACGCAAATGGAAAAAATTATACCTGAACCCGCCCTGTTTAAAGTAGTGGGTAAAAGTTTAATATTTTTATCACAAATATAGTTTACAAAATTTATTCCAAATCCTTGAAACTTTACTTGACATATATATATATATATATATATATATATATATTCCAAAGTGCGGATATTATTTTCATATGAAAATTAAAATAGTATACCTGGTTATTTTTATTTTGAAAGATTTAAAACTGAAATTAGGTATAATTAATCTTTTTAATTTATTTCATGCTGATTAATGTTTATGTTAATATGTTATAATAAAAAGGAATAAATATTTTTTTCAATTTATTTTTATTTGATAATTATTTTGCACGCCTCATAGAATAACGCACAAAATTTTTAATTGTTAAAACATCAAGAATAATTTGTAATAATATAACCAAATATTATATATATTAATTAAATTTTAGTATTTTACTTTTAAGTAAATATTTTTTTGTATCCAAGTAAATTTATTTTTATTCTTATTTATAATTGTTTTGAAGTAAATATAATAATTATTTGTTAAAATTTGAAATTGTTCTTTATAATTAATAACAAATCAAAAATTTTAATTGTAACTGAGATTTTCTGTTTAAAAAAAACATATACTGGGGATTTTTCTAAAGAATAAGAAAGTATATATCTAATTTAAATGTTATTTAATAGTTGAATGCGGATATATGACTAACTTCCTAAACGTGAAGTATAATTTTCTTCTTATTAATTATAAGATACCGAAATATCAATAACTTCTTAAAGAATAGATACCCGTGAAATATCATATCATATCGTAATTATACATATACCCGTGAAATATCATATCATATCGTAATAATATGACACTAGGTAATAACCCACACCTTGCGCGGAATGAGATTATTAGTTCTGTTACTTTTAAGATAAAATGATATTATATTTGTTTAGCATGGATATTGATTCAGTTTTACGTTTTTTAATGTTCTAAAATATAACAATCCTTCTAAATCTATATTTATTTTGGTTTAATTGGTTTAAATGTTTGATGTTTTTAATTTTTCGATAATAACCAAAAACTATTGTTATTTGTTTGGATTCGTTTTATATAAATTTTAGACATTTTTATGTCGAACTAATAGTTTTCTATTATAATTTTGAAAGAAATGTACAATCAAACAAAATCTAAATAATATTTGAAGAAAAAATAAAATAAAATTATTAGCACAAAACATTTCACTACAAATTGAGTGATAGTGAAAGAAAACATTAAAAAAAAAATTCAATATCAATAAGAATTAAATTTCTCACTTGTGGTGAATATTTAGCTATATAGTCTCTCATGTCAATGTGTACATGTACGTATATGTAAAAGTATATAAATGTGATGATAAATATTTGAATATACAATTAATTAAGATTTAAAACATTTTTGTTCAAAATAACACATGATAGTAAATTCTTAAATAAAATTATGTAAAAATAAACTAACGTATAAATTAATAACATTTTTTCATATGAAGAAAATAAAATTGTACCCGTAAACAGTAAAAATAATATATATTAAAAAGTGACATCTTCACTTGGTACCTGAATTCTGTTTTTTAATAGATTTTGTGATTTTTATTTCTTTTTAAATCTTTTTTTTTTATTTCTAATTTTCTTCTACCAATTTGATCTTGTTTCTAATTCTTGGTCTGATATTAAAACTTTATAAAAATGTTAATATTTGACTAAACTAAAGATCCGACTTTACGTGTGTGTGTTTTCACCTCAATTGATACAGCCTCAAAATCAGACTATAAGAATGGTCGAACTGAGGTTTAGTTCTGGTCGGATCCGGTACTAGTAAAGGATGGACGAGAGATGGTCGGTATAGATGGATTGGTGGTGATGCGATTTGTACCTGAAAATAGTAGAACCTTTTTATGAGTTTTTGTAGATATATAAAGATAAACAGAAGACAAACAATATGAAAATGATGAACAACAGAAAGAACAATATTTTTATGGTTTTTAGATTTAAAGGAATTCAAATGAACAACTAAATAAAAACAATAAGAAAAACAAGTAAACAAATGGGATAGAAAGATGGGGATTGCTGGATAAGGATTGACTCTCTCAATCAGTGGACGAACAGATGGTCTTGAATCTCACAAGCTTCTCTGGACGTGGCTTCTTTAGAACTTAGTGAATCTCACACAAAGAACTAGAGAAAGAACAAAGAATTCACAACTTTGTTTAAGGAAAAACTGTTTCTATAACTTTCAAATGATCAAGGGTGTTTCTACAATGAAGTATGAGGTCTGCTTATATAATGCACGACCAGGGACAAGTCCCAACGTTTTGATACACTAAGATGGAAAGAAAATACTCAAAAATAAATGCAGTGGGTCTTGTCTCCATTAGACTAGCTTTGGAGCAGATTTGTAGCCTTTGAGAAGATCTGATCTTATACCTTGATATCTTGGTTTTGTATCCACGAAGTAGAAGTCTCTGATGGCTGAATATATTCAATTTGGTCTTGAATTCTTCTGCTTCAAAGGGAAAGAGCCGTTGGTCATTTATTCTTGCAAGAAAGAATAAATTCGGAAAAGGCAAGTAGCTGTAAATGCATATCTTCTTGTTCCCATGCTTGCTGGTGTATGGTAAGCTGAATGGGGGCACTCCTGGTTGGCTGGATTGGTCTTCTGGAAGCCTTGGTTCGTCTGGATTGTATCCTGGTTGCCTGATCTCGGTTTGAAATGGGTTGGACCAAAGGATCAAGCAATCTTTCCATAATCGGCTCCTAATAACCGGTTTTGGGAAACTGGTTATAACTTTGGTTTGGCTCGTCCTTTTCTCTTCATTTTGGTCTTCCTGGATCCACAAAAGATCCCTATTTAACTCCATAATTGGCCATGGCATGATCCGCTTCTTGGTTGGGCTTAACTCCTCTTCTTGGTCGGGCTTAACTCCTCTTCTAAACACGGATACTCGCAATCGGGTGGGCTGGGAAACCTCCAACTTCTAAAACTCATAACTCCTTGGTCCGTGAAGTTTTCTTCAAAATTCAAGTTGGTCATGACTTCCTCTTGAGTTTAGAATCCTTGAAAATTGGTTTCATGATTTAAAACCTCCTTGTTAAAGAGATATGGCATTTTTAGTGCACATATGTTCTACTTGACGCCTTGGTTGGGTGAGTGGGGTGTTGGATGGACCTCCGGTTCAACTACTGGTTTGATGGCCGCATCATTCCCTCCCTCTTGAAAAGTTTTCGACCTCGAAACTGTAAAACAAGGGCCAAGATGGAGCAAGTTAGGTTTCATCCTCCTTTGAGAATGTAGAGCCTTACCTTGATACAATTTCGGTTTGCTCTTTGTTGGCACATCAGGTGGTTCTCCTTTCAGTAGGAATGACTGAACTACTCCTATGTTCTGTTCTGGTGCTTTCTTGGGCTGGTATTCTTCAGCTTTTTTTCCTGTTAAAATCCCAACATCTTTGGCAAAAGACAAGTGTGTTATGGCAGTCATGGAATAATTAACATTTAAATCAGTTTTATGCAATCCAGTTTCAGTAGGTGGAAAATTTTCTTGCCTTTCATCTAAGTGTGGTCTAAGACAATCAGTATGTTTAAAATAATTTTTTAAACATCCTATTATTTTCTCATACGTATCATGGCATAATAAATCAGTGTGTACAATATCCAAACTACTGATTTTTGAACAAGGGATAGTTGTACTTACCTAATTTGGAAGCTGGATTGGTGCTTCCAATGGCACGACCTGTCTGTTTAAGTACTGGTCTGGGGGTTCTTCCTGAAGTAAGATGCTGCTGGTCTTAATGCCATCTTCTTCAGAGAGGTGGAGAAGCAAAGATTGCTCCTTTGGAAGTGCATTGTCATCTCTCTTTAAGACAACCTTTTGCATCATAGGTTCTTTGCTTATTGAGGTACCTGTTTCATACCTTTTGGAACTAGACAAGCACATCATGGTGGCTTTGGAAGTATCATAAACAGAGAAAAATAATTTATTTATATTATTTTGTACCTCATCATGTGCTGGAACAGAAACATCATCTTGTTTCAATGGACTGCTAGTGGCTGTGTTAAGTTCAGCTTGTGGGTCTGGTTCAGGGACAATTACTTCTGGTTTTGACATTGAACTCACGTCCTCCTGGTCCTCATTGAGACCTGCATAATCTCTCTTTGGACAAGACAAGTGCATTATACCAGAAGTAGGAAATTTGAAAACCAGTTGATCTTTATCTTCACTAGTTGTTTTCAAGTTAATTTCTAGTGAAGGAGAAGTCACTACTAGCCTAGTTGGACATGTAACAGCAAAGTGACCTTTCTCATGACATCTATAGCAAATGGGTTCTACTGGGTTTGAAGATTTAGAAGACTTACTTTGTTTCTTTTTCTCATGGGCTTTAGGCAATGGCTTTGCACTTAGCTCTTGAACTTTGGTTTGTGGAATGGAATCTGCTTTCACGCCATGGACACTTTCTGATGGAGTAGGCTCGGTTTCTCCCTTGATGATGAGCTTAGACTCCTGGTTTGGTCTTGGGTCGTGTTCCTTCTTGAGCTTAACCTTATGGTTTGGCCTTGTTGCCATTATCAGCCGCCTTGGTTCAGGTTTAATGGTACTCTCAAAATAATCCTTCCCATTCTTCTCAGCTTCTACAACATACTCTTCACGTAGTATATCTTTCATGTCTGTCCAGGAAGCTTCTGAGGGGTGATCATCGAGCCAGTAATTGGCATCAAGATTCTAAAGCCAAAATGCACTCTTGGTGAGAGTATCTTCGGCAATGCTTGCTCTCTCTTCTTCTTGAATGTTGTGTTGTTGAAACCAATCTTCCAAGTCTTGTTCCCTCCTTAGGTAAGCTTCTGGTCCTTGATCATGGCATGAAAAGTGGATGTACTCAGACTGATCAACTTTTCTTCCAGCCTTACTTAAGGTCTCCTTCTCTTCAGTGAAGTCTTCTTGATAATCTGATTTTTCTCCATAGGCCTCTTCCAAGTGGCCTACACTGATTTGGGAATCAGTTTCGTCTTGGTGTTCATCCTCTGCATCAGAATAAGGTATCGCACACCATGGTATGCCTCTGGTATGAGACTCTTCTTCATTTTCTTCTTCACCAAGCTGAGAGAATTTTTCCCATCCATAAACATCTTCATGGGGCTCACTAGTTTCCGAGAAATAATCGTCATACTCAAATACTTCTTCTAAACTGATTTCAGAATCAGCTTTCTCTTGATATGAGTCTTCATGGTCATCTTCATCTTCATCACGTTCTGTTTCCTCTCCAAGGAATTCTTCTACCTCATCCACACTGATCCTAGAACCAGTATCTTCTTGAGGGCTGGTAGCTTCAAATGGGTGATCAGGTGGTTCCGGCCCAGGTACCTCTTTACCAGGGTCATCTTCATACTCTGAATAAGAGTATTCAACATCAGACTTGGACTCATCACAGCCTTCCTCCTCACTAGACCATGCTTGGTTAGTTTCATCAAAGTTGGAGTCTTGGCTTGAATCATAAGGTTCCTCATCTTCTGAATAATCTTCCATGGTTTCTCCTATGTATTCTTCTTATTTGTACCTTGCAAGAACAGAGAATAAGAGTGTTAGCTCGTTCCTTAGCAAAGAAGGTAAGAGGAATAAGTGAGAACAAAGAAATTTGGGAGCTTTTTATATTTTTTTTTTGAAAACGGATATGCAAGCAATCTAATTATGGTAAAGAGAGCCTAAAAATTAAATGCAAACAAGATTTGAATTTTTTTGTCTTTTCTAAATGAATCAAACAAGAAAATGGTTATTTCTTTCGTGCCTATCTCTAGTTTTAACACCAAGAACAAGCAATTCATAAATAAACAGAAAAAATGCAAACAATATATATATATATTTTTTATTTAAGATGATAAAACAAATGCAAGCAAGAAGGTGTAGGATAGATATCACCAGATTCAGGAGCTTTGAGCTCTGATACCAAATGATACAGCCTCAGAATCTCACTTTAGCTTTTCTCACAAGAAATCAAAACCGACAGCCTAAATGGAATGAAGATCGCCACTCAAAGATGTGAAAGGCTTTGAGATAAGATCATGAACCAGAACCTAAGTGAATCTGACACAAAGATAAAGGTTCCACACTTGTATCCTAAGAAAGAATCTCACATAACTTAGAAATAACAAGAACAAGCATAAAAGCTCTCAAGAGAAAAATCTCACTTTTTAATTCAATACTCAAGTCTGATCTTACAATGAAATAAGAGGAGCTTTATATATAGCTCTTGGACAAAATCAAAGACATAAATGAAAGGCGGATTTCTAGGACAAATCATAATAAGAGAAAATCAAATGGCTTGTCAAACGGACTGATCTCAGGGGATTGCGATTTGCTTATTAAGGAGATGTTGACCACGATTTTAATACCTTTGATCCACATAGTTATTAGCCGATAAGGAGGCTTAAGTGGTGACCTTTGTTTTAGGACAGCCATCTGAATAAAACGAACCATATGCTTGAAGTCGTCTAGGTTCATCCGAGTCCAAACATGGAAAGTATCGTTTACTTTATGAGCAATGGATTTGATGCCCGCATCATACCCTCCTCCTTGAAAAGGTTTTGTCCTCAAAACTTGCTCATGTGATATAAGGATGTACCTCGAATTTTTCTGGACCTCTTCTGATGGATTAAGTGGTTCAGGCTCTTTGTTTCCATGCTCAATTTGGGCTGCCTGTTGGACCAACTCCTCCAAACAATCGCATGAGTACCTTTGTATGTGGAAACGGATCTCATTGCTTAGCCCATAAACAAACTGGTCCATGACATCCTCATTCCTTACTCCTGGATTGAGCCGAATGCGAAGATGGTTGAATTGCTTGTGATACTCCATGACCGTCATATCATCTTGGCATAGTGTGCGAAATTGCCTCCGGATTTCTTGATACTGATCGCGTGGGATGTATTGCTTCCTCATCAGATTTTTCATCTGATCCCAAGTTGTTTCTCGAGAGTACCGGCAATGATTTTTCTTTGCAGTAGATTGGATCCACCAGTGTTGAGCTTGGTCGATGAGTTGATCAGCAGCAATGTATACCTTCTCGAAATCTGGACAGCAGCAAGAAATGAAGAACTCGTTCATCTTGTGCTCCCATTCAAAGTACTCATCTGGGCCTGATATTCCTGCAAAATAATAATCTTCTTGCTTCAAAAGACTCCAAGGATGGGCCGCCATGTTGCTGTTGCTGGACTGGTTTTCCATATCTTCTCTTTATATTTGTTTGTAGGAAAGAAACTTAGAAAAACAAAACAGAAAAGAAGGAAAGATGAAAACAATTTTTCTGGTTTTTTTTTGAGAATAGAATGAAAAAAACAAAATAAAAATAAAGATAGATGATAGGAGCCTTTAGCTCTGATACCAAATGATGCAGCCTCAAAATCAGACTATAAGAATGGTTGAACTGAGGTTTAGTTCTGGTCGGATCCGGTACTAGTAAAGGATGGACGAGAGATGGCCGGTATAGATGGATTGGTGGTGATGCGATTTGTACCTGAAAATAGTAGAACCTTTTTATGAGTTTTTGTAGATATATAAAGATAAACAGAAGACAAACAATATGAAAATGATGAACAATAGAAAGAACAATATTTTTAGAGGAATTACTTGGAATGACCCAAATTGATCTTAAAATGACTATAATGACTCATATAAAATTTTAAATACTAGACCCTATTTTGTAACAAGCAAATGGACTAAAATACCCTTTTAATGTGTGCAATCCAAAAAAAAAGTTTACGAGGAAAAAAAAACATTAAACATAAAAGAGAAAATAAATTAGATTCAACATAAAAGAGAAAAATAAAATTGTTTCTCGGGTCTCTCTCTCTTTCTCGCACGACAACGACGATTTCGAAGGGGGGGGGGATTCTTCGATCGAGTCTCGTCGTCGTTCCTCTCTCACTCCGACACCATCGCCTCTGT
>CAKOAT010730709.1:367403-397845 GCA_932364175.1 Eruca vesicaria subsp. sativa | reverse complement strand
GAGTAAATCGGGATTAAATCCGAATTTAATTTCTACTGGTTTACTAAAACCCAGAATAATTAAACAAATCTGTCACTACGTAAAATAACAAGTCGGACACGTCGTAATGCAACAAGTCTACAGCATTTGTAAATCTGTGATAGATTTGCCTTAAGTCTACCGTAGGAAGAATAGATTTTCTATACAAATCGGTCATAACTCAACAAGTATGCCTTTCGAAAATAAGTCGATCGCACAAATCTGTGGTTTGATACAAATCTGTTGTGTCATCCGACAGACATATTTAAGAAATCGTTTTTTTTAAACAAATCAGACAAAATATAGACAAATCTGTTGTGTCATACGATAGACATTTTTAACAACTCTGTTGTACGGCAGGGGTAATTCTGACCACGAAAACATTCTAATAATTTGAAAAAAAAATATGAGTCATTCTAGTAATATCACCATAAATTTGAGTCATTCTAATTTTCTTCCCTTATTTTTATGGTTTTTAGATTTAAAGGAATTCAAATGAAGAACTAAATAAAAACAATAAGAAAAACAAGTAAACAAATTGGATAGAAAGATGGGGATTGCTGGATAAGGATTGACTCTCTCAATCAGTGGACGAACAAATGGTCTTGAATCTCACAAGCTTCTCTAGACGTGGCTTCTTTAGGACTTAGTGAATCTCACACAAAGAACTAGAGAGAGAACAACAAAGAATTCACAACTTTGTTTAAGGAAAAACTGTTTCTATAACTTTCAAATGATCAAGGGTGTTTCTACAATGAAGTATGAGGTCTGCTTATATAATGCACGACCAGGGACAAGTCCCAACGTTCTGATACTCTAAGATGGAAAGAAAATACTCAAAAATAAATGCAATGGGTCTTGTCTCCATTAGACTAGCTTTGGAGCAGATTTGTAGTCTTTGAGAAGATCTGATCTTATACCTTGATATCTTGGTTTTGTATCCACGAAATAGAAGTCTCTGATGGCTGAATATACTCACTTTGGTCTTGAAGTCTTCTGCTTCAAAGGGAAAGAGTCGTTGGTCATTTATTCTTGCAAGAAAGAATAAATTCGGAAAAGGCAAGTAGCTGTAAATGCAGATCTTCTTGTTCCCATGCTTGCTGGTGTATGGTAAGCTGAATGGGGGCACTCCTGGTTGGCTGGATTGGTCTTCTGGAAGCCTTGGTTCGTCTGGATTGTATCCTGGTTGCCTGATCTCGGTTTGAAATGGGTTGGACCAAAGGATCAAGCAATCTTTCCATAATCGGCTCCTAATAACCGGTTTTGGGAAACTGGTTATAACTTTGGTTTGGCTCGTCCTTTTCTCTTCATTTTGGGCTTCCTGGATCCAAAAAAGATCCCTCTTTAACTCCATAAGTGGCCATGGCATGATCCGCTTCTTGGTTGGGCTTAACTCCTCTTCTAAACACGGATACTCGCAATCGGGTGGGCTGGGAAACCTCCAACTTCTAAAACTCATAACTCCTTGGTCCGTGAAGTTTTATTCAAAATTAAAGTTGGTCCTGACTTCTTATTGAGTGTAGAATCCATGAAAATTGGTTTCATGATTTAAACCCTCTTGGTTAAAGAGATATGGCATTTTTAGTGTACATATGTTCTGCTTGACGCCTTGGTTGGGTGAGTGGGGGTGTTGGATGGACCTCTGGCTCAACTAATGGTTTGATGGCCGCATCATCAATTTCTTTAATTCATAATCAATTACCGTATTTGTTGTTATTGTGTACTGAAGCCTCAACCATGACCAACTTTGGCAAGGTACGAAATTTTCAATTTCTACAAACATTTTCATTGCAACATTTTAGTTTATGCGAATTTTAATGATTTTATATTTTTTTTTACAATAAAGATATTATTCATTAGTTTCACGTAGAAAGTTTTAATTTATTAATACAAACACTAAAAATGTAGAAAAAATGAATTAATTAAAATAGTATATAAGCACATTAAATAATGAATTTAAAAAATTAGTGTGTGAACACATTAATTGTCAAATGATTGTGAGACTCACACGTGTCAATTACGGTGTGAACACATTTATTACAATGCTTCTATTTTAGTATATAAAAGATTAATAATGTGAGGTATAACTTGAAAATCTTACCTAGAAGATTTCACTATAAAAATTAAATATTAAATACATGAAATTATGAGAGAAGATATCTTGTTAATTGATTTTGCAACAACTTTTTGAATGACATATTCTATACAAAATATTTAAATTTAATATATATATATATATTAGATAAAAATATAATTATTTAACAAATAAAAATTGTTTCTTGTTTATTTGTTGTTTACGTCATACTATTATTAAAATAAAAATAGAAGTCAAGAAAAATTACCAATACAATCTACAGTATAACCTCTATAAATTAATACTCGATCAAATTAATAATCTCTCTAAATTAATAAATTTTGCTGGTCCCAACTTGGACCGGTTCAAAATTTGACACAAATTGATAAAATAATAAGATAATAATTTTTTAGAAAATTCTATGTAAATATATGGTCTCATTAAAATTATAAATTAATAATTTATATTTATATATATTTTATATAAGCAAGAACCTATTATTATATTGTTTGTTTTATATTTACAGTGGAATCATCTTTATATTTACTTGACACTTAATATATTGTTGATGAGATTTAATAATATTATATCTAAAACCATATTTAAATTCTATGAAATATATATTATATACACCAAATAATATAAAGTATAATATAAATTTCAAATTTCAAAAATTGACAATAACTATCTATATACTAAAATAATTTTTTTCCTATTTTAGAATAAATATATCTTTAAATAAAAAATCTAAATAAGGAAGCTTTGGTAAATTAATATCTCTATAAATTAATAAAATTTCAAAATCCCGATGTTATTAATTTATAGAGGTTTAACTGTAGTGTTTGAAGGTTGATATCAAATATTTTAGATTTTTGTAGCGGTTATTTTTTCCATAGCTATTCCAATGAAATAAATCTGTGACATTAAAATGATCATGATTAGATCTCACCTAGAAACTAAATATGAAATGTAAAGATAATGAATTTACTTGAGATTTATAGAAAAGACAAATGTTTAGTTCATCCAAAAAAAAAGATAAATGTTTAGTTCACATAAAAAAAACTAAAGAAAACGAATATGATCAAATCATATGCTTCAAAAGAAGAATCATTATGATAATTCATCTGCACATAAACCAAAACCAGAATCAGTAAACAAAAAATATATGTATATATATATATAAAGTTAACATTCTAAAACAAAATAGATTTACTAATCGAAAACATAAAAAAATAATATCATAAAAGTTCAGTGACTTCGTTTCTCTGCTAAAAATGTCTTATATGTAGTAAATTGGTAAACGTTTATAAATGACATAGCTTTCACAAGAAGCTTTGAAATATAATATGCTTTAATAAATTCTCCATAAATATTATGCTTATAAGGTAAGATTATTTTTGAAATATTTTGTTAGTAAAAAAAAAAGAGAATATCTCGTGAAGAGATTGCAAAAGAAATTTGGTTGACAGATTTTACTATAAATATTAAATACTAAATGCATGAAATTAAGAGATATAGGCTTTGACTGGTAACCAAAGGAATGTGTGGGAATAGTTAATTCCTTAAATTTGACACCATTTATAAGGAATCATAATAATTAATTCCTCTTCATTCCTTAAATTTGACACCATTTATAAGGAATATTTTTTTCTTCAATATTCCTTCTCATTCCTTTTAATTTAAGGAATCAAAGAACAAAACCATTCCTTATCAAGGCTTTGACTGGTGACCACCAAAGGAATAATAGGAACAACGAGGAAATGAATAAAGAGGAACAAAATAATAGGAACACTTGTTCCATGTTGTTCCTCCCCGGATTTGATAAGGAATGATTTTGTTCTTTGATTCCTTAAATTAAAAGGAATGAGAAGGAATATCAAAGAAAAATTATTCCTTATAAATGGTGTCAAATTTAAGGAATGAAGAGGAATTAACTATTATGATTCCTTATAAATGGTGTCAAATTTAAGGAATAAAGAAGAATTAACTATTCCCACACATTCCTTTGGTCACCAGTTAAAGCCCAAATCCGGGGAGGAACAACATGGAACAATTGTTCCTATTATTTTGTTCCTCTTCATTCCTTTCCTCGGTGTTTCTATTATTCCTTTGGTGGTCACCAGTCAAAGCCAATGTATCTTGTCAGTTGATTGCAACAATTTTTGAATGTTCTACCACAAATATTTAAATATAATATATATAAGAAAAAATCTAAAGCCAAGACTACAACAATTTTTTAATTGACATATCTCACTATAAATATTTAATATGACATGATTTTGTATCCACGTAAATTACTTTGATTCTTATTTATAATGTTTTTTTGAAGTAAACATAAGCATTATTTCTCAAAAATTGAACTTTTTTATAACTAATAATAAATCAAAAGTTTTAATTGTAATCGAATTTTTTTGTTTAAAAAACATATACTGGAGAATTTCCTAAAGAATAAGAATGTACATATCTTAATTAAATGTTATTTAATAGTTGAATGCGGATACATGACTAACTTCTTAAACGTGAATTATAATTATCTTCTTATTAATTATAAGATAGCCAAATATCAGTAACTTTCTAAGAAGTAGATATCCACAAAATATCATATCATATTGTAATTAGACTACTTAGACATATAATATTACACTAATAATGTAAGATCCATCTTAAAAATATCACCTATAAGAAATTGTAATGATTCTGATTTAATAAAATAGATTTGTAATATTCAACTTTATAGAGCGAATGGTATATGGTCAATGGTTGATGGTCAATGGTCAATCAGGCTTATTTGGTTTAGTAATGTGCCTAATTTTTCATTTCTTTGACTCTTGTCGAATATATATATATATATATATATATATATATATATATATATATATAGCAAAATGTTCTAAATAACCTATAAGAAGAAAATATATATACACATATGTTAGGTAAAGCAGAAAAAACTAGTCAAAATGATAATTAATGATTAAATATATTACCTCTTTAAATGATTTGGTGACACAGCATACTTACAAGAATATAAAATCACACTTTTCAATAGAAACACATCACAAGATTGTTTAAGACATCAAAACCATGAATATACAGGCGTCCTTAATATTCATGTTCATCCTCTCTTTCTGTGCTTTACATCAGTGTATGTATATATTTTATCATTTTTATTATTTATATTTCTTTATTTATTTTTTTTCATTTATCTCAAAATGTTTGATGATGTTTGGTTGATGTGTGATTTATATGTGCAGGTGCAATGATGAATGTTAGAGGAATAGATGATTCAAACATAGTCATAACAACAAATTGTGTTCAGGATTTTTGTCGAAAAATATTTGTAAGAGATTGTTGGTGCTGTCCAGAACGAAAACACACATGTTGGAAAGACAAAGCTTCATGTGATGCCGTGTGTCCTCGTCCTCATCTTCCTCCAAAATAATTAATGTTTAATTAAATAAATCTTAATGTATTAGAAATTGCTGTTCACCTTGTGACACAAATTATAGTATTAAATTAAAAAAAAACAAATTATTTTTGCATATCTTAATCTTCTCTTCTTATTTTTAACTTGAAATTTTATTTAAATACTTAAATTAGTTTTAGGAAAAAAGAATTAAGAATCATTTTGTCATTGGATTTCATCACATTCATTACATACATTTCCAAAGTATGCGATCCGAATATGTTCCAGTTATGAAGCAGTTCACATTTTAATTTAACAAAACCTATTAAAATTATGAAACATGCAATATTAATGTTATTCATATAAAATAAATTATGTTAAAAAATTCAATCGCTATAATTTTTTTGTCTATTTTTAAATTTAAATTCTTCATTCTCAAGTTAGATATAAGCTTGTAGTTCACCATTAGCTTAGTTTATTTTTGAAAATGTTAAATCCATTGAATAAGAGTAGAGCTATCTACAGAAATAATGTTTTTTTTGTCCAAAACAGTTTTAATAAATTTGTAAAATGACAGAATCCCCATATGGTAAAATATGAATTATAAATGCCACTAAACGGAAAAATATCCTATTAGTAATGGTATTCGAAATATTAATTATAAATCTCAAATGTTTTATATGGTAAAATGAAAATTTGATAATTTTAATTAAAATACTACAATTAAATGTTTTAGGATCAAATTTTTTGTTTTTCATGTGTGACTTTTGTAATCGTCGAATGCATGATCCATCTTAATTTAATGGAATAGTGGTTTAGTTTAGGTAGGATTTTTGTCCTCCTACAAAAAGTGCATCGGGGGCCTACTTGTGTCCTCCTCTACCGAGTTTATGCCTCAAATGCAGTGAGAGTTCGAGTGGAAATGGAGTCTTTTACACTAGTTTCTATGTTCGTTTGATTTGTCTGGGGAATCTAATCAAATGGGTGGCATGTGTAGTGTTATACCATGATTGTAGAGTTAGGGTTTTGGAAAAGAATTGTGATGTGGAGATTGCATCAAAAGCTAAGGCTTTTGCTACCTAAGACATTGTTTAGAATCAAACCAAAGACCGAACCAGTTGCCATTGTCCTCTACATACTTTTGGTATCTTTGTCACACATTTGCTCTACTCTATCTTATAATAAAGTACTATATACATCTGAGTTTGCTCAGTAAAAGCCATAGTCGTTACATTTTAATTGATTGTTGTTTGACCTATCAATGTTTATGATATCTATGACCAAGATTTTTGATTATCCATATCAAATGTATATTATAGTAGGAGAGTTTATTTTCTTCTTAATGTGTTCCCATGGATAGATTGTAGACTGCATATTTATTTATTTATGTTAAAGAATAGTTTTGCAAAAGATTAGCTTTGCTAAAGTTGTCTAAAGGTCTTTTCTTCTACGGCGTCGACCTATTTTCGGTGTGTTTCGGTGGTCGTCTGGAAGTCACTCCGGCGATGAATTTTTTTCCTGGTGAAGACGGTGGCCGCTTCATGTGACACGTGAGTTTCCTTTGCTGAATAGTGACCACGTGTCCTTCCAGTCTATGCTAATCTACGCACAGGCCCGGCCCACTGCGGAAGCAGTATAAGCGGCCGCTTAGGGCCCAAACGTCTCTCCAATTTTTTTCTTTAAGGCACTGTTTATTAAATTTTTTTTTTTTTTAATACAGCTGAAGCCCAAGTTTTTGAGTAGGGCCCATGACATATATGGACCGGCGCTGTCTACGCATGGTGAGCAAGTGAAAGACGTCTTCTTCTAAGGTTTTTTTGTCGTCCGGGTCTAGTTGGGTTGAGTTTTGTTTTTACTCATCGTTTGGATCTTTTGTTGTACTGTTTCTGCTCTATTATATAATTTTTGTAATGATGTTTAATATTATAAGACAGGAAAACAAAAAATAGCTTTGCTTTGATGAGAGCAATCTCAAATACGAAGCAAACCAATCATTATTGAAGGAAGCAGATTGAAACTGAAGCAATGTAGTAGTTGATGAAATACTTACAAGTTTACCATCAATGATGTGTCTGATCAATATAACTCTCTCAGTAACGTTTAAGTCAGAGAAGTAAAAGAAACTAAAGCCACGAGCACGACCAATGGCTCGATCCTTCATGATCACAGCCTCTAAAATGTCACCGGAACTCTGAAAATACTTGTGAAGACGATCTTCAGTGGTATCCGAAGTAATTACATATTTATCTCTACAATATCTTTTTTAAAAATTATTTCCATTTACTAACAAATTCAAAGCTTCTCTATTGCTGATTCCGAGACCGACTTATCAGCCAAAGATCAAGGACAACACGAAAAGCAGACACAAGTGTGATGAGCAAATCTCTCATCAATCACACTTTAAAACAATTATCGTCTCTCAATCTCACAAACAAAAACATTAAATATCGACATGAATCAAATGACATCGTTACAAGAATCTTGTCGAGGAATGAAAAAAAAACAACGGTTTTCTCATATTCAGAGAAAAATCAGATTAAAACCCACTAAATTTAAAGTCCGGATTTTTTAAATCCATTTTTATTTTTAGTGGGTCAAAAATAAATAACAATTTATATTTTTGGTCTTTTTATTTTTTTTTCAACTATTTTGATCTACCATTACAAACATCTTTTTCCAAACTCAAACAATTTAAACAAATTCTAGTAACAAACCTTAAATATATATATATATATATATATATATCAATATAATATCATAAATTTCTAGACTTACTATTTTATAAAAATACAGTTTAAAACAATTCATTATTTTTTAAAATAAATTTCAGGTTTAATAAAGAAAGTAACTTTATTTACTGTTTATATAAATTGTTAAATTTAAATTTTTTTTTCTTACACTATTAGAGTTATGTAATAACAAATACCTAAGTTGGGTGATTTTTGAATAATGGAACCACTAATAACGCTAATCTATATAATTAAAACAGAAACATTACAACTTATTCTTGGTGAATTATTTTAAAGTTGGAATTCTTATTATTTAGGTTATTTTAAATCTTAACCCAACCTTTAATAAAATATTTCCTTATATAATCTTTCACTAATGACCATAATTATTTTCTTTCATATCTCATCTAATATTTCCAATACAAATATTTCTTTGTATCCATTATATAATTCAACAAATATATTAATCTATAAATATGTACTATACTTCCATTATAAAACAAATTATATTATATATCTTCATTTATGTCAATTATTTGCAGCCAATTTGTTAGCATGCATCTATTAATATTTATATCGATACTATCAGTAATATTAACCAATGTTATTTCAATACTGTGAAATGGACCAACTCTACACTTTCACCATATTTATTGTACGATGAAGTTTAAATTATGGGTGGACATTCGGAAGCCATTCGAGTTTGCTTCGAATCTATTTAGGTTTCAAGTTTTTGAGGTTAAAATTTTTATCTCCATTCGAATCTTTATAACTTTCTGTTCGGATTTATTTCAGATATTTGCGGATTTGGATTCAAATAACCATTCTAATGTTTTCACTATACATATATCTATAATACACTTATGAAAAACTATTAATACAAAATATAATTTTAATTATTTTGTTTAATCACATAAAATAAAGAGTGATTTAGTGAACTACCCATATTTGAAACTCAAATTAGCAAAATACCATTGATTGGACATGAAGGACACTGACACAACCATTTGACAAGAAAATGCCAAGAATGCCCTTTCTCTTTCCTCTCATTAACACGAAGCGTAAAAACATTTGTTAACATATAACACTTCTGTTAACGTCTACAATATTTGTTAACAGCCAACACATTTATTACCGCAAAGCGTAAAAATAATTGTTAACAGTTAACACTTCTGTTAACGTCTACAATATTTGTTAACAGCGAACACATTTATTAACGCGAAGCGTAAAAATAATTGTTAACACCTAACACTTCTGTTAACGTCTACAATATTTGTTAACCGCTAACACGACGTTGAATTTAAAACCCAGAAAATTGATATCATCAAAAAATTGAGGATTCAAAGCCACTTATGAAAAAAATAATGAAATTTAAAATTTAATTGTATATAGAATGATAGAGATTTGTAAAATAATTAGGGATTGGGGAGAAAAAAAAAGGTCAAAATTGAGGATTCAAATCCACTTATGAAAAAATAATGAAATTTAAAATTTAATTGTATATAGAATGATAGAGATTTGTAAAATAATTAGGGACTGAAGAGAAAAAAAGAGGGGATATGTCAAAGAGAGGAGAGCTAATGTAGAGAAGGGCAAAATGGTCCAAAGGAAAGTGATTGTCACATCATGGGCAATTCTCTAATTATAGGTGCAAAATAGGGCACTTTAGCCAATTATCTCTAAAATAAATATCGACAAACTTAAAAATATATAAAACTAAACAATATAAAATACATATATAATTTGCTTAAGAAAAATAAAACCCGCGCGGATGCGCGGATCATGATCTAGTTGTCAATTAAATCATTACACATATTAAATATATAAATACCTTCGTATATAAATCTGCTGGTCATTGTTATACTAACCTAATCAAGTTGTGTAACTTCCATTTTACCATTTATAGACAAATATATATACAACATAAGAAAAAAAAATAAAGAAAAACTAAGGATAAAATCACAAAACCAAAACAACATAATATATCAATAATGTACCGGTTCCGCATTTGCGTGGAGGTATGCCCCTAATTTAACTACAAAACGAAAGTTTAATTAATCAACGTGACTCAGAAGTCGTCTGCATAATAGACTTGAAGCCTATCTACTAAATCTCTCACTAGTATTTGAACATTTCATGCGGTGACTTGTAGATGAAGTCAAGAAGTCAACGTCAATAAGGGACAACGACCAATAATGTAATGGGAGAGGCCTCGATTGGTACACCAGATGATAAAGTAGTAGTAGTATGCAGCAGAAGCAGTATGCTACAGAAGCTGTATGCTTTCATTAATTTTTTTAATAAAATGATTGGTAGAGCATTAGCAGTATACGATTTTAAAATTGTTATAATAGTTAGTAAAATAATATATTTCTTTTAAATAATATATATAATATATATTAATAATATATAATTTTATTAAAAATAATGAATTTTCATTATATAAATTATATTTTAAAATTTAGTTTTTTTAAAAAAAAATATTAAATTATTTTTGGATATAACATACTACTCATATATAAAATTATAGTTATAATTTAATTAATTATTATTATTTATTTATTGGTAGAGCACTAAATTACTCATATATAAAATTATCATAAAAGTTAATATATAATTTATTTATTAGTCTCTAAATAATATGTTTATATCGATAATATATAAATTATATTATGTTATGTTTGTTATTAAAATTAATGAATGATATATGTAATTATATAAATTATATTATATTTTAAATGTGAAATATTGTTCTTTAAAAAAAATAATTATAATTTTATTTTTATTTTTAAAATATAAATTTATATTTAATTATAAAAATATTGTTTATATTTTTAAACAAAAAGAAATTAAATATATATAAATATTATTAAGTTTTATATTTTCTATATGCAAATGCTCTCCCAAAAGCTCTATATGAGAGCATTGAGCAAAGAGCATTTGGAGAGCATTTGCATTTGGTAAATGCTTTTCTAAATGATTCTTTGCCAAATGTTGATTGGATAATAAAGAGAATAATGCTTATGCTAATGCTCAACCAATCAACCCCTAATTGTTACTTACACTTTAAAAAACAGCAGATATGTGATTGCCTTTCTTCTACTTTGAGAAACAGAACAAGATGAATGAGAAGCTAAGTGTCATGTAACTACTAAAATGAGCTGTAATGCTAATCTTAAGTAACAGCAATCTCGCTTTCTTCCTCTTTCTATGCTCTCTCCCACTGTTTTGTTTCTTGATCTTTTTCGAGCTCTCTGTCCAAACCACCATCTCCCTCGCTTACCAGTTCATCTCCCAAGAACTCGATCTTGGCCGTTACTTCTTTCTTCAAGATCATACAGATATGTCGGAGAATGATCTGATTCCATGGCTGATTCAGACATCTCTGCTTTACTTTTTCCCCTACACCCTTCTTGACCTCTTTACCACCACCATGATCGTTGCAGCATCTTCCCTTGCTTACACGTCCGAGGAAAAGCCCTTGGGGATGCTTTATTTGGTATGTAGATCTGCGAAGATATGTCAGAACATAATAGGAGGTTCTCTGATTGTTAGAGAATAAGTATATACATAGAGGACCTTCTTGTAATTAGTATAAAAGTACTAAATACCCTACATGTATCCTGTATAAATACCTTGTACGTATATCAATAAGAATCAATTCAGTCTCAATTGTTATATGGTATCAGAGCTTGCATTAACCCTAAGCTAAGCCGCCATCTCTCTCTTTTCAAAATTTTTCTTTTCTTCTTCTTCGGCCACCATGCCCAACAACGAGACTCACGCTTTTGCCCATGAAACCATTACGGTCTCAACAACAAAAACCCTACTCAACGTCAATATGACGAACGTGACAAAGCTCACCTCTTCAAACTTTCTCATGTGGAGCCGTCAAGTACACGCTTTGCTCGATGGCTATGATTTAGCTGGACACATCGACGGATCGGTTGTCGTACCACCGGCGACAATCACATCAGACGCAGGAGTCACTCCTAATCCTGATTTCACTCTCTGGAAACGTCAAGATCGACTGATATACAGTGGTCTTCTAGGCGCAATCACCACTGCAATCCAGCCTATCCTCTCCACCGCGACGACATCGGCCGAGATCTGGAACACCTTGAACTCCACTTACGCGAAACCAACACGCGGTCACGTCAAACAGGTTCGACAGCAGCTCGATAACTGGACGAAAGGAACCAAGTCCATAAACGAGTACTTCCAAGGCTTTACGATGAGATTCGACCAACTTGCCCTTCTTGGGAAACCGATGGACCATGAGGATCAGATCGAGCGAGTTCTTGGTGGTCTCCCAGATGATTACAAAACTCTCATTGATCAAGTCGAGAGTCGCGATACTGCACCTTCTCTCTCAGAACTTCACGAGAAGTTGATCAACCATGAAGCCAAGCTTCAAACTGCTACGCCTCAGGTCTCCTCTGCTCCTGTAACCGCGAACTTCACCAACTACAGGGGCCAATCAAGTCACAACAACAAGCAGAGTGGTGGACGCCGTGGTGGCTATCAAGGTCGCGGAAATCAGACATGGCAGCAACAACAATTCAATCACGCTCCTTCTCAAGGTCGTGGCTACCAGGGACGCTGTCAACTCTGCTCGGTGTTTGGTCACTGCGCTCGTCGCTGCCCTCAAATGCTACAAACTACACCACCGTACGCGATTCAGGCGCCACCATCTCAAGCGTCTCTTCCATGGCAGCCGCGAGCTAACTACGTCACAGCATCACCGTACAATGTCACTCCCTGGATCCTCGACAGCGGGGCAACCCACCATCTCACATCGGATCTCAATAACCTCTCACTCCATCAGCCTTACAACGGAAGTGAAGCGGTCTCTATTGCCGATGGCTCGAGCTTACCGATAACACACACGGGTTCTACATCTCTCTCTACATCATTTAAGTCTCTTAAGCTTAATGATATATTGTGTGTACCTACAGTTAGCAAGAATCTTGTCTCAGTTTATAGATTGTGCAATGCTAACAAGGTGTCGATTGAATTTTTCCGTGCTCATTTTCAGGTGAAGGATCTCAGCTCGGGGGCGAAGTTGCTTCAAGGCCGCACGAAGGATGAACTGTATGAGTGGCCCATGCCTACCCTGAAACCCACTGCCTTTGCAACCTACCCTGATACGAAAGCAACCTTAACCCAGTGGCATCATCGGCTTGGGCACCCATCCTCATCCACTCTTAAATTTGTTGTTTCCAAGTTTTCTTTACCTTGTTCAAACACTTCTAGTGCTTTTCCTTGCAATGATTGCCTTCTCAATAAAACTCATAAACTCCCTTTTCATCAAAGTACGATTGTCTCAACAAAACCTTTACAATATCTTTTCTCTGATGTGTGGCAATCTCCAATCATTTCTCCTCAAAACCAAAAATATTACCTTGTTCTTATCGATCACTATACACGTTATACGTGGCTCTTCCCTCTTAAAGCCAAATCCGATGTCAAAACTATCTTCACTCAGTTCAAACCCCTCGTGGAAACACGTTTTCAAACCACAATCCAGACCCTATACAGCGACAATGGAGGTGAATACCTCGCCCTAAGACCCTTCCTTACTGCCCAAGGTATCTCTCACCTAACCATACCTCCTCATACCCCAGAACACAATGGCCTTTCTGAAAGAAAACATCGACACATTGTCGAGACTGGTCTCTCTCTTCTTTCAACCGCCAAAATGCCATTAACCTTCTGGCCCGAAGCCTTTGCTACTGCTGTGTTCCTCATAAACCGTCTCACCACTCCCCTACTATCAAACCAATCACCCTTTCAGAAATTGTTCAACACCAACCCAAACTACCAGAAACTCCGAACCTTTGGATGCTTATGTTACCCCTGGTTACGCCCTTATGCTCCGAATAAGCTAGAACACCGTTCCACTCCTTGTGTCTTTATCGGATATTCCCTAACGCAGAGTGCGTATCAATGCCTTGATCCAACTACTGGTCGCGTTTATATCTCGCGCCATGTACGCTTCAACGAAACCAACTTCCCATACCAGCTTCTTACCAAACCAAAAACCTCACCAATACCTGAAACCCAAAACCAGTCTCCCTTCACTCCTCCTCATACAACCATTAACCTTCCCCCGTCGCTCATACAGTCACCGTCGACAGCTGCGAACACTGCGCCTCCGAACTCTAGTTCTTCACCTCCGTCGCCTGTGACAACTCAACAACAACAACACCCAGAAATTCAAAGCACCACAAGTGACGACACGAGTGACGCGGCACCAGAACCGCAATCTCAGGTGGTTGCAGAAACTACTACAACAGCGACTGCGACAGGTGCTCCTCTGCAACCTCGCCATTCTATGACAACAAGGTCAAAGAACAACATCGTCAAACCTACAACCAAGTATAATCTCACTGTCCATCTCCAGTCGGACCCTCACTGGATACCGACTACTTGGCAACAAGCACTAAAACATCCCAAATTGAGAGCTGCGATGCTTGCTGAACTCAACTCACAACTTGAGAATCATACTTGGGATCTGCAAGCTGTGACAGAAAACAAGAACGTTGTCGGTTGTCGATGGGTCTTCACCATCAAATACCACCCTAATGGAGATATTGATCGCTACAAAGCGCGTCTTGTAGCAAAGGGTTACAATCAACAACCGGGAATTGACTTCACAGAAACGTACAGCCCTGTCATCAAGTCCACTACTATTCGACTAGTTCTTGGCTTGGCGGTGAATAAAGACTGGCATGTTCGTCAGATAGATGTTAATACTGCCTTTTTGCAAGGTCATCTGAATGAAGAAGTCTTCATGTCTCAGCCCCCTTGTTTCACAGACTCAGACCGGCCGACGCATGTTTGCAAGCTTCGGAAAGCGATTTATGGACTCAAACAAGCTCCCCGGGCTTGGTACTCAGAATTTCATCGTTATCTCATCTCCTCTGGCTTCCGAAATTCTCTTGCAGATACATCTCTCTTCATATACCGACAAGGACAACACTATGTCTACTTGCTAGTATACGTAGATGATATTCTTGTGCCAGGAACCTCATCATCTCTTATTCAACGTGTGATTCAGAACCTGGCTTCAAAATTTTCAATCAAAGACATGGGAGACTTAAGTTACTTTCTTGGAGTCGAAGCAATACGCAACAAGCATGGCTTACATCTCAAACAGCGCAAGTATATCACCGATCTTCTGACCAAGACGGACATGCTTCACGCTAAACCCGTTTCTACTCCAATGGCATCATCTCCTAAGCTCTCTATTCGGTCTGGAACGCCTCTCATTGAGCCACATGAATACCGAAAAATAGTAGGCAGCTTGCAATACCTTGCTCTCACTAGACCAGACATCTCATACGCCGTGAATCGACTATCTCAATTCATGCACAAGCCAACCACCGATCACTTGCAAGCGGTGAAGAGGGTTCTACGCTATCTCTCCGGCACATTGAATCATGGGATCTTCCTCCGTAAGCAACTTCACCCCCATCTACATGCATTCTCGGACCGCGACTGGGCAGGAGACTCAGATGACTATGTTTCCACTAATGGCTACATCATCTACTTGGGGGGTCAACCTATCTCTTGGACCTCACGGAAACAACAAGGTGTAGCTCGCTCATCCACTGAGGCCGAATATAGAGCAGTAGCGAATACGGCTGCAGAGTTGCGATGGATATGTTCTCTTCTAACGGAACTTGCAGTCTCGATTCCGTCTGCACCCACGGTTTACTGCGATAATGTTGGGGCTACATACCTGTGTGCCAACCCAGTGTTCCATTCCAGAATGAAACACATTGCTATTGACTATCATTTCGTCCGTGGACAGATACAGAATGGCATGCTTAGGGTCACTCATGTGTCTACACACGATCAATTGGCGGATGGTCTTACTAAACCCCTTCCAAGAACGTCGTTCCAGAGCTTATGTAGCAAGATTGGTGTGACAACAGTCCCACCATCTTGAGGGGGCGTGTTAGAGAATAAGTATATACATAGAGGACCTTCTTGTAATTAGTATAAAGTACTAAATACCCTACATGTATCCTGTATAAATACCTTGTACATATATCAATAAGAATCAATTCAGTCTCAATTGTTGCTATACTGATCACATCTCTCTATGTCCTCCTCTTGTCAACCTCAGTGTTCTTCGGTTTCTTCTCAGATTCCGTCAACTACTTATTCGTTGTTTCTCTCTCACGTGATTTCCAAAACTTCCACTACCACTCAGGAGTGCTGTTCCACGCGGTGGTGGTTCTGATTCACGGTACTATCTTCATAGTTCTAGCTGTCAAGTTCGGAAAGTGGAGCGCGGGATGGAACATGGGTTTGGTTGTTTCAGTCTTAGAAGAAGAACAAGAAGAGGATAGTAAAGGCATCTATGGAACAAGTGCTCTGTCTCTTTCATATTGGTATGGAAGAGGGCATGAGAAACGTGATCTTTGGATGATGTTGATGTTCTTGGTCTTTGCTATTGCGACGAGGATGCCTTGTTTATACTTCAGATGCAGTGAGAGGTCAAGTGAAAATGGAGTTTTGTACACTAGTATCTATGTGGGTTTGATTTGTGTTGGGAATGTGGTTAAATGGGTGGCTTGTGTTGTAAGCTACTATGATTGTAGAGCTAGGGTTTTGGAGAAGAAGGATGATGTTGAAATTGGATCAAAATCTAAGGCTTTTCCTACATAGAGATTTCTTTTACTTTTGCTTTTGTCACACGTTTTTCTTTACTCTATTTGGCATTAAGAAATGTATTTACATTGGAGTTTGCAACATTCCATCTTAATTTATTGTTAATGTTCCTAGTTTGGCTAAGTAATTTAATAGTCCTGAAATCAAGGATAATCTAAGATAAATCTGTACGATGAGGACCAAATCAGAAGTCTTTCATCTAAGAAACTTTAAGCTTATTATAGTGATAAAACCTAACGACCATTCAAACATTACATACAGTGACTTGTTGGACGAAGTCAGGAAGTCAATGACAATGAAAGACGACGACCATTGATTTAGTCGAATGGGAAGGGAGTGATGTGTACACTGCTCTCTATGTAATTTTGAATTTTTGATTTGTGTTGGGAATGTGCTTAAAGGTTATAGAGTCAAAAGCTAATTGGAAAGGGAAAGAATTCATCTGGAGGATCGTTGCCTTTATCAAAATAAAACCTTTTCACAATGTTTAGAATGTCTTGGTTTGTTTCAAGCATGTTTCTGTGACACTACTGCAAGCAATAACGTCTTCTTTTAGCACAATATCATTTACACATCACATATTAGCAAGGCCTAGAAGTTTATTTATTTGACATTTAAGCTGGCAAACCTTTCTCCCCTTTGCCATTTATAGAAAGACTAGCAACCTTCGAATTGATCTCAGCTAAACTCTGTTAAGTAACCGAAGGTTTAGTTTGTTATGCATCATGCCTTCTTCCTCAAACATAGTTTTACAATCATGTTAACATACCCAGCACACATAGTATATTAAGATAATAATACATTAAATGTTATTAATTAACTTAATAAAATATAAATTATATTTACATTAGGTGATATAAAGTAATTTATCAATGAGTCGACTAAAAATCTTCGACAAACATATATATGGTGATCATATACAAATAAATTTACAAATTTGGTAATTTAATTAGTTTTATACCAATTAATGAATTAAAGCATAATTTAACCACTTAGTTAACAAATATATTCACAATTAATTTTGAAAATATAAATATTTACATTTTTTTATTTTTCAATTCTAATGTTATTTGTTTAAAATTTTCATTTATGGTGATACATATGAATTATGGTTATATTTCAAACATCTTAATAAAAATGTAAATTTCATAAATGAAAATTTACATGCATAATAAGAGGTAAGAAATGTCATCATTTTCACTAAACCATGTTATTTTTCAAAAATTCACTTATCAAATAATATCTAGGGGATATTCAAGAGTTTTCTCACTCACATCTAATTTAACAACAAAATGATAGTTTAATCATTTAATTTGACTGTGTTAAAAAAAAAGCATTCAATTTGACTCAGTAGTCGTCCATACTTACAATAGGCTTGAAGCTTTATCCATTACTTGATCCCCACTACTATTTGAACATTTTAAACAGTGACTTGTAGATGAAGTTAAGAAGTCAACCTCGATGAGGGACAACGACCATTAATGTAATGGAAAAACTAGTTGGCACTTACATGTTATGTTGCAGTTTAAAAACAGCAGATTTGTGATTGCCTCTTATACTGAGAAAGGAAATCACAAATCGATGGAGTTGAAGAGTGTCATGGAACTACAAAAACGAGCTTCAATCCTAATCTTGAGTAACAACAAGCTCGCTCTCTTCCTCTTTCTATGCTCTCTCCCACTGTTTTGTTTCTTGATCTTTTTCGAACTCTCCCTTCAAACCACCATCTCCCTCGCTTACCAGTTCCCTTACCATAACCTCAATTTTGGCGGTTACCTCAGAATACCAGATTATAACAATTATCCGGAGAATGATCTGATTCCATGGCTGATTCAGACATCTCTACTATACTTTTTCCCTTACACCCTTTTTGATCTCTTTACTACCACCATGATCGTTGCAGCATCTTCCATTGTTTACTCGTCCGAAGGAAAACCCTTGGACATGCTTTATTTGGTCCAGAGATCTGCCAGGATATGTAAGATCAGATTAGTAGGTTGTCTGATCACATCTCTCTGTGTCCTCCTCTTGTCAACACCAGTTTTCTTCGGTTTCTTCTTTGACTCAGTCAACTACTTTTACATTGCCACTTTGATAAGCTTCCAGTACTACCAAGCAGAACTCCTGTTCTACGTGGTGGTGACTCTGATTCACGGTAGTATCTTCCTAGTTCTGACTGCAAAGTTCATCAAGTGGAGCGCGGGGTGGAACATAGGTTTTGTTGTTTCAGTCTTAGAAGAAGAAGAAGATGGTAAAGGCATCTATGGAACCAATGCTCTGTATCTTTCATATTGGTATGGAAGAGGACATGAGAAACGTGACCTCTGGATGATGTTGATGTTTTGGGTCTTTGCTATTGTGATGAGGATGCCATGTTTATACTACAAATGCAGTGAGAGTTCGAATGGATATGGAGCTTTGTTCACTGGTCTCTATGTGGCTTTGATTTGTGTTGGGAATGTGGTCAAATGGGTGGCTTGCGTTGTAAGTTACCATGCTTGTAGAACAAGGGTTTCGGAGAAGAAGGATGATGAGGATCAAAAGCTAAGGCTATTATTACATACGAGATGATTGTTTAGGATCAAAACAACAGTAAGGATCTTTAACAATGTATCTGCTACAAATTGCTTGTGTGACACGTTTTTCTTTACTGTATCTGACAATATGTATTTACTTTGGTGTTTGCTACATTACATCTTAAGTTATTGTTCTCTGATCTATTGTTGATGTTCAAAGTAACTTACAATCAAATTCCTAAGAAAACTTTGAACCTTGAGGACCAAATCAGAAGTTTTTCATTTAATAGACTTGAATCTTATTACTGTGATAAACCCTAGTGACCATTTAAAAATCACATACAGTGACTTATAGACGAGGTCAAGAAGTCACTGAAGGACAAAGATAATATAAGCTAGTTTATTTTTATTGTTTTAATATTTATTTTGAAAGATATTTGAGTTTTTTTGGATTTTTGATATGCAAATGCTGCACTTCAACTCTATATTTTTCGGCATCTAAAACTCAACTCTTTCACTTCCCAATTCATCTCCTATTAAAACAGCAGCTCAGTTTTAGGTTCTTGTAGGAGAATGAACTGATTCTCCAAACCACTGTTTGAGGACATAACAGAAAAGGATATGATTCCCATGGCTGATTTTTGGCTTGTTAGGTGTTTTAGGAAGAAGGCTGATGCAGAACAAGCTAAACCAAGGTTCGAGTCTTCATATAAGTGGTAAAAGGCAGAAAGCTTATTAAATTTGACAGCTTCTATACCAAAGCAAAGAAACTTGTTGTTAGGCCTTGCTAATATTTGTTTTGTAAAGTTATTATGCTCAAAAAAGAAGTCGTTATTGCTTGCAGTAGTGTTCACAGAAACAACATGCTTGAAGAAACAAACCAGGACATTCTAAAAACTGTAAAAAAAGGTTTTATTATGATAAATGCATCACTCCCCCAGATGACTTCTTTCCCTTTTCAATTGGCTTTTGATTCTATTACCTTCTTGGCGAAAGAAGGTAAGCAGAACGCAGCTGAATGAATCTGAAACCCCCAAGAAAAGAGAACATATTAGTCAAAGTTTTGAATGTCAAAGACGCATGAAATGGTATACTGAGAGTTTTTTGTTTTATTATTCACCTCAGCGTTGTAAAACTTTAAGGGTCCATTTGATTTGCTGGAGCTGTCATCAATTGGGTTCACAGGGTTCTTGAAGTCAACCTCAGGCCCTTCAGTTGAACAGAGCATGAATCCGATAACCCCACTGCAGTAAACAACCATGAATTGATACAGATTCAGCTTAAGTTATAATCACAAAAAAAAAAAACAAGAATTGAGACTGAATGTTAAAAAAGGTCATGAAACATGCCTCGGGTATGTTGGAACACTAGTCCACGCGTAGTTCACCGATCCCTTGAAGATCTCACGGCAATTGGCAACAATGTCTTCAATGATGTCCATGTGAAGCCACAAGCTTTCAGCCTGAGTACACACAACTCCACCAGGTCGAAGAGCTCTAGCCACAGATTGGAAGAAGGGTTTCTCAAACAGCTCCTTTGCAGGACCTGATACACACACATCAGCAGCAAGCAATGTCAAAATCAAATGCTGCTTCTCAACATAACATCAAGGGCCTAATCTGATTGTTGAATGAATAAAATTTGATGATACCAATGGGGTCTGATGAGTCAACAATAACTGCATCATATGATCCTTCAGCAGCATTCTTCAAGAAAGCAACACCTGACAATTACAACCCTCTAACCATTAGTTCTATAAAGGACAATTATAGAGAGATAAGAGGAGCGGTTTGTACCATCGCCAATGACGAGGTTAACGCGAGGATCCTCGAATCCAATTGCTACATTAGGGAAAAACTGCTTAGACACCTGAAGATTCAAGGAAAGTGGGAAAACATTAAACTAATATATACGCATCTCAAAGTTCATTTACTCTCATAACAAAGCATTCATTGAAACAGAGATGGAGAAAAGTATGTGACTAGTACTCACGTCGACCACCATTTTATCAATTTCACACATGTCAATATGCTCAACAGAAGGATGGCGTGCAACTTCCCGCAGGACACCTCCATCTCCTCCTCCAATGACCAACACCTATGGAAAGAACAAGAATGGCACTGATCAGATACACTCTAGCTAAAAGCAAAAACAGCATTTGTATCCGCTCCACTAAACCATAACTTGAACTAGTTAAATTACCCACCTTTTGTCAAGCAATATCAAATAACAAGCTAGATGATGATAATCATTCAAGCCAGTAAAAACACTTTCCTTCTTATTACCCAATAAAGTAACTGGATTTATCTAACTTTGCCAGAAGAGAACGTGTGACAATGTACCTTTTTCCTCAAGAGGCAATCAATGTGTACAGCGAAAAAAAAAAAGCTAAAAATGTTAATCATCTACCTTTTCTCTAGTGGGCATTCCTATCACCACTCTGTAAGTGTAATCATTCATGTCTATTTTCTTTTTTATAAAAAAACTCATATCTGAATATCTGATTAAAATGAATTCTGGTTCACTCTATTTCTCCACAAGTAATGATTTAGTCATCCTACACTACCGGAGAAGAAAAAAAATGTGAGCGTCATCACCCTTCATTACATTCAAAAACAATAGTTTTTTTAGCTATCCTAAATACTACTTAACTTTAAACTCCCAAGAGATGTAAATAAAGCGATAGTCTCAGAGTAATTAACCTTCTTTGGGTTAGGGATAGAGCACAAAGGAAGATGAGTAATCATCTCCTGATAAGCGCATTCATCTCTCTCCGTGAGTTGGATGACTCCATCCAAAACCAAAACTTTACCATATGTCGCAGACTAAAATAAAAAAACCAAACACAAGGATAAGCTCACAAGTGGTAATAAAAGAAAAAGTATTTGTCTTTTTTTTTTGGGTGTTGTGTTGAGTAACCTGGAAAACAACCACATCCTGGTAATCTGATTTCCCTTGAAACAAAACCTTCTCAACCTTCAAAGAGTGTGCCTCTCCTGCATCCATTAAAAATCTCACCTTTTAATCTAAAAGAAGGAGCTCCTTTTTTTAAAGATTAAACAAGAAGGAAGAATCAACCTGGCCACATGGGACTCATCTCAGAGAACCATCCAGGAATCACAGAGGAGAAACAAGCAGGCTCCTTTATCTGATCTCCGTTCTCCGTCTCCATGGAAGCGGCGGTGTTGTCATCCTCTTCTCTCGGTCGCTTCAAATCGGTGGCGGAGGCTTCTTTGGCATCCATGGCTACTGCTCTGCTCGGCGAATAAGAGAAGAGGCTACGCGAGAGAGAGAGGGATTAGGGTTTTTGCAGAGTTGTTTTGATGCGTAGTGAAGCGGAAGATATAAGCAGTGGAGATTCGCTGTTTGACGGAAAATATCAATTTCATTTATTATTATATTATATTATATTTAATTATTTTGATTTGCTAATAATTTCTCAAAGAACGATGAGAATTATTATGTGATGATAATACGACGGGGGAACACTGCTTTTGCGCCTCGAATATATCCATCCCCCTTCTACTTTTGGCTTTATGTCTGTTTTTTATTCCAATCTATCACACTCACTCGTCTTTCATCACGTCCACGCCACGCGCTTTCTCACGTGCAACCGTGTGGTAGGTTCGAAGCTCCCACCAACCCACACCAGTACAAAAGGTTAGCAAATAAGGGAAGATCGATTCGCTGTTCATATAAAACAATTTGTAAGTGTTTGTGCTGATAGTTTGATAATTTGCTTGTGAAGTTGTGATAAAACACACAACTTAAATTATGCGAATTTACATATGATTTCGTTTTGTAATGTGTTTTTTTTGGTGGTAATTTTCCACAACACGGTTTATACTTTACAACCGTCGTAAGTGATTGATAACGGGATTTGTAGGGGTTGGTCCATTATATGAGAAGTAGGTTCAGTTTAGAACCCAACTTTCGCAAAACACAAGTATCATGCGACAGAGCCCATTTGGTTTGGATGTTTATAACTTTGCAACTAGCAAATACATTTTTTTCTGGAAAGAAGTAAGAGTCAATACTTTTTGTAGAGACTTATGTTAACATGGAGGCCTATAGTTAGAGAACCACACTGAATCAAACATACAAGTATTGAACCATTAATAATGCTGTTTCAGTTTCATACGTTTGTTCCTAGTTCAAACTAAGCATTCGAATTGGATGTTGTACCAAATATGGTCCTAGTTGGGCCGAATCTTATACGAAAACGATATTAAAAAAAAAGTCTTATGGAAAAAGTGCATGACATAGTAACCTCTTTATAGAAAAGCTAGGAGAAAAAAAGGTTCCCAATGATTTTCTTATAAATAATAAACTAAAAAGATCGATTATGTGTCAGTGACTAAGAGGTTGATATCAAGGTAGCTAAAAATTGAGTGACAATTTAAAAAAAAAAAATATTTACCTTTATTAAACTATCCGAAAAGAAAATTCAAGATTTGAAATAAAATGATTTAAAATGAATGTAATATCCCTAGTTTCACTCAGCCACCACTATACCAATCCATTCCACCAGATAGTTCCGTCAACCTAATCAGATTATCAATCCCTATTCTTATCTGGTGATGGTAAGCACCAAAGGTGGTGTTCATCACATTTTCTCGGTTGCCAAAACATAATCGGAGTTGCTAGTTCTCGAAGAATTCTTCACATTCGCAATCTCCATTGGTGTTTAGCACTTACATTAAACATGTAGTAACAAATAACAAATTGAATGCTAACACACAACAAATTGAGTGACGGTTGAGCACTTACATTATTAAAACATGTAACAACAAATAATATCGTAAGTTCGAAATTTCCAAATTGTTTCTTTACTTGTACTTCATTTGAATGCTAACACACAACGCTGGGTAACTATCTTATAAAATGATATAGCTCATAGTTTATCTGTATATGTTTACATAATCACATTTGATCAGCCATCTAGCCTTATTGGTGTCAAAAGACAAGAAGAAAGTGTAATAGGTGAACCACTCAAATGCCTGTTTATGGGAGGAGTATCTTCTTTTCAAAAACTGCAAGAGAATCGGGAAATAATACTTTTTCTTTTCTTGAAAAAAAAGAAAGAAATACCTTTTCTTACTAATATGATAAAAATACCACGTGCAAATAGCCAAATATAGTATCAATAATTAAAATTGATATTTCTATGCAATTGCTGGAAACAAATATCTGCTCTGATTTGACACTTGTGTTCTTTTTCTTGTGTTGACATGTGGAAATGGGTAAAATATTTATTTTCTTAAATTTCGTTATTTCCATGTTTGTTAAATAACGAAAGCAAGCATAACACTCGTCCCTGGTGCAGCCTAACCAACCGAAACAAAGAGAGAGCGTTCAAAGAGACACTTTAGACAAGAAGCAAATTTCAATGGCGTCCAGAAGATTTTCTTCAATGCTCTCTCGCTCATTCATGTCCTCGCCTTCTCTGTTTCCTCTTCGAGGTATATATAAATACATTTCTGATGCGATCCATTTTTCTTGTAAAACCAATCTATGATCGATGATGATCTGCGAGATTTGATGATCTTCGACTCTCGTTATCCACAAATGAATCACAATTATATCGAATCAAATCAAATTGATTCTAGTTTATAATTGTTTCCCTTCAGGCAAAAACACCAACGTGAACAGAGGAGCGCACAGATACAGCAACCACGCCGCTTCTATCGAAAACACGATCACTCCACCCGTGAAAGTCGAGCACACACAGCTCTTAATCAACGGAAAGTTCGTTGATGCAGCCTCAGGTCGGATATTTTTTTCAAATTTTGTTCATTATTGTATATCTAAAGCACAGTGTTCTACCAGACCTCACTAACTCAACTGGAAAGGACCCTGACCATTGTGTCAGAGATCCCCACTTCAAGCTACCGTTGGAACGAAACTAATATTATATGATGTGGTTTCGGGCTTAGAGAGATTATGGACTTTGGTCCCGAACCTCCTAATATTCAAAGAAAAAACTAAAGCAGTGTTCTTAAACGTGCTAGGCATGGGCCGCATGGCGCTACTATGCGTCCGAACTATATAAATTCGCATAAATTACTGTATAACATGAAAATGGTACAGTTGATTACTGTTGTATACTGTCTAGGCAGTGTCTAGACCGTATTCTAGAACACTGCTAAAGCCAAAAGCCTGATTGTTACATTTACATTGAATAATGATGACAATTACAGGAAAGACTTTCCCCACTTTGGATCCAAGAACTGGAGAAGTGATCGCTCAGGTGGCTGAAGGTGATGTAGAAGACGTGAACCGTGCTGTTTTAGCTGCACGCAAGGCCTTTGATGAGGGTCCATGGCCTAGAATGACAGCTTATGTATACACACACAAAAATAGTTTCCTTTTGATGTTTGTAAGATATCATGATCATGACTCCTAGTTTGGTTAATTTACACAGGAGAGATCAAAGATACTACTTCGTTTCGCTGACTTAGTCGACAAACACAACGACGAGATTGCTGCTCTTGAGACTTGGGACAATGGGAAGCCTTTTGAACAATCTGCCAAGGTTGAAGTTCCTATGCTTGCTAGGGTGTTCCGTTACTATGCTGGTGAGTGAAAACCATTGACAAATGTATATTGTGGGTGTGATTTGTATATTATGAGTTGTTTGGCTTGGTGAGTTTCTCAGGTTGGGCAGACAAGATCCATGGACTGACGGTTCCAGGAGATGGTTCACACCATGTGCAGACACTCCATGAGCCTATTGGAGTCGCTGGACAGATCATCCCATGGAACTTCCCTCTTCTCATGCTTTCTTGGAAACTTGGACCAGCTTTGGCTTGCGGTAACACCGTTGTCCTCAAGACGGCTGAGCAAACTCCTCTCTCTGCTCTTCTTGTTGGAAGACTACTTCACGAAGTAACTATCTTATACTCTATGTTTTACTTTTGTGTGTGCTTTTCTCCAACTTATAGCCTTTTATTAAAATTCATTTACAGGCTGGACTTCCCGAAGGGGTTGTCAATATAGTTTCTGGATTTGGTTCTACAGCTGGTGCAGCCATAGCTAGTCACATGGACATTGATAAGGTTTAAAAACACAAGCCATGAAAACTTCATCTTTGTGACAAATCATTTCTCGCTTTAACATATTTTGTGATAAAGAGAAGCTAAAGTCACGACCATGTGATCAGAAAACTTTAATTAGTTTAAAAGATCTGCCTTCTGTATACTGCAGGTTGCTTTCACCGGTTCTACTGAGGTTGGAAAGATTATTCTTCAGTTGGCTTCGAAAAGTAACCTCAAGGCAGTGACTCTTGAGCTTGGAGGCAAGTCACCGTTCATTGTATGTGAAGATGCTGATGTGGATCAGGCCGTTGAGCTCGCTCATTTCGCTTTGTTCTTTAACCAGGTAGCTTTACTAGGAAAAAACATATCTACTTGGTTTTCTTTGTAAATCTGTCTTAAGAATCATGATAACCTCTTCTGGCTAACTAACTCTCAGGGACAATGCTGCTGTGCTGGCTCACGTACATTTGTACATGAACGTGTGTATGATGAGTTTGTAGAGAAAGCTAAAGCACGTGCAATCAAACGCGCTGTTGGTGATCCCTTCAAGTCTGGCATTGAGCAAGGTCCCCAGGTAGAGAATCATTACAGAATGAAACTGTAACCATACTCTCAGTGAAAGAGAGAAGAGCATTAACTTTTTTGGGGGAAAAAAACACAGGTGGACTCAGAGCAATTTAAGAAAATTTTGAAGTACATTAAACACGGAGTTGAGAATGGAGCTACCTTACAAGCTGGAGGTGACCGGCTTGGTTCCAAGGGTTACTACATTCAACCCACTGTCTTCTCTGACGTCAAAGTAAGTAAACAGAATATTACCTCTTAAACAACTCTATCACCATCAAAATTCTAATGAAAAGTCCACTTATGTGGTCATGTATTGAACATGGGCAGGACGACATGCTCATAGCAACAGACGAGATTTTTGGACCGGTTCAAACCATACTGAAATTTAAGTAAACATCTAACACTAAACCAAACATTTTGTTGACATACAGTATTTTGATTAAACCGTACTAATGGGTATTGATGTTTCATAGGGATCTGGATGAGGTGATTGCTAGGGCTAACAACTCCAGGTACGGTTTAGCTTCAGGAGTGTTCACACAGAATTTGGACACAGCGAATCGGCTGATGAGAGCGCTCAGGGTTGGGAGCGTTTGGATAAACTGTTTCGATGTGTTGGATGCGACAATTCCATTTGGAGGGTATAAGATGAGTGGCATTGGAAGAGAGAAAGGTATCTACAGTCTCAACAATTACTTGCAAGTCAAGGCTGTTGTTACTGCCATCAAGAACCCGGCTTGGCTCTAAACCAAACCAAACCAAACCAGGTATCTCTCTCCCATAATAAGCTGGAAACTAATGCTTATTTCCTCGAGGTTGGTTAATAAAAGGATTAGCACTTATGATGATGATAAATTTATCTTCAGCACACTTACACATGAAGCTACCATACAATGTGTGATTTGTAAAACATTTCTTGATATATTTATCTTCTTTTTTTTTTCTTTTTCTTGTGACGGATATAAGCCATCTTTAATCTGTGACATTTTAGAATAGCCACTTCTTATAAAGGTGACTTAACATCAATAGAATCCATGAATAAATTTCTCTAAACCAGTGGAAACACTATGAAAAAATTCTCAGTGTCTGCACATGTATGATTCAAGGATTCTTGATTTTGATTCTGAGCTTTCTAGTGATTTGTGAAGCTTTTGGATGGACCGGTCGTCTAGTGTTAACAGCAGACTGTTCTGCTTCCACCCAGTTTACAACTTGTAGGATCAGAGACTGTGGAACCTTCTTAACATCTGCATCACCTGTTCCTTTACATTTCTTCATCCCTTTCTCTATAGCCTTCTCTATAAACTCCATGAACCAATTTGAAGCTTCTTTCTCCATCTCTTTAGCCAGCTTAACTGTGTTTCCTAACCCGGAAGGAGGAGGAGATGCTGATGGGTTCTTGTTCTCATCGTTTGATCTCAATTTCTTATGGCTCTGCTGCTGCTTCAGAGCAGTGGTTCTTCTCTTTGATGCAGTTTTCTCCTGATCAATAGAGTTGTGATGGATTTCGTTAAGTATTGCACTTGATCCATCCTCAGATCTGTTCTCATAAGCTGCTTCAATGGATGCTATCTCACTCATGGTTTCAGTTATCTGCTTGTGAAACTCCAAGAACTTCTCAAAGCATCCAGCTGGACAATCAGCTTTTGCTGATTTGTTCAGGTTGGCTAATGTTCTGTATTTCCACAAGAATTCTATCACATTTTCAAACTCAAAAAGCAATAGAACCATAGAATCAAAACAATATAAGGAGAATCAGTTGTATACTTGAGATGACGAACAACTGTTTCCGTAACTGTAGCTTCTCTCAATGCCTGAAGAGCTATCTTCTGAGCCGTCTCGCGCTGCTGCATAGCTTCCTGTGCGCATGATATCACCAAAACATACTTAAATACAGGTAATATACGACCACATAGAGTTTGTCACACTCTTAAACTGTAACCATTGAATCAAGATTTATGCAAAGGGGAAATTAACTCACCTTGCTCAGTGTGCTGAGTCTTCCTGTTAGACTCGAAATCTTCTCTTGTTTTTCCAACTTACTATACTTTGGAGAAGCCAATTTGGAAGTAGACTTTGGAGCATCTCTTTCATCTTCTGCGGTTGCTCGTCTAGTGCGTACACTCGGAGGAGGAGGTGAGTTGCTTTTCTTAGCCTTGCCAAAAAAAAAAAAAAAAAAACTCCATTATTAAACTCTCTCTTTAAGCACAAACCAAGAAGAGAAACTCAAGAAACNCTTAGCCTTGCCAAAAAAAAAAAAAAAAAAACTCCATTATTAAACTCTCTCTTTAAGCACAAACCAAGAAGAGAAACTCAAGAAACAAAAATAGCACCACCACATACAGAGGATCTAAAAGGACTAAACAGAGCAGAAGAAACAGAGCTCTTCACCCTCTCTCTATCACAAACACTTCTACTCCTCGGAAACTTCGAACTCGACGGAACAGCAACACAGCTCTTACTAACACCACCTCTCGTCATCATCACCCTCTGCTTCGCCGGAGTACACTGATCAAAATCCAAAGACGCAGGCTTCAAGACCAAAACGTCACCGTTCAGATCCCAAGAGCCTCTCCTCGGCCTTGTAGAGCTCCTCATCAACGGCCCCTGCTCAGGAGTTCCGAGCAGAGGATGGCGTCCAGGGATGGGCCTAGCGCCTTGAACGATCGGAACAGGGGTCCCTGGAACGAGCCTATCGACGTAGATGAACTGTCCGAGCTGCATCTTGTTGCTCAGCACGACGTCGTCTTGGTCGGGAGGGAGGCTGACGTAGATGGAGTGAGAAGAGTCGGTGAGTTTGATGAAGAAGCCTTGTTTTGGTAAGAGATTCTTCTCGTCGAGATCGATGGGGACGATGTCTGTGACTTGTAGGAGAGAGCTTCTGTGTTCTCGGGTCGGTTTAACCCCCGTTTTCATACCGTCGATTAGCTTCTGAAGGATTCCGGGTGCTAAAGAGGCCATTTTTTTGGTTGTCGAGATTGAGATGAGGAGAGATTGAAGAAATGGGTTTGGTTTTCAGACAGAGAAGAATGAGTTGCTGTGATTTCTAACAGTTTATGTTTCCTTTTTTTCACTTAGACGCAGAGAGCCAACGGTAAGTGTACTAATAGAAGGAAAGATTTTTTTTGTCTTGTTGGAACGTTGTGAGCAACGGTCGAATTGGTGTGGTAGGTCTGTGTATTGTATTCGTTATTACTAGTTGCATATTCCCCGCGCCGGGATCATTATGTTTGCGTGTATTTTTTTCGATTGTTGGTTTAGTGGATTCTTCTAATGACACCAATTAATAATGAAATGGAAAATTTCATGTTTTTATATCGTATGTCAAAACTTGATATAATTCTATATTTATAGTATTTATATTTGTATTAAACGATTTATCAATATGAAAATAACCTTAATTAAGTTAATAT
>CAKOAT010730709.1:350949-367137 GCA_932364175.1 Eruca vesicaria subsp. sativa | reverse complement strand
AATGTTTTCAAGGAAATTATAGTAGTTATTAAAACGTAAGAGAAATTATATATTCATTTAATAATAACGAAAATAATTAATTTTTGTTGTTTTATTTTATTTTATCTCACATACAAATTTTTTGAAAATATATATTAGGAAATATGTGCAATGATTTAACTTTTTGAACTCCTAATCTATATTATTCAACCCTCATTAAACCATCCACGTATGCACCCGCGTGGAATTCACTTTTTTTTTTTGTTTTTTTTTTGTCTGTTCGTTTTTGGATTTATTTTTTTATTATTTTTGGGTTGAGCTATATTATAATATGATAGTTTTAACTGCGTAGGCAACCACGTGAGACTTGTTTTTTTTTTGTTTTTTGTTTTATTATTCGTTTTGGATTCATTTTTAACTATTTTGGTTTTGAACTTATTAAGGTTTAGGGTTTATACAACTATTTTGATCTTTAAAACAATAAGCCCAAAAAAAAACATAAGAACCTCCTTGTAAACAAAAAGCCCATATGATAATAACCTAAATAAAAAAAATCAAAAATACATGATAGCTGCGTGGTTTGAACCCACAATCTTGCATACTTAATTAGACACCTTATACCACTTGGCTAAAGTGTATTTCATTGTTTGTAACCATCTTACCAAGACTATGTGTGTTTAAAAAATATTTTTATGATGATGACATTAATTGGTTTATGCATGAGAGCAGTGGGAATTGAACACATGTCCTTGGAGACCAAACATGGGGTCTTAGACCACTTGACTAATCTGATATTCTTTGTTTGTAGCCATTTTAAAACAACTATCTATTTTAATATAAAAATGTGGGACCCACAATCTGCCTATGTGGACACCTTAAGGAGCCTTTAAACTGAATCATTATAATATAGATTCTATTTTAATTTTTAGTAGTATGATCTCCTACACATGATCTTCTTGGTTTATACACTTCTTCTCTAATCCATTTATTAAATTAATATCAATATCCTTTTTTCAAAAAGTGTAGTTTTGAATTTTTCTCTCAAATTTTAAAAATAATTGAAGTTCATTTATATCTTTATTAAATTATTTATATAACCAAATCCTTTTATAATTAAATTAACATTAATGTTAAATAGATATAAATTGTATTAGAGTTCTAAAGTGATATTTTTTTTTGCAACAAAAAGGGTTAAAAAGATATTTTTTTGTGAAACAGAGTCGTATATACCAATCTACTTACTTTGGTTTTGAGTTGACTCTGTTTATTCTCAAACAGAATGGACAATTGGTACATATCCTGTTTTTTCACAAATGGATGAAAAAAAAGTTTCACTGTTATTAGCTTTACAAAAATTTCGGTAACTGGAGTAACTTTTGCGAAAAACAATTCGTAAACAATAATGATGTGTCTATCAGTTGTGAAAAATAAAGATTGGTTGACTAACCTTTTTAGGTCGTTTACAGGATAATTTATTAGAAACGAAACCAGAAAGATAGTAGGTAGTTGTTCAACTTCGATGAGTGTATGTTGACCAACCCTTAACAGAAGTTGGACTAATTATTATGTCATGCAACAAAGTTTAGGTTCATTTTTCATATATAGATGATCAGGTTCTCAGCTGGTAGAGCTAACTTATACAAGGTATTAAAAAGTATTGGTGGAACCGTGGAAGTGTATATTGAGAACAACATATCATATATGGGGTTAGTGGGTTTGAAGTGTACCAAAATGTTTGAGACAACCTACTGCCATTGTTAGTTTTGAAGGGTACCAAATGTTTGCACCTATGCAATAACTTTGCACAGAAGCCTTAAGGATTATGTTGACATTGCAAAACGAAAGCTGTAACAAAGTCATAATTAACAAAGCAAATCAACTAAACCCAAAATCTCTGCATTTACTTTTATATAGGCATCTCACTCTTCCATAGCTTTGTGCTAGATAGAGATATCAGGCTAACTATTATCTTAATGCCAACATCAACACTTAACGATTTTTACTTCCTTTATTAATACTGATCATCGCCAAATCGAGAAATTTTGCCACTCATTCGACAGCATTGACAAGCTCATACTCGACAAGTGACATGTTGGTGTCTTCATTCACCTTGAAGCTGGCAGGCTCTGTGACTTCAACGCGACCCCACTTGTCTACAGCTAGCCTCATTGATCCTTTATACATGTCTATTTTTGCATTGCGTAGAGTTACCGTGGATCCTTCTTTCATCAAGTCGACTGCACACACAAAAACAATTATAAAGAACCAAATATCAATACAACATGTTACAATTCAGTTATTCACTAACCCTTGGATACATTCCTAACATACAATTATGATTGTCACAACCAAATGTCAGTCTCTTAGATTAGTACCTTGGTCATTTCTTGCGGTGAATACGACAACACCGGTCTCGTCTCCAACAATGCATTCAGAAATGCGCATCTGGCGAGCCTGAGGACCATCAGCACGACCTTTCTGTAACACCAACTTGGTGCTAACGATCTTAACGGTGACATTGTGTCCGCTAGTTCCAGGACGAAGCTGATCAACCTTTGTGAAAGCTGGCTTTCTCAACCCAGGTTTCGTATCTGCCATTTTTCAAGAGTCCTGTAATGAAACAAAACACATAAGTTCTAACCAATATAAATGATCCAAAACCTCAAAGTTATAAATCATGTTAGATTATTCAGTTTAGGCAATACATTGAGCAACAACACACAAGAGTTATGAAAAAAGATCAACGAAGGAAGATTCACAGTACAATACATTTCGGTTACCTTATCTTTGGATTATACGTAGGTTGAGGAGAAAAGGTTAGAGAGATCTGATTGACGTCACATCCAATGAAAAGTCCCCGGAAGTAGCTTTCTTCTTTTTGAGTTATGGCCGTGTGAGGAAACCCACGGTCAGTATTCAATCTTGCCCAGTGATCAAATTTCACTCGTCCACGTGTACACATCGTGCCACGTTGTGCGTGGTTGTATTATCGATTCATCATCGTGCCTAGATGAATGTTGACTCGATTTTAGTAACCGTTTTTACTGGATCCGTATCAGAGATAGCCTATCAAGCCCGATTAATATTTAAGCCCATATTTCCAGCTCGCGTTACAGGTTAACGTAAATTGATGAAAACAACATGTCGTTCTCTCCTAAACTTCATGTCACGTGCAACACTATCGATGCACTACCCGCCGTTTCTGGTTAACGAGTCTCGGACGCAGAAACGCCACAATTTTTCTGATCAAAAGATTAAAACGACAACCACAGAAAAGCAGTGCCCAATCAGAGGACGCCACGAGATGTGGTAGTGATTGAATTCGAATAAAAAGCAGAGGAAGCGAAAGAGATAAGCTGTTTCGTGAAGTTAGCGGTACACTGAAAAATGAACACTGCGCTCGCAACAACCACCGCCACAACTCCCGCGTTCCGCCGTGAGACGCCTCTTCACCGTCATTGTTCCCTTGCAAAACCGTCGGCTCTCCGATTAAACAGATTAGGATCGGGCGTGCAAAGAAAGACATTGCTGAAGATCTCGGCGAGCTCTGAGAGCGCTTCATCAGCAGTTAACGTGGCAACGGATGCTTCGATTCCAAGCGAGATGAAGGCGTGGGTGTACAGTGAGTACGGCGGAGTGGATGTTCTGAAGCTAGAGAGCAACATTGCAGTTCCGGTTGTTAACGATGATCAGGTGCTGATCAAAGTTGTTGCCGCTGCTCTTAATCCCGTCGACGCTAAGAGACGGCAAGGCAAATTCAAAGCCACTGACTCGCCTCTCCCGGTAAGTTTCAACTGGACAAAGTTAATTTAACTAGAGTTTGATCTGTCGTGTGGGTATAATTAATTTCTTTTTATTTATTTTATAAATTGTTTGATAATTTTTTTAAATATATAAATATAGATACTTTTAGCTGCCTACAAACTTATCGAACTCGTAAGTATTCAACTCGAATCTCGTCCGAAAATTTATAAATATCCAAATAAAACTTAATTTTAAATCTAGAAAATCTGATACCCAAATAACCGATTTGTATCCCAACATATATACATGGATGTCTATGTTTAGTTGATTACGTAAACAAAAAATGTTTTTTTGTTAACCGGTTTGGATTCTTTTACAAACGGAACAATTTCATTTAAATATGTGAAACTATTATGGTTAACATTGTAAAATAAATGACATTAAATTATTATGGTAAATATAATTAATGAAGTAATTTGAAAGAAAAATGTAAAAAATATAATAAAATATTTAAAATATATAAGTTATGTTTTGTAATTTTATAATATACACTATCAAGTTATTTAGAAATAAACAATTAATAAAGTGTTAAGATGAATGAAAATAAAGAAAAAAGATATTTGAAAATAAATAATTAATAAAGTGTTAAGATGAATGAAATAAAAAAGAAAAGATGTAATAAATCTATTGAAAGAAAATTAGTTATATTTTGTTCTTCACTTTTAATAATATAGATAGATGATTTAGGTATATACTTAAATTCAAATTTCAGATTCTTTATTTGAATTTTATTTGTAAGAGCAGACTGTTCCTGGATACGACGTCGCAGGAGTAGTAGTGAAGGTGGGAAGCGCGGTGAAAGAATTCAAACAAGGAGACGAAGTATACGCAAACGTGAGCGAGAAAGCATTAGAAGGACCGAAGCAATCGGGTTCTCTGGCGGAGTACACTGCCGTGGAAGAGAAGCTATTAGCCTTAAAACCTAAAAACATCGATTTCGCTCAAGCCGCAGGGCTCCCACTGGCTATAGAAACCGCCGACGAAGGTCTCGTTAGGACTGAGTTCTCTGCCGGAAAATCAATTCTCGTTCTCAATGGTGCTGGAGGAGTAGGGAGCCTTGCGATCCAGGTAAAAAAAAATCAAATCTTATTATCAATGGTTCTTGATTGATTGATTCCTCATGTTTTATATATATGAATATAGCTTGCGAAGCACGTCTATGGAGCTTCAAAGGTGGCTGCAACAGCGAGCACAGGGAAGCTAGAGCTAGTGAGAAGCTTAGGTGCTGATTTAGCTATTGATTACACTAAGGAGAACATCGAAGACTTGACTGAGAAATTCGATGTCGTCTTTGACGCCATTGGTAAGTAACACTAGGGCTATAGGCGATTTAGTAAAGCTTTAAACAACTTTTTTTTACAAATTTGGAGGCATATAGCCGAATGTTTCATTCGGTATTGTCCAGGACCGGTCCTGAGTAACAGCATAACACATGAATCTAGTTTCTTTTGCAACTAATTAACAACATTCTTTTTTGTTTTGTGCAAAGGGATGTGTGATAAGGCAGTGAAGGTGATTAAGGAAGGAGGGAAGGTAGTGGCCTTGACCGGAGCTGTCACGCCTCCTGGTTTTAGATTCGTTGTGACATCTAACGGCGATGTTTTGAAAAAGCTGAATCCTTACATTGAGAGTGGGAAGGTGAAGCCAGTGGTTGATCCCAAAGGACCGTTCCCATTCTCACGTGTGGCTGATGCTTTCTCATACCTAGAAACGAACCATGCCACAGGGAAGGTCGTTGTATATCCTATCCCTTGAGTTGCTTTTTTTTATGTGTAAAGCTAATTAAGCAAGTGTCAAAAGTCCTTGTAGAGTGTTTTGAATAATAAACTCATATGAATATGGAAACTAAAATGCTATTTATAGCTTATTCAGTACAGAACATATGAGACTAGAGAAATGACAGAAGTAGTAAACATAGAGAACACATGAGTAGGAATGTTTTAAGAAAAGGAAAAAGCAGGGTTGGACTTGGCCTTCAAGTCGAGTTCCCAGAGATCAAACGTTCCTTTCACGAAATCGTAGTGCGCTCCTCTTATGGCGAGCTTGTTCTTCATCACTCTTTCTTTCACAAATGGGTAAGACAACAGATTCCTTAAGGACACGTTCACGGCTTCCTGGAAAGCCAAGGACAATCTCAGTCTTTACCTTTAAACTAAGAGAACAGAGTAAAAATTGTGTCTTTTTTTTCTTTATATTATGTACCTTCTCACAGTAGCTGCACTGATCGGTGAAGCTCAGATGTTTGAAATCCTGTTTGATCATGTTCTTGGCCGGTGTACCGATCTGAACCCAGTTATCTATGAAGACGCTGCCATTTCAAAGAATTTTAGTAGAGTTAGTGAACAAATCGCCAAGAATCTTGTCTCATGCTTGATCATCCAATTAGAGAATATTGATTATATTAGCGTTTTGAGACTAGTTACTTCTTAGAAGGAGCAGCATTATCTTCAATGGACATGAGTCCCTTTATTCCACCACAACGGCTGTGACCAATCACCAGAATGTTCTCCACCTGATAATGACAAAACATAACATTACTTAGTGCTAAAACTTGGTCAAATTAGCTTTTTAATAAGCATCTTACTGACCATGTGTATTGTCAAAGGAGCAAGACAAGATAAATATCTCTAAGTAACGATTAATTAATTAATTACGTACGTGGAGGGCTGTAACTGGAAATTCAAGGGCTGCACCAACACCAGAATGTTGCGTCTGCAAGTTCACAAAAGCAAAGCTTAATGTTAATTGATAAATTTAGCTATTTAATCACTAACAAGAACTTGTGATATTTAATCACTAACAAGAACTTTGTGATGTTTATGTTATTAGAGGGACGTGGAAAATTATATTTCTTATTTTTTTTTAGTTAGGACGAACCTTGTCAAAAGGTGGCACCATGTTTGCAATGTTTCTAACGACAAAGGCTTCCCCAGCTTTGAAGTTCAAGATCTGAGTAGGGCTAACTCGAGAATCAGAACAAGCAAACACCAGAAACTGCAAAAAAAATAAAAAAAATCACAATGGTAAATATGATCTCTTTCAAGTAGTCTTAATCGTCGTTTATAATTTTAGGGTTTCTAGGTTTTATTTAGGAGTTTTCTCTAGGCGCTTGCCCAGAAAGTTACCATCATCAGTAGTCATTATTGGATTAAACCTTAACTTCTGTATCATACCCTTTTGGCCACTTAAGAGTGAAATGAAACTAGAAAAGGAAACCACTAAAGGAGAAAAAGAATAAAATATGTAGATTGGCAAAATCGAAACCTTGGGGCTCTGGCCTTTGGCAAGTGCATTGTACAAAGATGGCTTCTTCCTGAAAGTTGATAAACCAATACATAATATTATACATTAATCATCAAGCTGAAGAGTCGAGCTTTTATTTAACCAAGACACACGTTTACAAACATCCACAAAACTTAAAATAAACCTTCTTTGTCTTATGCCCTTTTGATAATGTAACTAGAGTAACGTAAGTATTTAACTTTTATAAGCACTATTACTATATAAATGTTGGGGATAAGTGAATTTTTACCCATACAAAAATTACATTGAAATGGACGGATCCATAATGAATAAAGAAGTGAACGTACAGATACTTGTGAGTCTTGAAATGGATAAATCCGGATTTGATTCGCTCTACTGCATCTGATGACTTGTTGGAATTAAGTTCCTCAAGCTCAGCCGTTAACTTCTGGATCTTTGCGAGCGCCACCTTACCGAGATCCGATTTCTTACTGCAAATTATAATTTAACGTTTTTATATAACCATAATGTTAGAAAACAAACTATTATCCATACAAAATAATTTATAATCAATGTAGAATGGGGGAAAAAATTTTATTGACAAAAAAATGGGGGTAAATTGATATCATTCCACACACTGTAAACTCCAAAATGTCAGATCTGTTTTGATAGATAAAGAGAGTGTGTGTACCTGAGAAGTTCACCTAGTTTTTTAAGGGCATCTTCATACGACTCCGTCGACATTCTTTTCGTTCCTAAAACAACAAAAAAAAATTTAGTAAAGACTTTAGATAAGAAAATACTAGAAAACGTTTTGGAGAACTAAAACCATAAACATGCGTTAATGCGATCAAATCAAAATAGATTAGTTGATTTTGTTCCTATTTTTCTTAAAACAAGTGAGAAAAATAAAGAGAAGGAATGACATTATAAAAATGAAGGAGTTTTCACAGCTGAAGGAACGACAATTAACTAATTTCGACGGTTCATATAGAGGACTGAAACAGAAACATAGATATCATTATGGTCAACCTAATCTATGGAAAAAAAAGAAAAAAAAAACACTAAATATCTGTAGACGGACCTTGGGAGGTGCTTTTGATAACAAAGGTTCTAGAGAGTGATACTTGAATAAATGCAATTTTACTTGTTTATGTAGAGAGATGATCTCTACTCCCCTATTTATAGCCGGAGATCAGTGACATTCATTACGCGGCAAAATTTTATATGCTTCAACTTGTTATAGTAGGAATTAAACAATTCATAAGGACTTGGAGGGCTTACTATTTAAACATGACTTTTGGGGATAGACGCTTTTTTTTAATTAAAAAAGTATATTCACATTAAACCTTTTTTTTTTTTTTTTGAACAAACCATACTTCCATTACTTCAGAGATTAAACATAGAGTGACAATTCATACAAAGCTGATTTAGCTAGCGCATCAGCTTCAAAGTTTTTTGCACGAGGAACATAATTAAAAGAGATAGAGGTAAGAGATTCAGACATGACAGAGATATCGTGTAGAATTCCTTGGATGACTATGAGCTTATCTTGGGAAGATAGCGCAGAAACGAGCGACTTCGAGTCAGACCAGAAGGTGACTGTAGTAAGCCCACAAGATACTGCCTCAGAGAGTGCAGCTTTAACCGCAAGAGCTTCTGCAATGAGAGCAGAGCCGACATGGCTACGGTTTAAAGAAAACGAGCGAGTGGAGCCTGTGGAGGGATCCTTGAAAATCCAGCCAAAACCACCCATATTTGTTGCAGAGACCCACGCTGCATCAACATAACATTGTGTTTGATTGAGCAAGGGAGTGGGCAGAGACAACTTATAAGACGGAGGTGTGGTGACCGGAGAAAGTTTGAGTTGTTGAGCAGCTTGCCATGATTTGGCTTCTTTTATAGCCTTCGAGACTACCTCATGTTCCGAGAGGTGTAGGTCCTCAAAGGTGAGTTTATTCCTTGCGGACCAGAGAAACCAGATAATCCAGGGAGCGAGAGCAGCATCGTTGAGTCCAGTAGGGGGCAAAGCGATCAATCTGGAGGCCGCCTGAAGGAAGTCGTTGAGGGAGGTGGCATTTTCCACGCAGAGGGACGATGCTACTGGCGCCAGCTTCCACACGTTGGTTGCAAACGGGCATTGTAAGAACAAGTGTAGCTCTGATTCTGGTTGACCGCATCTTTTGCACACAAAATTTCCACTCAGACCTCTAGCTTCGAGATTCCTTCCCACCGCAACAGCTCTGTTTTTTATTTTCCAGAGTAGATGTTTCAGCTTAGGAGAGGTTTTGCTGTTCCAGATGCAGGCATTCCAGTTGAAACTTATGTCAACCGGTTCCAAGTTGATCTTAGTAAGGGCATAGCCTGATTTTGACGTGTACACCCCGGATTTAGAGGCTAACCATACTAGTTCATCCTGCATATTGAGCGAGCTAGGAACTAACAATCGAATGTGCTCCTCATACTGAGGGAGGTGATAACGTATCGCTTCCACATTCCACTCATGAGAGTCCTGGTGCATCAAATCAGAGACAACCAAGTTCTGGTTCTCGAGTGTTGGAGGTCCTATTGGCCGAAGTGGGACATTGAGCGAGAGCCAAGGTTCATCCCAGACCCTAATGCTCCTTCCTGAGCCTACAACCCAACCTAACCGCTGGTGGAGGACACTGCGTCCAGCCAAAATTCCCCGCCATCCATGGGATATGGCATTTGAGGTCTCCACGGTCAAAAAATCCTCAGAGTGGCAGTACTTACCAAGAAGGGTCCTGGCCAGCAGAGATTGCGGGTTTTTAAGGATTCGCCACGCAACCTTGGCGAGTAAGGCATCATTAAAAATTCCTATCTCGCGGAAACCCAGTCCCCCCGCGGATTTGGGTTTAGTGAGGTTGTCCCATGACACCCACGCCATTTTCCTTAGGTTGGGTTTCACATCCCACCAAAACCTTGTGAGTATAGACTGGATTTGTTTACATAGTGAGACCGGCAGCTTGAAGCACGACATAGCGTAGGCCGGGAGAGCGGCAAGTACTGCCTTCAAAAGCACTTGCTTCCCTGCCCCATTAAGGAATCTAGTAGGCCAGCTAAGTGATTTCTGCCTCAATCTATCCACCAGGTTTGAGAAAATATCTCGTTTGCGTCTCGTGAAATGCTCGGGTAGACCGAGGTATTTGCCAACACCTCCTTCGCACTCAATGTGAAGGAAACCTTTCACTCTCATTCTGATTTCCCGTGGCGTTTTAGCTGAGAAGGTGATGGCCGATTTCTGTCTATTAATACACTGCCCAGACGCGTCCTCATAACGTTGGAGAATAGATGCTAAGGTCGCACAACTGTCGGGGTCACTCCTACTGAAGAACATCGTATCGTCCGCGAAGAGTAAGTGATTTAAAGCCGGTGAACCTCGAGCTACTTTGATCCCCGGTAGGGAACCGTCCAGCTGGGCCTTAAGGCAAAGGCCTGAAAGAACCTCTGAGCAGAGAATAAACAAATAGGGGGAAAGTGGGTCGCCTTGGCGAAGGCCTCGAGAAGGTAGCACAAGTCCTTTAGCTCCCCCATTTATAAGGAAGGAGTACGAAACCGTCTGAACGCATTCCATAATCCATCCAACCCATAAAGGGTGAAAACCAAACCGAATAAGGACAGCTTCGAGGAAATTCCATTCGATCCTATCATAGGCCTTGCTCATATCCGTCTTAATTGCCATGGAGCAATGTACCTTAGCCTTTGAGGTGCGCAGGTAGTGCAAGACTTCATGTGTGATCAGCACATTGTCCGAGATCGCACGCTCTGCTACAAATGCTGATTGTGACGGAGAGATAAGGGTCGGTAGTAGAGGTCGCAGTCGATTACATAAGATCTTAGCAATGATCTTATAATGGGTTGAGCAAAGAGCGATGGGTCGATAGTCTGCAACAGTCTTAGGAGCTTTGACTTTCGGGATCAGCCGGACGTGTGTCTCGTTGTATCTGTGGTGAAAGGTGCCTTGTTCAAAGAATTCCCGAACTTCCCTGCATACATCCGTCCCTACAATGTCCCAGAAAGCTTGGTAAAAGGATGCCGAGAAGCCGTCAGGCCCGGGAGCTTTGTCTCCATGGATTGCAAAGACTGCTCTGCGAATTTCCGAATCACTCGGTAGGGAGATGAGCGTGTCATTATCAGCGGCTGTCAGCATAGGGGAGATTGCATCAGAGACTACTCCTAAGTCCCCGCCTCCACAAGAAGAGAACAGCTCTTGGTAATAGTTAGCGATTGTATCAGTGATACGGTCCTCCCCATAAATTGCTTGGCCCTCACTATTTTCAATAACAGAAAAGGCGTTAGCTGCCCTCCTGCCTCGTGTGACCGCATGAAAATAGCTTGTGTTGCGGTCACCATGCTGGAGCCACATTATCCTGCTACGCTGACGCCAGTAAAGCTGTATATTCACATTAAACCATCTTACACAATTACATACAATGAAATCAAACACAAGATTAAACCAAAGACGACGAGTTAAAAGAACTAACCCTCGAAGTCCTAAGCCAGTAGATGAGAATCAATCCATGGAGTCAAATACATGAAAATTTTGAAAGCTTAAAGCCAAAAGAAAATAAACGCTAGCAAAAGGTGAAGACTATGATAATGAAAGCTCCTAAGCAATTCATTACCTCCCATTGTCTCTTTGATAATGAGAAATCAAACCAGAAATCCCATAGTGAATAAAACATGCTGAGTATAACCAAACTTCAAATCCCGGAGAAGCAGAACATATTGTTCCATAAATGTTAACCAAAATGGCGAAGTCGAAGAAAAAATAATAATTTTGGAAAAGTATACAATTTTTTTTGCATGGAGGAAACAAAAACCTCCAAACTATAATATTTTATTTTTTTGAAGAAAAATAGGAAAATAGACACCAGTGGTGAATTCATCATTTTTTCTCATGTATACATGTACCTTATTGATCATTCAATTGGCCTTGATTTTGATTTCAATCACCTTTACTTTCTCGACATTGAAAACTAGATAAATCTCGATCTACATATATCCTGGTAGAAGACAAACTAAAATCGAAAACTCAATTTAGTGGTTGAGATGAATGTCAAAATATTGAAGATGCTAGCTGTTATAGATAGTCAAGTAAGATAGATAATATTATCGATTTATAAAATTTTATTTATGAAGAAAGCCAGTAAATTAACGTCAAAGGTTTTCATACCTTTTTTTGTTCGTTCATAAGATCCAGCTACCCTGGCTGAGACAAATCTCATGCACAAATAACTCTCTCTTTAGCTATGAAAGTTTGGAAAGTTTGATGTTGTAGACTGTATAGTGATTTTCAAAGACTTTATGATACGTCCCTAAGAAAAAAAAAAAAGAAAAATATCGTGAGATAGAGTTGGAGAAATTAGCACAAAACCTTTTAATTCTCTGCTCGATCGAACAATAACATCTAATTCATGCTAAAACATTGTTTTATTCCCACAATTTTGCACTAGACTCGAAGAAGCAACATTCTTTTAGTGTCATTCTTCTTAACATTATTTTTCCATCTCTTCTTTTGGAAATACACCAAAGCTTATTGATCTGATATTGTCAAAGATCATATCATAATACTATGGTCATTTTCCAAGTACCATCTGTAATTGCAGGAGTAAACGTGCAAAGATAAGAAAAGAATTATTTACTATTATCTTTGTTAAGAAAAGAATTATTAATCTGAGAAAAGAGAGAAAACGATATTTTAAGATTGGTTTGTAAGTGTTCCAAAAAAATATTTGTTAGTAAGTAGTGCTGCCAAATTCTTAATAATATCTCTTTGTATTCTTAACTTTTTTTATCTCTCCATATTGCAACTACCACGTTAAAAACAAGTAATAAGATTAACAATAATCATGGCATGAAAAGCAGGAAAGCAGGTATCGGTGAATTCAATAAGAATTTAATCATCGGTAAATGGATAACGTAAAGAAAAAGAGTAATTAAACACAAATAGACAGAAGTAACAATTTTGTTTTTATTCAGGCCAACGGATATGAGTAGATGAGTCAACTAACGCCGGCCGGTCAATCACGTGGCAAAATGAAATAAACTACAATTATTTCGTAAACCTAAACTTTATTGAAAACACCTTTTAGATACTACAAAAAAAAATTGATTATTTTTGGTAACTGTACTACTCTATACTATTTGACAAAAAAGATACTACTATATTGATTGGTGTTCAGAAAAGATACTACCATATTGATTTTTTTTTGGTATTGAACTACTATATTTGGGTTATTTTTTTTTTGTAAAAATATTTGGGTCTTTTTTTTTGACCGAAGGCATTTATGATGTAGACAAAATAGTTTAAATCACAGTAGCCCAAATTCAGACTTACTAAAGAGCACTGAAAATACTTTTAATCACCAAACTACAACCATTTAATCAATGTGAAGAATAACCTTTTAGTTGTTAAAAAAAAGAATAAGTTTAAAAATTAAAATTCCAGACCGGTTCTGCTTGTTTTTCTTTGGATATGGACTCTTCTGTGTTGACCTCATACACTTGACATTGGGGAAAAAATACTTTGCATATTACAAAATTAAATTTTGTCCCATGCTTTCAAAATATAGATATATTGTTATAATTATATTTTATTGTTTTACTTTATGTTACGTAAAAGATATTTATTTTATAGCATGAAGATAATAGTTATAGTAAATAAGAAACTATAGGAAATGAATAAAGGAAGAGATAGTATACTAAAACAAGAAAGATAGAGTTTTTATCATTCGTTTGAAAGGGGCACTTTTAATCACAACGTAGTGCATCTCTTTATATAGCCAGAATTCTAGACAAATATTACTGTGATCTTTAATGGGATGGGCTCCATTTTCACTTCTTCACGTTAATTGTTCTTTGACTTTTGTAACACTCCCTCTTAGAGACCAATACCATTAATATGTTTGCGTGTTTTATGTTGCCTCGTTAAAAACTTTTCTTGGAAAGCCCAGTAGGAAAGAGCATAGTAAGGTAAAAAGAGTACAAATCACAAACTCCCCCTCGAATAGACGATCTTCACAGTTCTTGTTGATGACGCATTCCAATGTTGTAAACATGTTTTCTGAATGTCGTAGTGGGTAGTGACTTTGTAAAGAGATCTGCAGCATTATCACAAGATCGAACATATCTCACTTCAATTTCTTTATTCTTCTCGAGTTCTTGGGTATATGAGAAAAACTTCGGTGGAATATGCTTGGTTCGGTCACTTTTGATGTATCCTTCTTTTGTTTGAGTGACACATGCTGCATTTTCTTCATATAAGATGGTCGGTTCTGAGTTGACGTTGATCCCACTACTTGAAAGGATGTGTTGACTTATTGATCTGAGCCAAACACATTCTCTACTTGCTTCGTGGAGAGCGATTATTTCAGCATGGTTTAAGGAAGTGGCTACAAGTGTTTGTTTCTGGGAGCGCCATGATATAGCAGTTCCTCCAATTGTGAATACATATCAAGTTTGTGATCTAGCTTTATGGGGGTCAGACAAGTATCCTGCATCAGCAAAGCCAACCATTTCTCTGTTTGAGTTGTTAGGATAAAATAATCCTAAATCAATTGTTCCTTGAAGATAGCCAAAAACATGTTTGATCCCATTCCAATGTCTTTGTGTAGGAGATGCACTGAACCTTGCCAAAAGATTAACTGCAAATGATATATCAGGCCGAGTGCAATTTGCAAGATACATGAGTGCTCCTATTGCACTTAGATATGGTACTTCAGGGCCAAGTATCTCTTCATTTTCTTCATGTGGTCGAAAAGGATCATTTTCAACATTTAGTGATCTAATGACCATAGGAGTACTTAGTGGAGTTGCTTTGTCCATGTTGAATCGTTTCGACACTCTTGTTGTATATGTAGACTGGTGTACAAATATACCTTTATGTGAATGCTCAATTTGTAGACCAAGACTATATTTTGTCTGTCCGAGATCTTTCATCTCAAATTCTCCTTTTAAATAATCAGATGCCTTTTGTATCTCTTCTTTAGTCCCGATAATGTTTAGGTCATCAACATATACAACAATAATAACAAATCCAGATGACGTTTTCTTGATGAAAACACATGGGCATATAGGATTGTTTACATATCGTTCTTTAATTAAATGTTCACTGAGACGATTATACCACATACGTCCTGATTTCTTTAAGCCATATAATGATCTTTGCAATTTTATTGCACATAACTCCCTAGGTTTAGAGCTTAATAGTTCTGGCATCTTAAATCCTTCGGGGATTCTCATATAAATATCAGTTTCCAATGACCCATATAAATATGCTGTAACAACATCCATTAGACACATTTCTAGATTTTGATTAGCAGTAAGACTCATCAAAAATCTAAAAGTGATTGCATCCTAAACAGGAGAATATGTTTCTTCATAATCGATCTCAGGTCTTTGAGAAAATCCTTGAGCTACAAGACGAGCCTTGTATCTCATTACTTCGTTTCTCTCATTTCGTTTCCGAACGAAAACCCACTTGTATCCGACAGGTTTCACAGCTTCAGGTGTGATTACGATAGGTCCAAATACATCTCGTTTGTTAAGATAATCAAGCTCAACTTGTATTGCATCTTTCCATTTCATCCAGTCGTGTCTCTTTTGACATTCTGAGATAGATTTTGGTTCAGGGTCATCACTTTCTTCATTTATTTCCTTTGAAACAAAGTACGAGAAAATATCATCGACACCATTCACATTACCTCGATTCCATATTTTTCTATTGTGAATGTAGTTAATCGAAATCTCATGATTTTCTTCAGAATCATGATGTTCAACACTGTTATCAACCTCATGGTTCATTTCTTTCGGCCTTTCTGTTGTATTGGATGGATTTTGCTTTTCCATCTCCTTTCGTTTTCTAGGATTTTTATCCTTAGAACCAAGAGGTCTACCACGTTTTAAACGTATTTTTGACTCTCGTGTATTATAATCTGCTACACGTTCATGTGGCATTTCAATACGAGAAGGAGCATTTGCAGCAGGTATATGTGATTTTGTTACCGTTTTGGTGTCTGCAAATGCATCAGGTAGTTGATTTGCAATGCTTTGCAAATGCATAATTCGACGGACTTCTAATTCCGATTGTTTTGTAGGAGGATCAAGGTGTAGTAGAGATGGCACACACCATTTTATCTC
>CAKOAT010730709.1:277069-350849 GCA_932364175.1 Eruca vesicaria subsp. sativa | reverse complement strand
GGAATTGGAAATACTTTTTCATCAAAGTGGCAATCAGCGAAACGTGCCGTAAATACATCACCAGTTTGTGGTTCTAGGTAACGTATAATTGATGGAGAATCACAACCAACATATATACCTAACCTCCTTTGAGGTCCCATCTTTGTACGTTGGGGAGGTGCAATTGGCACATATACAGCACAACCAAAAATTCTTAGATGAGAAATATTTGGTTCTCGTCCAAATGCTAACTGTATTGGTGAATATTTGTGATATGCACTTGGTCTCACCCGAATTAGTGCTTCTGCATGCAAAATAGCATGTCCCCACACAGAAGTTGGGAGTTTAGACCTCATGATTAATGGTCTTGCAATCAGTTGCAGACGTTTAATTAATGATTCAGCCAAACCATTTTGTGTGTGAACATGAGCAACATGATGTTCCACATCAATTCCAGTTACCATACAATAATCATTGAATGCTTGGGAAGTAAATTCACCAGCGTTATCTAGTCTGACCCTCTTTATTGGATAATCAGGAAACTGAGCTCTTAGTTTGATTATCTGAGATAAAAATGTCGCAAATGCCACATTTCGAGAGGATAATAGACAAACGTGGGACCATCTACTCGACGCGTCGATCACTACCATAAAATAATAGAATGGTCCATAAGGTGGATGTATAGGTCCACAAATATCGCCTTGAATTCGTTCAAGGAACTTTGGTAACTCTTTATCTATTTTGGTTGACGATGGTCTTATAATCAACTTTCCTAAAGAACACGCAGTACATGTCATTTTATTCTCCTGATAAACTTCTTGGGGTTTTAGTGAATGACCATGTGCGTTCTCGATGATCTTTCACATCATTGTGGTGCCTGGGTGACCAAGGCGATCATGCCATAGTGTAAAGTTATCAGAATTTCTCTTAATCACCAAATGTGACTCGATGGCACTTATATATGTTTGATGCAGACCAGAAGGGAGTTTTGGTAGTTTTTCCAACACCTTTTGCTTTCTCGATTTCTTAAGAATAATGTACATATATTTCTTTCCATTCTTAGTTTCAGAATGAATATCAAATCCTTGAGAATATATGTCATTAAAACTCAACAAATTCCTCTTTGAATTTGGAGAGAATAGTGCATTATTTATCAAGAAATTTGTCCAATTAGGTAATGTGAAATGGGCTTTACCAATCCCTTCAACCAAGTCTGCAGGACCTGATATTGTGTTAATTGTGATATTTGTTGGTTTAAGTTCAGAAAAATATTTTATGTGTCTAAGAATAGTGTGCGTTGTTCCACTATCTGATATACAAATATCTCTAGCATTGATCTTGGTTGATGCTCCGTTTGTAGTGTCCATTTCTGAGACAAACAAAGAATTAACAGGGATAAGATAATCTTATTCATGAAATATTATACATCATTAGCAGACATCAAACACGCAGTAATTATACATAAACATATGAAAAATCACACAAAAATTATACATTAATCTTCCACAAATAATATTATTTATGGTATAATTGTGGAATTTCAAGAGTCACATGATGGGTGCTTAATCTTCTGTGATAACGGTCTCCTCGAAATCATTCACAAAGTCAGACACATCCAGGTGCGTTGTACCCTCAGAAGTTTCCGCAAAGTTAACCTCTTTACCTTTTCCTTTGACGGAATCTTTGTATAAAGCACATAGATGTGGAGGGGTACGACATACACGAGACCAATGTCCCTTAGTACCGCATCTGAAACAAGCTTTTTCTCGCTTCTGAGAAGTATTTCCTTGGTGTTCTTTTCCTTTAGGGGATTGCTCAGAGCGGACCCATTGGAATGACTTTCTATCCTGTGGATTGTACTTTCGTCCACGTCCACGGTAGTTTTGACGACCACGACCACGGCCTCGAAAAGCCTTATTTTCTTTCACTGGTTTCTTTGCATCTAATGCATTTGCTTCGGGAAGTGCTTTGGAACCAGTTGGACGTGTCATGTGATTCTTGATCAGAAGCTCGTTGTTCTTTTCTGCTACGAGAAGCGCCACAATCAAATCTAAAAATTTGGTATATCCCCGCAACCTATATTGTTGTTGCAGGGTGATGTGGCTCTTATGGAATGTGGTATATGTCTTCTCAAGCATTTGAGACTCGGTGATTGTTTCTCCACAATATCTCAATTTAGCCACAATTCCTAACACATCAGAATTGTAATTCATCACTTTGTCGAAGTCTTGGAACCTCAGATTCTGCCATTCATCTCGAGCAAGTGGAAGTGTTATGTCTTTCTGATGATCAAAACGATCTTTCAGACACTTCCATAGCTCTTTAGGATCTCTCATGTTGGCATAGTCATAAATAATACTTTCATAAAGGTGTCTTCTAAGGAAGATCACCGATTTAGCCTTTTCTTGAGGCGTTGAAGTATTATTCTCTTTAATGGTTTCAGATAAACCAAGAGATGCAAGATGAAGTTCAACTTCTGTGACCCAAGAAATGTAGTTGGTACCAGTGATGCCTAGAGCGGGAAATTGGAGCTTCTCGATGTTTGCCATTGATTTTCTAAGGCACAAAATAATCAATTATTAGAATTTCATTAATTTTAAATAGAACCGATTACATTGATAGTACACGCAATTACAAGTAAAAATAATGCTAATAAACATAAGGCGATGTTAATTCCAAAATATTCATGAGTAGCTCCTTCAACAAGAATAAAATACATAGACGAAGAAATAAAAATCGCACATAAAATTAAAAACAGTCGAGTCATCTTTCTTTTAAGCAAAAATTGGAATAGTATTTAAAAATATTTGAGAGAAAATGAAATGTTTTAGTTGAAGTGAATGAGTGAAAATGAATTGTATTTATAGATGAAAATACTGTTCATTAGCCGTTAACTAGCCGTTTAAAAAGTAATTTTTTTATTATTATTATTGTTTAAATTTATTTATGACCGTTGGAAGTAAAAACAGAAAATTAAAATTAATCAAAAGTTATTAGTGAGTAATTATCAAATTTATCAGTTTAAACATATATATATATATAAATATAGGTGAAATCTTAAATATATTTAGTTATATATATAGTGATAAAATTATCTATTAGGTTTTCAAAGTGAAATGTTAAGGTGATGATCAGAATAATAAATTATGATAACAAATTTATATATTATAAAATAATAAATTAAATAGTTTAGGCGGTATAACGGCCATTATGGTGCCTTAAGCAACCATGATAAAATTTATAACAAAGTTCGGGGCGGCAGAGCCGCGTTCCGGTAACAATAAAGCTAATGGATAAAAATTGGGCGGCAGTACCGCACTCTGATAAACATAAACATAATAAATAAATGGAGGCCCCACTCCGAATATAATAATCAAAACTAAATTTTAATAGTAGAGTGATCGTGCTGATAACGTGTTTTAATTATATTTTATTGTTTTACTTTATGTTACGTAAAAGATATTTATTTTATAGCATGAAGATAATAGTTATACTCCCTCCGTTTCATATTAAGTGTCATTGTAGAGAATTTTTTGCGTTACAAAATAAGTGTCGTTTTCAGTTTTCAATGCAAAATTTATTAATTTTATTATGTAATTTGTTTTTTTATTGGTTAAAATATGGTTAGGTGTATGGGTAACTGTGTTTTTATATAGGAAATATGTAAAATTAATTGCTTTTTTAATCCGTGTGCACAGCTGTAGAGTGACACTTATAATAAAACAGAGGGAGTAGTAAATAAGAAACTATACGAAATGAATAAAGGAGGAGATAGTATACCAAAACAAGAAAGATAGAGTTTTTATCATTCGTTCGAAAGGGGCACTTTTAATCACAACGTAGTGCATCTCTTTATATAGCCAAAATTCTAGACAAATATTACTGTGATCATTAATGGGATGGGCTCCATTTTCACTTCTTCACGTTATTTGTTCTTTAACTTTTGTAACATATTTGATATTTTAAGAAAATAAATAGTTTAAAGACAATCATAAATGTTATTTTCTTAATAGACACAAAAACCTAAAATTCAAAAATAATTTGGTTCTCTTTCTCCCAAATTTATTGTTAATCATCATACATTCTTAACTGAAATTCACTTCATACAGGCATGGACATATTTATCAGTTTTAAGAGAAATTTGTTAAATATGCTCAAAACTTGGTTTCAAATGAAAAAGTAAACTCAAACATGAATTAAATGCAAAAGTACCTAAAACACTATTGAAATTACAACCAACCCCTTGTGAACAAACAAAAAACTCGAATTCTTTTTACGTTTCTAACCCCCGTAACTATTCTATCCAGACAACTTAGTTGAAAGTTGTCTAGTATAGTTATTCTTAAAAATAATTTAAAATTTTTGTAAAAAATATTTAGATAAGTGAAAAATTGAAATCATGTAATTAACATATGTTTTAAGAGATATAAATTAAGATATAACGAAATTTAATTATTTTTAACATAGATGCGTAAAAGTAGTGAGTCATGATATTCTTTAGTTTAGGTTTGGCCAACATATGTTATAGTATTGTATGTGTTTCTTAGGGTTAGATTTTCGAAAGCATAAATGTTTTTTTTGAAAATTTTAAAATTTACCTAAGTGTGTTTATTTCTGTGTATAGTAAACACTATTTAAGTATAATCTGATTTTATAACGTGGTTAGTTAGTTAATTTAGTCAATTTAGTTTAGGGTATAGGGTTTAGTGTCTGAACGACTTACTATTAAGTCGTCTGGTAAATACATTTAAGGCAGACGACTTATTAGTAAGTCGTCTAATGTATAGTATCAATATACGACTTAATAATAAGTCGTCCAAACCTGACCGAACCTTTGATTTTACCAATTTACTTTTAAACCTAACCGGATTTTGTACCGGACATATATAAGATGTTTTTACTCACTTTTTCACGAAATTCAGAAAACCCTAACACCATTTCTCTCAAAGGTGATTTCAAAGGCAATTTCCGTCGAATCTCTCTAATCCATCGTTCTCACCGCTTGTTATCTCTCCGCCTTACCACTGTCATTATCACCACCGTTCTCACCGCCGCTTCCTCTATTTCAGATCTGAGAGGAAACCCTAGCACCGTTTTTCTTTAAACCCTAGCGTCGTTTCTCTTAGAGGCATTTTGTAGAACTCTGCCGTCGGTAAGTTATATCTAAAGAAGAACATAAATCATCGTTCTCGTCGCGCTTCTTTTTTCACGTCTATTTTTGCAGATCTATAACCGATGTGTCGAAGGCGACTATATCTTCTCTGAATTTTCATGTCACTTTCCAATGTTCTACTTGAAGTCTTGGAAGATTTGACAAACGGCTTATAATTAAGTCGTCTGGAAAGTATTCCAGACTTATAATTAAATTGTTATACTGGATGGTTGTGTGTTTGAGATGGTTGTCTTTGATTATTTTGCAGAAAAAATGGATATTCCATAACTTTCCCGTAAGATACATACAGTAAGGCAAGAACCCCCCGCATTGCATAGCATTTCGTATCATTCGTGTACGAAGTTGTATAATGCTCTTAATGATGACGAATATGAAGAGCTAAAGGAGTCTAAGTTGGGAGTTTTCATCAAGTTCCAAAAGCTGGAATTTGAATAGGCTTCAAGGCTGGTTCACTACATGCTCGGTTTCCAGCTTGACATAAAGAAGAAGTATGAGCTGTGGAGTCTTGTTGGTCCACAAACTTTAAGGTTTTCACTGTTAGAGTTTGAATACCTCACTGGTCTAAACTGCGAATACATCGAGGACCTTGAGAGACCAAACTCTTCTGTTACAAAGGAGTTGGCTCACTACAAGAAAACTAAGAATTTACTAGGAAATTTTACTAGGAAACAATTCCTCGTAAATTTACTACGAACTTACTTGGGCTTTACGAGGAAAACATGTTTCCTCGTAAAGTCCTCGTGAAGTTACGAGAAAAAGTTTTCCTCGTAAGACCGTAGTAAACTTACGAGGAAACTACGTGAAAAAGATTATTTCCTCAAAAGCTCGTCGTAAATGTTTTCCTCGTAATGTCCTAGTAAATCTTTACTACGAAATTAGGAGGAAATAATCTTTTACTACAAATTCGCGAGGAACTTGATAGAAAATATCTAATTTAAATCTAAAACATGTTTTGTACCTAATTTTCCTAGCAATTTCCTAGTAAATGCTCAGATTCAAAAATTTCTATAAGTACCACCATTTGTGATTCATTTCAAACACACCAAAAAAATATCAGCTATAAGCTTGATCAAAGATAAAAAAATGTCCGGTCCGGGTAATATTTTCGAGTTGCCGAAGTGGATGTATTCACACAGAGATAATGACGGGAGAGTGACGAAAGAATATCTCGAAGGGTTTGAGACGTTTATGCATCAAGCAGATTCTACACCACTCACGTAAAAAAGTGGTAAGATGTTCTGTCCTTGTCGGAAATGCTGCAATACAAAATTAATAAATAGAGGTTTCATGCCATATTAATATATTTGGTATCAAAATGGAGAAGATGCTAGTTGTAGGAATGAAGGTAGCAGTAGTAATATTAATTTTCAGGTTGAACCGGTTGATCATTTGCGTAATGAAAATAACTATCATCACCAAGAGAAACAAATGGTAGATTGTGATAGGGTTCATGATATGATAGGTGATGCATTTCTAACTCATGATGATGATGAAGTTGAAGAACCTAACTTAGATGCAAAAATATTTTATGAAATGTTAGAAGCTGCGAATGAGCCAATTTATAGTGGTTGTAGAGAAGGTCTGTCTAAATTGTTGTTGGCTGCTAGAATGATGAGTATTAAAACCGATCACAATCTACCTGAAAATTGTATGGATGCATAGGCAGACTTGTTTAAAGAGTATTTGCCAGAAGACAATGTGTCTGCTGAATCTTATTGTCAGATTCAAAAATTGGTATATAGTCTTGGGTTGCCCACGGAGATGATAGACGTTTGCATTGACAACTGCATGATTTACTGGGGAGATTATGAGAATTTAGAAGAATGTCGATTTTGTAAGAAGCCACAATTCAAACCGCAAGGTCGAGGGCGTAATAGGGTACCGTACCAAAGGATGTGGTACCTACCAGTCACAGACAGATTGAAAAGATTGTACCAATCTGAGGAGACTGCTGGAGGGATGAGATGGCACGCCGAGCATACTCAGATGGATGGAGAGATGACTCATCCATCATATGCAAGAGCCTGGAAACATTTTAACAATGTACATCCTCATTTCGCTAGCAATAGCCGGAATGTGTATCTTGGATTATGCACTGATGGATTTAGTCCCTTTGGAATGTCTGGGAGACAATATTCATTATGGCCGGTCTTTCATACACCGTATAACCTGCCACCGGAGATGTGCATGCGACGAGAGTTTCAATTCATGACCATATTAATACCTGGTCCAAAACATCCAAAAAGATCTCTCGGCGTTTTTCTACAACCACTGATAAAAGAGTTGAAAGATTTAGGGTTAACAGGGGTGAGGACATATGATTGTTCAACGAAAACAAACTTTATGATGCAACCGATGCTTTTGTGGACCATAAGTGACTTTCCAGCATATGGGATGTTGTTTGGGTGGACTACACATGGGAGATTAGCTTGTCCATATTGTAATGGAATGACAGATGTGTTTCAATTGAAGCATGGTAAGAAGACTAGTTGGTTCGATTGTCACCGTCGATTTCTTCCCGTTTACCACCCATACCGAAGAAACAAGAAATTGTTCAGGCACAAAAGGGTTGTCAGAGACACTCCTCCTTCATATTTAATCTGGAGAACAAATCGAAGCGCAAATCGATTACTACGGTGCTCTAAAAACGGCTCCTCGTGGTGGGAATTGACATGTTCCCAGTAATATGCCTAATTTTTATGGTGTTCAGCACAATTGGCACAAAAAGAGTATATTTTGGGAATTGCCATATTGGAAAGATCTTCTTTTGCGCCACAACCTCGATGTGATGCATATAGAGAAGAACTTTTTTGAGAACATTGTGAACACTATATTGAACGTCCCAGGGAAGACGAAAGACAACGTAAAATCGAGTTTGAACTTACCCAAAACCTGCTCAAGGAGTGAGCTACATAAAAAAAAGCAATGGACAAGTTCCAGTTCCAATATTCAGACTGTCAACAAAGAAAAAGTCTGCGTTGTTTAACTGGGTGGAGTTAGAAGTTAAGTTCCCTGATGGGTATGTTTCAAATCTCTCAAGATGTGTTGAGAAAGGGCAAAAGTTCTCTAGGATGAAGAGCCATGATTGTCATGTCTTTATGCAGCGACTACTTCCCTTTGCATTTGCGGAGCTACTACTGGCAAAAGTACATGAAGCACTTTCAGGTAATTAATTAATTAATATAATACGATGATATGATTAATTTATTTCTTTATATATATATATATACTAATGTGGATAATTTTTTTTTTTGTAATATATAAGGAATTGGAGCATTTCTTAGGGATCTGAGCACCCGCACTCTTAAAGTGGAAGTCGTCCCATAACTTTAGGATCTCAATTCATGCCTTGAGACGTTAGAGACCAGTGTGTTGGGTTTAGGGCAAGACCTAGGTTTAGTTTCGGACTGAGTCTATGCGATGACTAGTCGGATTTCGTTTTGCATGTTGCGATTTTAACCTGATTCCATACCGATTTAGAATCCGCGATAGGTTCTCGGCTTATACGATTCGCCTGGTTGGATTCAAGCATCTCACCGGAAACAATTCCTAAGTTGCCCGGAAGTGCTGACCAAAAATTTGGATTTCTTTTATAGCGCGCTATTTTATCCTAAACGGATGTATGCAGACCAATGGATCTGTGTGTTTGTTTAGGACAACTAGCGTGCTCGACGGGGCCAATCGTCGAGTGTTTGTGATTTTATAGTCGCGGATGGACTTTTGCGAAATATTTTTCTATGAATTTAAACAACGGTATTTATCTTATTCAATAAAAATGTTTTAATTTTATATTAGAATAGATTAAATTATAACAATTTATTATAATCCCAGAGGTAATGATGATTCTCAAGCGTTAATCCTGGCTGAATGAAAAGAGAACAAGCTTGAGTTGCAGATGAAGCTAGATAAATGGATGCATTATCCTCTAAAGAATCTTCGGGAGTTACTTGAAACATCTAAGGTATTGCATTTTCAAAGACATCTTATGTATCGCATCTCTTTTATTGTTTTGTTAATGAATTTATTTATTTTTTAGGAAAAACTATGTTGGGTTGTTGCCACAGTCTATGCCATTGATACATATTGGGGATGGTATTATTTTGGATGTTTGAGTTGTAACAACAAGAAGGTTTATCCACATTCCAAAACCGTTAGAAAATTGAATGGGAGAGAAATTGTTACACAATTGGTGGTGTGAGACATGCAAATCGAAAGTAACATATGTTACTGCACGTTATTAAAACCTAATCTAATACTCATTTTTAACCTTCTTAAATAGTTATATATAATCTAAGCTAATTTATGTTTTTTTCAACAGATTCAAAATCTATTTATTGGTCAAAGATGATACTGGCGAATCTCAATTCATGTTATTGGATTCTATTGCTATAGGAGTTATTCCCGCGGTTCTTGGGAAGAAGTTAGTACTTCTCAACTTTAGCATTTCTATTACATATTGGGTGATGAATAATACTATATCAAATATTTAACCTGACAGCTTGAAGACGGTGTTCCTTTTCCCGATTTGGATAGACTTTTATGTTTGGAGTCTACGTTCAGAAAGACTCAGCTTCGGGTGGATGCTATAAAATTGCAAAGGTCTGGAAAGATCTACATATGCTAATGACAAGTGAGATATCGGAAACTTTTTCCCATCCAACCCAAACAAGCGAGGTAAATTATTATCTATGTCTTATGATTATTACAAATCATAAAAGTATTTGAATATTTATCATATGGCCTTAATGTGTAAGAATATCCCATGTATCTTGAAGGTCTGAGTGATGACATTGTTTGTAATCCTTCTTCCAAGCGCAAAGTAGACGATAAGGAAGCACCCGAGCTTCTTTCTACCTCTAAAAATTCGTACAGCAAGCCGATTAAAATGGAGAATCCCAAAAATTGATAACATTGTATCCTTCGAATGAAGTTCATATTTATGTTTTGATTTATTTTTTATAATCCTCATTTCATTTCCATTTAAGTTTGTTTTTGAAAGTAACTTTATTCCTGTCAACTGTTTTTGGGATTTATTGGGTTTTGTTTTTACCCAAAGTTTTCATTTTTAATAATATTTGCTTTTTCTTGACGATTTATTGACTCATATGTTTATACGAAAAATACTTAGTTTTGTATAAAACATATTGATATACTATGCAAATCAATATGAGTCAGAATACATTTGCTGCATAAAACAGAAAACTACCAAATAGATGATACTTGGTGTAACAAGAATGAGTCAGAATTATATTTTCACTTAATAGATTTGTTTCATTATTTATAAAAAATACATTATATCTATATTGTCATTATTCAGTTTGTTACGATTTTGGATATGAAATCGCAATTTCAAAATATCACACATAAGAGATAAATGTAGATTTTCACAAAATGAGATTAATCATTAAATATCAATATTGTTTCCATAATAACAGGAACATATATTTCACAACAATATATATGGCATAGATTCACATAATATGCTAGATTTATCTGTCAAAAGTTTTGAAATATTTAAAGATTTTCTATTTAATATTGGTAACGTGCAAAAATAAAAACCAATATTGGAAAATATATTTAATTTCAACAAAAAAAAAGGTCAAATCTAGAGTTGCAACTCTAGAAAGCTCTTTTTTTCTTCTATCTATAAAGTGGAATATCTACCGTCTCTTATCAAAATATCTTTCTCTCCAGTTTTCTCTCAGCAAACTAGAAGAAAACGCTTTGTAAGTTATCTTTTTCTTAGTTTTTATCATTACAAGTAGATGAAGGATTTGTCCTCGTTTCATATGGAATCAACCTTTGTTACCTATTTTTTTTAGATCTTTCATTGTTAAGCCAAACTTGTTGTTTATTTTGTATACGATTATATTACATAACAACATGCATGATCAGTTCTAGAGAGTTAATAAGATCTACCATAGGTTGGTTTCGATTTTTGTCATAACAAATTGTTATCTTTCATATATATATATATATATATATATATATATATATATATATATATATATATAATATTTTAATGTCTTCATTGAGAGTTAAATGTTTTGTTGGTGTTGTACATTATCTTTTTTTTTTAACAAAATTTTCATTTATATGAACATGCAGATCACGATTTAGTATGGCTGCAAATCAGTTTCATGGATGAATGTTGCAAGAGGCTTACACGTCTGGAATGAATGATTTTACTAATCATTACCGAAGGACTCTTAACATGTACAGTAGGTTCCATGAAGCTGTCGTTGCCAAGTATGATGTTGAGGTGGAGGTGTATCGCATTGCTGGTAAACTTGAACTCTTTGACGAGCTCTTCAACGATGGCGTTATGAACCATGTGAAGGAGAAGCTGGCAACAGAACTTGCTCTTGCTCATGCTCGTATCTCTGATTTGAAGATTCCCAATCTCGATTGGGAAAAGCTAGGAGAGCCACAAATGTGGCGTTAAGTGATTTATGTCCTCATCTCTTATGTTTGAAGGTGTTGCGGCTATGAACTTTTTAACTGTTGTCTGGTTTAGAAAATCTGTTTTTTTATATATTTTGATGTATTAAACTGAACCTAATGTTTTTTTTATGTTACTCGGCTATCTATGTTCATGCTTATCTTTATTCTTTGATTGATGTGATTAGTTTTTAATATTTTAGGTGCGGTTTAGATCAATTTTTGATTTAGATAACCGAATGATTTAGGGTGATTTAGAGTAATATTTGAGTAGTTATCAATATGAAAACATTATTTTATAAAATTATTTAAGTTGACAACAATTAAATAGGTAAAAAATAAAGATAATACATATTTATATAAAAAAATATGACATTAATTATACATGTTACTTATCAAACAATATCTACTATTAATTATAAAGTTAAATTAGAAAAAAATGTTTGGTACATATATATAACTAATCCATATTTTTATAAGGGCCCAAAATTGCTAAATTTTCGAATATATTTTATACTCAAATGTGCCAAACTTTCACTCTTTAGATCTTTGCTAAGGGGCCCAAAATATGAGAAGAATAAAAAAAATGGTTTTATAACAAATCCAATGTTTATATGTTAAAAAAGATGTCAAAATTGTTAAAATTCCAAATACTTAAACACTTAATACTAAACAAAATTTTATAAAAATTCCAATTCTATATAATAATAGGGCCCAAAATATCTACTTTAGAATGCATTTCTATTATATTTTCACAATAATTTAGTTTAACTTTCATTTTCAAAAGTCTATATTATATTATGCAACCGAAAATGATACCATGCAGCCAAATTTACATTTTAATTACCAAATCCTTCGACTTTATATATACAGAAAATCACATAATGAACACAATTATGCATTTAATCGAATCATATTAATTTTTATCTAATCCATTTTCAAAAATAGATGCAAATTTTCAAATCAATTATATTGGACTCCATAATTATTAATATCTTTTGGGCTATTAGTCTTCTTACCTATTTATGTTAAGTCTTTAGACCCACTAATGTTTAGATTTAGTTCTTATCTATATAAGACTCTTCAATTGTTTATAGTAACCATAATATCTCTTCATCTTACTCTCTCTCATCGGAAAACAGTATTTTTTTTCTTTGTTCTTTCTATCCTTTTGCATATAAGAGATGTTGTTTTGTTCGATCTGTTCTATCTTAGTCTGTTTCGAATCATCTGCCTAGAGTAAATGATATGTTGCATATTTACTTGGTTTTAACCTTGCATTCTTGTTCATGTTGAGCATATAGATTAGTTTTAGGCATTCTTAGGTTGCATTTTGCATTCATTTGTCTTTATCAGGAGGTGGAACATGCTATGGAGTTCTTGGAGGTGTTTGGGATCAATTATGTGCCAAAAGAGAGTGCAAAGATGTCATTTGGCGAGCCGGAGCAGCCACATCGGAGTCAAGAGGTCGCTGCAAGCAACATCAGCCGGAGCGGGGTCACGGGGCGGAATCAGGGGGTCGGCCCAGGCCACAGCGGACCCACGCAGCGGGGCTAGGGGGCCGCTCGCCTTTTCTGAAAGAAAAAGAGAGCTTTCACAGCGGCCCTTGGCAGCGGGGTTGTGACCTCGCTGTGATCTCCGGAGCGGGGTCTTGGCAGCGGGGTTGTGACCCCACTGTGCGTCTTTTATGTGGCGAAAATAAGACTTTGAGGACCTTTTTGCAATTTTCGTCTTTACTGTTTTGAGTTTCAGAAATTTAATTAAAACTACGTTGTAAGCCTCCAAAGGCGGATTATCTTTTCTTCTTGAAGAAAAACTTCTTTGGGGATTGAAATTTCATTGCTTTCATTGAGTGTTCTTGTTGATTGCTTATCTATTTCTCTACATTTTTAATCTGAAATCCAATATGGGTTTAAGAGGAATCATGGAGATTAGTGAGTAATCACCTTTTGAATTTATGGGTTAGGGAGATTAAGGGTGATTAGATTAGATCTAGGATGTTTTAGTGTTAGATTTCTCTTGTTCCTTGCTTATTAGAGTAACCATATTGCCTCTTTTGAATTGATCACTCAAAAGTTGATCTCTAGACATTTCCCACTCACAAAGTGTTCGATGAAATGTCTGAGTCAACTCTCTTAAGCTTTTAACAGTCTTTACCAGGGACACTTGTTGTTAAAGGTGTTAAGATGGCTAATAGATCTATTCCTAAAATGATTACTTTCATAATATTCAACCAAAGACATTTGATGCTTGAGTTATGGTAGTAAATGAACATTCATCTAGATATAGAGCTTGTTTAGAATCGTATCTAGGCATAAGATAGACAGTTTAATTGATCGCTTGCCACCCTTAGATCGAAACTTGATCACCCAAGGTCAAATTCCCTATACCCATGAATTCTCCTTTACCTTCATTGTCAAAGTTATATCTTTTATTGCATTTTAGTTATAGTTAACCTTAAAAACCAATCAATCACATGATCGCACTTAGATTAAGCTAGTACTTGCATTCTCAGTGCTTTTAAATCCCTCAGAACTGGTTCGACAATCATCTATACTACAACATTTGCCTTAGGAGCCTTGAAAACTCCTAACATCAGTAAACTGTCGCTAGGTTCTTTGTTCATATTTTATTGAATATTATCATTCTAGGGTTAGAGTATCAGTTACGGTTTTATGTTCCATTCTCTGAATATTTTGTAAATGTGTTAAATTTAGAGGATATAAATATAGAAGATTATTTGGGGTTAACAAATATTTTATGTTAATTTATGTTAGATCTTACATCTAGCATAATAAATATTTACGGTTTATTATATTTTCATATTTTTTATATTTTGTTTTCTAAAATTAATATTTTGTTTCTTGAACATTGAGAAGTATCTTAATGGCAGGTAACAAGAATCTAAAAAATGAAAGGTCACATGATCGAGGAAGAATGGGAAACGGTGAAGGAGGCTTACGAGATGGGTAGGTTTGAGACCATTCAGCGTTATAGGGCTATTCCTTGATGTATTGTGACCAGAGTAAAGCTATTGAGGCAAGGCATCAGAAGGAACTCAATAAGGTTCGCATTGATGCAAAACTTGAGTTCCTTGGAGAATGTGAAGGTCTTTTTTCCATGTACCATAAGAAGAAGATGAAAGAGTTTGAGCTGGTCCTAGCCGAAGCCAAGCTTCAAGATGTTCAGGTTCCTACTATTGATTGGTTCATGTTGGGTGAGCCAATGATGTATGACTGAACATCTAACAAATCTCAATCTCAAACTTAAGTTTTAAAGTTTATGTTTAATCTTATTTTAAATTTGAACACTATATACCGGTTGTTTACAACCGGTTTTGTTATATTTAAATTTTTTTATTAATGTTTAATATTGCTTGATCTACTCTTATTTGTTTATTTATTACTTGATTTACTCATCTTTTAGGCGTTTTAGGATTATGTTTGTTTAGAAATAATGGTTTTAGTTATGTTTATTAGTATTATAGATTATGTTATATAGATTCTACTGTTTTTTAGAAGTTTAATGCTTAGATACTGAATATATGTTTTCTCTTAATTAAACAACTTTTCGATTTTTAAATTTAGTTTTTTCTTATTTATTAATCTTAATTTTATAATGAAGTTTGTTATAATTTTGTTTTGACAATTCCGAAATGTACTTCTGATATGATTGACATATATCTCATCTTCCAAAATGATTATTTTATAAAGGTGTTTTTAAGATGTTCTTTCCATGACGTAATGATTTGACATTTTGGTCATATTATCCATATTTTTAGATAAAGATTTCGTATATTTATTACATTTATCCATGTCAAACAATGATTACTCTTTTTGAATTCTTTTCTACATGCAAAATCTGATAATCATTTTTATTGGATTTAACTTCAAATTTGTAATACAATTTTGAGCAATTTCAATTTTGGGCCTCTTATGGGCTATGGACCCATCCAAGTTTTGTTTTAGTGGATCATCCAATTTTTCATATGGATCTAATATGTGTTTTAATTTTTCATACTCTTACAATACTTAATTTTCAGATTCTCGGTTCAACCACAAACTGACCCAATTATACATAAATCAATGAAAAAACCCAACTAAAATATTAAATATACATCACATTCAAACATAAAACTATCATATAATACAAAATTTTTGTTATAACGAAAACAAAACACGCGGTTCCCAAGTGCGGATCAAAGTCCAGTGGTTATTGTTATAGCAATGGTGGTGTGGCATATATATAGTGACGGTTATTGTGGTCAGGTGTCCGTCCATTAAATCTGAAAGCCAGAAGCCCAAAACAAATATGGCCATTGACAAATTATGTTTGCAAAATTTATAATGTTTTGTACGACAAATTATTTCGGACTCATTATCTCTGTACTATTTTGTGTCAATAATATCATTGGGCCGGAAGTTCAAGCTTTTAAGTTTGCTGTTAAGACAGCTCTGCCTCTGATTGCCTTTATATAACGATGACATGACAGTAGTGGTGATGGAGATTATACATATGCCCCATTGCTATGCTGAACTTATTGTGTCAAAGTACCATCAATCCATCATAATACATTAACTAGATTTTGATCCGCGCATGAAAAACGCAGAAATTTTTTATGATTAAAAATATATATAATTGAGTTTTATCTTAATTTAAAGAATGTTTTGGTATAAAATTAGTTTACCAAAATTGTGGTGATAGTTTTTTTCATTAGTTTTTAGTTTCAGTTTTTATTTTTATATTTTGTTTTAAATTTTGGCTTTTGTTTTTTTTTTCTATTTTTGATTTTCAGCTTTTGGTTTGGGTTTTTAATTTTTAGACCCGCTGAGTTAGTTTGAACTGATATTACCAACAAACAAATCTCAATTAATCAAACATGTAATTTAAAACTGAAAAGATGACAAAATAATTTTCTAAATTTTTTGAAATAGTTTATTTTGTAAATAAAAAAAAAACAGAAAATATAACATGCGTTTTCAGCTTTTGGTTTTGGATTTTAGTTTTTAGATTTGGTTTTTGGTTTTGCTTTACATTTTTTTTTAAATCTGTAAATTATTTAAGAAAAATAAAAAAAATAAATTATTTAAAAATTACCATTAAAATTTATCAAGATATAGTGATTGTTATTTAAAATAAAAAATATTAACATGTTTTAAAGTACATGATTTAAATAAGTAATTAATAATAGATAATTTTGTTTTGTTGAAAATATTAAATATTTTTTGGGCTAATAAATATTAACATGTTTTAAAATACATTATTTAAATAAGTGATTAATAATAGATAATTTTGTTTTGTTGAAAATATTAAATGTTTTTGGGGTTTGAAAATAGTAATTGATTTTTGATCCATAAGGTGAAAAGTTTATTTACTGTTTTTTGAGTTTTTTTAATACTAAGCCCAAAAACCAAACAATTAAATTTCATAAAAACAAAAGTAAGCCCAAAACTCTATTCCATAAATAACCGCCAGTTTATTTTAAGTAATGCAGTTCAATCAACTATATAACTTATATTATTTGTAACACTCTAGAAATGGTTCAAATTTAAATGATAACTTGTATCAGTAGATAAAAAGAATGACTCTATTTTAATAGAATAGATACCATGCATTGTTGTGAATCTGTGATCACTGTTATATTTTATATAATGTTCCATGTTTGTAAATTATACACTTTTAAATGGGTAGCTCAATTGTGGGTTGAGATTGAGCCTTAAACGAAAACAGTTTTAAGGAACTAAATACAAAGAATGACGGGAATAGCTATCCCAATCCCGATTATATTCCAGTGTATCCCAAATGGCTTGGATGCGAGTGCTCTTCTCGTAGAATTGTCTTCATTTGAATGTTCAAGACTTCTAGTAGTCGTTATATTTCCTTATCAAAAGATTGAAAGGGGGTTGGTTGTCCTTACAAATGTACAATATGAACAAAATAGAAGACAAATAACTAGCCAAGTCTAAATAATTGCATCTTATATATATTTTTCTTTTTACTTACAAAATGGTTTGATACAAGCCAAGCTCTTCACCACAATACACTTAAAACAGTGAAAAGAAAAAAGGTACACCTTTCTGCTATCAATTAAACCAAATTACCAAACAGAAGGGACCCATGAGAAGAGTAATTTCATTTGTTTTCCAATCAAACAAAAAAAAAACAACCAACAAACCTAAAACTTACAATTTTAATTATTTTTATAAAAAAGAAAAATATTAGTCTGACGAAATTTGTCAGAAAGGATGGATGTTTCTGCTAAGGCCACTGACATTAGTGAAGAACCCAACTTGCTTGTACGGAAGATACGATCTGTGTTTCACTTCTTCCTTCAACGCTCTGTTTCTCATGTAAAGCCTCTCGTGCGCCGATTTTGCCACCTTCTTCTCGGACGACGACGTCGTTTTCTCTTTACCCTTTGTCGTCTTTGTTGACTTTTTCTCCTCTTCTATTGGCTTCTTCGAAGACTTGTCACCGACGGCGGCGTTACTGTTCAAGAAAACAAACGCGTCTCTTCCGTCGCTGTTGCTTCTCAACACGAGATCCCTAAATCTCCACAGCTTCGAGAACCCCGTCGAGTTGCTCTTCCGGCAAGTCTCCGGCGACGACGCTTCCGCAACCGTTCCACTCGACCACGAGCAGAACGAACCCTCCTCTGCTTTCTCATCCTCCACGAACAGTTTTCTAAGACGCGGCCGGACACTCTCGTCGTCGTCGTCGGTCGTTGAAACGGCGTCGTTTTGGTCGAAGAGGAGGTCGCGGTTGAAGAGAGGGAAGACAGGACGGATCTGACCATCCTCGAAAGCTTCTTCTGCGGTTATCGGAGATCCTTGTGCGTTTACACAAGCAAACGAAAACTCTTCTTCTTCTTCTTCTTCTTCTTCTTCTTCTTCCTCTTCTTCTTCTTCATCTTCTTCCTCTACATATTTTACTTCTTCGACGGAGTCTTCGAGTTTACTCCAAGATCTCTCGAGTTTTCGAATTTCTGCTCCTTCTTCTGAAACTCCAAGCTTCTTGGCGAAATCTTCGCTCAGCTTCATGGAGATCTCTGTTAAGCGTTCGTCGTCGATGGATTTCGTCGGCGGGGGAGAAGGGGAAGCAACCTGCATCTTGATTACAAAATCTCTCTATATCTTACAGCTGTGTGAAGAGGAAGTAGTAAGAAGAAGAGACTTAAATGTTTAATATTGACATTAAGCCTATATATATATGGTTGGTTGTCTCGTCAAGATAAGTTACCCACTGCGAACGAACCTCTCTTTATTTTATTTTCAACATTATTGTGGTTTCTTTAAATAAAAACCAAAATTAACAGTCTAGTGATATGTTCGTATAATATCCTGACAAGGATTACATATCAACAAAATAAACGAGTTGATTAGGTAGATTAAAGTCGACAAAAAAAAAGAGATTTGGTAGAATAATAATGTGTGATTTATTGCTATGAATGGCATAAAATTTCTATTTGATTCTTGTTAGAATTTAAAGAGATAGTATTTTTTTTGTTAATTAATTGTGTTATTTTTAATTATTATCTCAAATATATCAAGAAATTATATAGAATCTAAGAATTCTAAGGAATATCACTTTCTTATAACAAAAAAATGCAAATGTAACCGACAATCATATGTTCAATATGAAGAATATAAATACAAATTTTAAGTTATAGCATCTACCAAATTTCATTTGGTAAATTTAGATGTATAATCGTTTAAATTTCTTTGAAAAAAGTTCTTAACTCTCTAAGTGATCGCTAATTCGCCATTTCACTCAAATTATTCAAAATAAAAAGGGCAATTCTCTCAAATAGACTTCTTTTAAGTTTTTATCACAAAAATATAACTCAAAAATTAAAATGATCAAAATAACACTTTTTATTTTGAAAATTTTAAGTTTTTTTAAATTCGAAACTCTATCTCCAAAATCCCACTCCCAACTCTAAACAAAAAAAAATCTAGAATTAGCTAACCCAAAGAATATAAATATATATTTAAAAAACATTTAAGTACTATTTTTGTTATTTTAATTGTTAAATTCTATATTTGTTATAAAAACTTTTTAAGGTTTATTTTAGTCATTTTTTTCAAACAAAAAGGAGAATTACATTTTTGTTATTTTCATAAATAGTTTATTGTAAAAGTTATATACATACATGAGATCGCCACCCTTTTTGTTGTTACTCACTTTAGAAGTAAAAGCGCGTGATGGGCTAAGGAATAGTGGGTGAGCTACCTCTGTGATTGTCACCAACGTGTCACCGTTTACAAACAAAGTGGTAAAATCGTCATTTCGTTACTGAAAACTCGTTGGGAAATGTCATGGAAGGTTTCTTTCTTGAGATCCACGTCTCTCTCTCTCTCAACATTCGTAAAAGAGTTTTTCTGGAAAAAAGTCACGGTTTAGTTCCGTTCGAAGTTGACCCAACGACTTTGCCTTTGCGTAACTGCGTTGGTTAGTTCACGCGCGAAAGTGACGTTGACATAATCTTCAGCGTTGGCGAAAAGTCAAAACTAACGGTAGAATACCTTGACTAACGCGTGGAACTAACGGTTCCGTTATTCTAGATTGATACATGGGGACATAACCAAGTTTAGCCCCACGTGATTAGAAAAATAAAACAAGATTGGTTCCCACATGTTTTACTACAAACTGTTTCTTTAAATAAATGTCAGAAGACTTTTCATAGTATTCAACGAATGTTGTGTCTATAAGATAATACTAGTCCAATATGTTTAATTGTTTATTGCAAACGTACTTTCTTTTTGGGTTGCTATATAGCATGCATAAGTTGAATTGTATTTAAGACATCGCTTGAGGAAAATATTATTTTGCCAAATCGACATCCCACCACTCAAATATACATCACTAAACTATAAAAAAAAAAGACCTGGTGATGCACGAAAAAATAATATAAACAGTATATACTAGTAGTAATTGTTTATAATATCGTCTAAAGTTCAAAGATTCTTATTTGGTCAAATCCATCGTCTAGTTTTATATCTTGCATACCAACATATTCTATGATCCTAGACTAATCTCTACACAATTGAACTTTTGTTACCTGTTATAAGTTGGATATGTATTAAAGTTGTATTTGGAGTAATGAGTTTTGGGCGTTACCAGCTAAACTTCGAAGACCTCTTCATTGTCGTCGGATATTTTTGAAGACTTCTAAAGACCACCACATATATAATTTATAAAATACCACTATATGAAAAAGAAATTACGAATGGTTGAAAAATAGAAGCTAGAACTAATTCTTTAGTTGTTGACCTAATGTAGCAGAGGTATTGATCAAAGATAGCATTATTGGTCTTGCAATGTTTATCGCTTCCTTTTTCTTGAGGAACTATATTGGTCTGACATTTATCGGTTCCTGTCTTCAAATAGCATAAATAATTATCCTCTCAATATATATCGATGAGAAACTTTCGACGGAACTCATACAATGTGCAATTAGAGTCCCTTTCGTGATTAGAAAAATATAATTTGAGAGGTAGTAGAAATATTCAGATAGTAATAGTCGTATCTGAAGATTGAATATTTCTAGATCATTTTCTAGATCATATTTCTATAGATTAACAATATCGGCTAATATGCTAGATCATATCTCCCGTCATGTTTTGCTAGCTCGACTACATGGCAGAAATCAGAAAAAGTCTTTGGATGACGTGAGCAAGTTGGTTTATATTTGAGAAATCTTCTGAGTACTCCTTTTCAAGTTCTCATGATTTCTCCTCTTGTGTGGCTCTTAACTGATGGCCAAAGCTTATACTTAGGGCCTGTTTGTTTCACCATCCAGATGATTCATCTGGATGGATATGAGAGTTTTGTTTGTTTAATTTTGAAGATCATCTGGATGACTTTGAAATTTTATGCTTAATTTTGAAGTCTATCTAGATGGACCAATTTGAACCATTTGGATGGAGATGGTTCTTTCAAAATTGTATAATGTCTATTATACCTCTTTATATAATTCATAAATTACAAACCTAAACATAATATTATTTTGTAACTTATATGACAAAACCACATTTCCTCAAATGACAAAACCGCATTTTTTCGCCAAAACCGTAAAAACACGTTTTTCCGCCAAAACTGCAAAAACGTGTTTTCTCGCTAAAAATCGCAAAAACGGATTTCCTGCAAAAACCGCAAAAACATGTTTTTCCGCCAAAACCGTGAAAACGTTTTTTCCCAGTTAAAACCGCAAAATGTGTTTCCCGCCAAAACCGCAAAACTCGTTTTTCCGCCAAAACGCGATTTTCCGCCAAAACGCGTTTTCTCGTAAAAATGAGTTTTCCCGCCAAAACGCATTTTCCCGCCAAAACGCGTTTTCAGCAAAAACGCGATTTTCCGCGAAAACGTGTTTTCTCGCCAATACGCGTTTTCCCGCCAAAACGCGTTTTCCTGCCAAAACGCGTTTTCCCGCCAAAACGTGTTTTTTGCTAAAACCGCAAAAACATGTTTTCCCGCCAAAACCGTAAAAATACCTTTTCTGCCAAAATCGCAAAAACGCATTTTTCCGCTAAAATCGCAAAAATGTGTTTCCCGCTATAACCGCAAAAACGCATTTTCCAACTAAAACCACAAAAATGCGTTTTCCCGCCAAAACATGTTTTTTCGCCAAAACCACAACCCCGTTTTTCCGCAAAAATACATTTTCGCGTCAAAATTATAAAAATATATTTAAAATTAATATCTTACATATGACTAAATCAAAATAAGAGTATTTTAGTAATCTTTTTACTAAAATCATGGAGAAGAAAAACAGAGAAACAAACATGACTTTATCTAGATGATCCATCTAGATGGACCATCTTAATGGACAAACAAACAATCTCAAAAATGTGGATGGACCATCTAGATGAATCATCTAGATGGATTAGCTGGATGGAGATGATAGATGGTGAAACAAACAGCACCTTAGTGGGAAAACCTTATAGAAGTGCGGCATGCAGATACCTGCGACTGCGTGCGTTTGGTCAAGTTTAAAAGAAAAACTGGAAGCCCAGTAAATAAGCATTTTGGATAATGCAATCTGGTCAATCAGGTCGAACTTGAATTAAAATAGTTTGCTTTCGTTCTAGCATATATAAATTAAACTAATAGTATGGCATGTACATATATTATTTATATAAGCTTATGATTCTGATTTGTTTTCAAATTATAAATAAAACCCATTGATGCTTTCATACATTCCTAGCAATTCTAACTTTTGAAAGACTGATCTTTCAATTATATGCAATCTGACTACAAAACTAATTGATAAAGTTTACTGATGAAAATAGAGTAACATATATACTTTTAACCTCCTTATCTTTTATACTATAAAACACAAGTCAATTGACAATTTTGTGAATGACAAATGGCATTTTTGAAAAGTTAAATTATTTTTTTTCTTGCAGTTTTTTTGAAAAATTTCGTTGGATAAAACTGTCTTCAATTTGTTTCTTTTTCATTTATAATATTTTCTATTTTCTCAATAAAATTATTCTTCCACTAACTATCTTCTCCCACGATCTCCACTTTTATGCATTTAAAATTTTTATTTACTCCAACTTTAATAGAGTAAATAAAAAACTGTAAACTATTTGTCTCAAATAAAATTCAGAGCACCCAAAACATTTTTAAAAAAATAAAATCTCAATACTGCTGGATAAAGAAGTAAAACGAGAAAACACCAACTCAAGGTGTACCAGTCATGGTGTTCAAACTTGTAACGCTCTATCAATACGTTCAAGTTCATCCATCAAAACATTTGTCAGTTATTAAAGGTTTGTATCTCTATATTCATCCAAATTAATGGTAATCAATGTTCCTCATAAAATTTCAGTTTTTATGAATTAAGATTTGTAGCTTAAGAATTCAACAAAATTTGCAAGTTATTTGGTAAACTGTAAAGAAATAAACCATACAAGGTAGTTGTATTTTCCTAACGTGTTTGAAAGAATAATTTTAGTTTTATTCATTTGGAGATCTTTGAATTAATCTTTTTTTTGTTAGTTGTTGAGAAAAATAAGACAGTTTCACGCATTGCCTAACACACTAACACTCATGACCATCACCAGAAACATGTTATGCTTTCATACGATGAGAAAATATAAGGGACCCAAAATATAATTATTTTTCTTTTCACATTACATTATTTGAACATTTGAAAATACATTATTGCTGTTATGTTGAGAATGCAAGAATATGGTTCTATCAAAATAGTATTTTCTTTTGATTTAAATTAACTTCATATATTCATATTTCTATTTTTTACAATAATTCTGCCCCTGCATAGCAGGGGCCATAATACTAGTGATTTAAAAAGTTAGAATAGCAGGAAGCACGAAATAATACCTTTGATCACCTCTTTCTTCACGTAGGTCTTGCCTCTACGTCAAGAATTCACGGGAATCGAGCAGCTCACTTCTTGTTTTGCCTTATGAAAACGTATACGTAAACTGCACCACCAGTGCCTCACTATTATATTCTTTCAATTTCATATTGCATGTTGTCTAGCTCCAAGATATACCTCAAACCACATGATATAGAAATATTTGGATCGTCATTTGCTCTTGCTCTGATTAAATAAGAATCATCTGTGGACTAAAATTACCGAGAAAATGGGTATATTTCCTGGGTTTGGTGTCTGGATCAACCAGAACAACCAACAACCTCCAAAGGTCAGTTTCATTTCGATAATAAAAAAAACCCATAAGAGTCAAATGAATACGAACTACAATATCGTTTAATTAAACTTAACAAAAAAAAAGATATCGTTTAGTTACATAAACTAGGTTATGACTCTGCTTGTTGTTGCAGGCCGAGTCCAAGAAACCTAAGAATGTAAAATCAAAGCCAGGGTCGGAGATAAACACCAATGCGGAGAGTGAAGGAACGAAGAAGCAATTAAAGTTGTGGAAAGCTTATGAGAGGAAAATCGTATGGCAGCAAGATATTACTCCTGAGGTGAAGGTAAGATCACAAACCAGCAAACAAATTCCCAATACTTAGATTTGCCTTGACGCTTGCAATATGTAAAACTTGTGTGATTGTGAGATAATACTAAAATTAGTTTTAAGAGTATACAATTTTTTTTGTTAATTCAATAATTTTTATTATACAGATACATGAACAAAAGCTTTTAGTCGAGAAAATACAGGAATAAAGGATAGTTAGCAAGCATTCCAATTGAATGTTTATTTATTTACTAACCACTAAATACAATTTTGGATTCATAGTTATACTTCTACTTTGTTGATGTCCCGTTAAGTTGAGGGTCTGAATACAAGAGCCATGTAGTGTCTGTGTATTATAAGAAGAAGATCTAACAAATTTATTACATCATTTATGTTTGAAGGTGTCCAAAACGAGTATAGGTGAAACTCATTTGAAGATGACCTTTTCAATAGGATTGCCTCCTGAGACAGTCTTCGATATCGTAACTAGTCACGACAACCGAACATATTCTTACTTCTTTCAAATGAAAAGGCGCAAAATCCTGGTTTCTATTTTTCTTTTCTTTTCTTTTCTTGTAATTGTACCATTAATCCTGTTTATAAGCTCTGATTATAGCAATAATTGAGAAAATGATATTTCTCTTATGAAGGGTATCGAATCAAGCAAGGTTCATAGGGACAATGGAAGGGATGAGAAAGTCGTGGTAGTAAAAAAAATTGCGCCCTGGAAGTTTCTTAGGTGGAAGGGAGAAATGCCAATAGATCTAGTTTTCAATGAGAACCGAAAAGATCTCATCGTATGAAATCTTCACAAATATCAATCTTTTTGTTCAGTTTTGAGAAAATTAAATTGTTTTTTTTTGTGTGGACAGATATCATATAAAACTCCGAAAAAGGGTGTAATGCACATGGAAAGGTTTCTGGGCCAGTTGCAAATAAAGCCATGGTACGTAGATAGTGATAAATATTGCACGGCTAGGGAACCAAAAAACGCAGAAGAATACCGAAAATGTTCAGGGGGGAAAGGATTACTTGCGTCAAATTTGACGTTGGACCAAGTTTATATGCCCATGTCCCCTCTTGATAAGCCGCCGTTTTCTTGGTACATCCAACGGGTCATCACCGAAAAAACTAAGAGTTTAATGGAAGAGCTTCAGATTCGAGGCGCCGTTATCCGAAGTGTTTGAGACTCTTTCATTCCCGGTATTGGCACGTTATATCATGTTGACGAAAAAAAACGCAAACACTAGACATTATAACGGATCACTTTATCTAGATACGAACGTCGGAGTGCTAATTGTCGAAACCTTTATATAATGAACAGCAACAATACAAAATAACCTCGGATGTTTACTTTACTTTATTGTAAACCTTAATCGTTGTTGTCTCCCATAATTTTCTAATACTATAACCTTACTACACATGATTTCTTAATTTTCCAAAGTGAATGGAGTAACCAGTGATGTATCTAGATAAATGATCTCTTAATCATTCATCACTACAGACAATACGTGTTGCTTGCAGGTCAGGCAACTTTAAAGTTATATTATTCTTTACAAATTTTCATTTTATCTTATATTCCAAATCATAAATACAATTTGTTTGGTTTTGCTTTTTTCGTTTCAATGCTTTGTATACTATACTAGACGAAGGTAGATTGAGACCGTTTGTGCAAGCAAAGGTTGCCAAACTGTCGAGAAGGATATGAAAAAATGTAGCAAAGCAGCAGACAAGGAAAGATTGCGCGTCCAAAGTACAATGTACCATACTTTCAGCCACATCCTATTTTTAATCTGCACCACTTTCTTGGTACATTCGTGGGACCACCCTCTATATTATCAAAACTCTGCTCTTATTGATCCAAAATATGGCTAGTAGCTGCGCAAAATCTCTAAGTAAAGACATCAAGCAAAATTTGTTAAAAAAAAGGAATCAAGCAAAAAAAGAAATGGAAAAACAACAAGTTTAATACAGTATATTCTTATATTCATCAACAACAAGTTTTAGGAAAATCAGGTTGACTTTATGACGTCAAAAACCTTAGGTTAGTCTTATTTCCATGAATCAGAGGTCTATCAATACTATAAATTACTACTGGCCAAATGTATAAACTAGGTAATTAATGATTATATTTATTGTCGTAGGCGGAATCCAAGAGATCAGATAGTATTAAACCTGAGTCAGTGTCAGAGAAAGATATTATTAACCGGCACTTTGTCACCATGTCTGTGTTTGTGTGTTGTGAAAACATAAATTGCTTGGGTTTCTCTTGCTTGTTTATGGACAGGCAAAATATAAAATGTTTTTGAGGGTCGCTATAGCCTATAATGTGGAGCTAGTATACGTAGATTTAGAACGTTTTATGCAAGCACAACAAGTTGCCTAAAAGCCGAGGAAAATACAAAAAATGTTGCGGTGGAGAAGCAAAGATTGCATCGAAAGTGATACTAAACCAATACTACTTTCAACCCTATACTCCGTTTAATCTGGTACCGTTTTCTTGGAACATTCATGGAATCGCCATCAACACCACTAAAACTCTGCTCCAAGTGCTTCAACTTACGGGTGTAACACTTCGAGAGATCGCAGAACACGACTGGCGTGCAAAGACATCAAGCAACAAACATGGAAAACAGTATATTTTGTAAGTTGTAATTTTATATTCTTTAGAAAATATAGACAAATGTTTCATTGGGGTGTACTCCGATCCGACCCTGGATCCAAGGAAGAGGAGAACGCCATGATAAAGATGATCAAAAAGAAAATGGCACCAAAAAAAAAAAAGAGAAAATATCACTGTACTGGAGAAGAGAAAAGATGATGACATAATAAAGGAGAGATGGAGAATGATGTAATGAACGATATTATGATTTAAACTTTGTTGATTGTTCTAGAAATGATGAAAATTTCATTAGCTATGTGAAAGAATGTTCTTTACAAATTTTCGAAAGTTCATATATCATAAGGGATCCTCTTCTTTGTACCATCTAATCAGAAAAGAAGAAAAACTAAGAGCTTAACAACTCTTAGATATAGTTTCCACAATTGATGAGCTATTCCATTCTCTGCAAGTAATAGAAGAAATCAAAGTCAATGATAACATTCTAGAGAAAGACTATAAATTCCTTAATTGTCTAAGCTTAATGAGAAAGCAAATGAACGGCCACAAATTTTGCATGAGTTGGAACTTGGAACAACACACGTCAAAAGAAAGATCCCTTTTTCACCCAAATGATTTTTTTTTTGATGTATCTCAATCCTTGCTCGATAAGAAAGAACAAGAACAAAACTTTTTCAACTTTCACTTTCTCTATCAATTTGATTAAGATTAGATGAGAAAGCCGATGGAAAGCAGATTCATTCTTTCATATAAAAATCAAAAAACTTTAAAGCTAAAAAAAGTCTCGCTTACCCTTTTATCTATCCTTCCTTAAACCCTGTTCTTGTACTTGTCTCTGTGGCTCTTGATTATCTGAGCCAAAAGGTTGTCTCCAGCTACTTGCCTCATCTTCCGAACCAATTGATCTCTCTGGATCTTTCGTTTCTGCAAAAAAAACAAACTCACATTATATCCAAATTAATGAGTTCAACAAAACAATACACAATCACTCATTAATTAAATTAACAAAGACATACCCTAAAATCATCGTAAGTTCTCATAATCAAACTCATTCTCGAAGCATCCATAGACTTGGACAGCATTGACATAAGCGCAGCAAAACTAACCCACGGCGAGCTTGGTCTTATTACCGGAGAACCACCTCTACTTATAACTGCAACAAACACATATTAGAGATCACACAACTAAGACAAACACAAAACTCAACTGAAAGTAAACAAACATATATACCTCTGAGACGAGGAGACCTAAAACTAACGATGTAACTCGGCAAGATACACGAGTTCATAGCAGAGCTCCACACAACATACTTTCTCGGACTCTGTAAATCATCCACGCCGGAATCGAATTCACTCGAGCTTGGACACGACTGTTTAGAACCGGAGACGATCTGCTCAGTCTTCCCGAGTAGCACACGGCACAATAAAAGATGCCTTAAACCTTCCTCGTCAGGCTCTGTACCTGCAACTCTGCACACAATACGACACCGTTACATCACAACCTATAAAAATTAACAAATTAAAAAAAATAAAAAGACTTACGCTAAGAGAGAGTACTTAGAAGGAACGAGATGGATTCCGATTCCATGTTCGCGAACGCCGTCGTTTACCTCGCGGCTGCTAAATCCGTTAGAGACGACACGTTCGATCTCTTCTCTGGATCCACCGTACCAACCGTACTTCACGTTCGGATCTCCGCCGTTCTTCCTCGCCATGGCCTCCGTGAAGATCCGGAACGCTAGAAACTTGGCTCGCGTCGTGATCCCTTCCGTTGATTTCTTACGAACGCTCGAGATCGTCGTTTCGTTGACGAGAGTGGGGCCTAGTCCCGAGAGGAAACACGTTTTGATGACGTCGTGCTCTTGGTTTCCTTCGCGGAGGAGAATCGTTGTCGATCCGGAGGAGGAGGAATCGGCGTCGTCGGGGAGTGGATCGAAAATTTCGCCATTATCGAGTTCGGTGACGGAAGCTTGGTCTTCGATCTCGACCTGCGCCGCCATCGCAACGTTCGAGAGAGAAAGAGAGAGAAGTTTTCTTGGGAAAGGGGAAAAACCAGTAAGAGAATGTGTAGAAGAAACAAGGAAGAGAAGTTTATAAACGGTTTTTTAAAGCGGTGCCGTTACGATGAGCTTGCACTACAAGACATTTCTCTTTTTTAACCACTCGATCACGTGTGCAATGACTCTATTACCCTTACATTTAAATTTGCATTATTGGATACGATGGGGTTTATTTTTATGACATCATCATCTTCTCATCTAAGATTTGTTGATAAAGTTTGGTTTTACTTCCTTAATTACAGTTTTTTTTCCTTGTGGATGAACTTTCTTTGTGGTTAAGTTTGTTTAGGGGTGGTGTAAACTTTCTAGTGGCTTACAAGTTACAAGAATATACTACAGAGTCAATAAATGCATTTTTGGACATGAATAATAAAGTTTGTTAATAGGATCGGGTAAGATAGAAATATCAGATTGGTGGTAGCTATATTAGTTTTGAGGTAGTAAATTCGAGTAACGTGGTAGGTTTTCCTTTTAAAGCAATGCCGTAGCTCAGTTGGCTAAAGTTTAGTCCCTTTTACTTATTTGGTAGAATTATATCTCCCATGGGTTTTATTATTACGATGCTACTATTTTTGAAATTAGGATGGTGAATGGGACAAAAAGTTAAATAAACAAGCCCTTTATCAAAAAGAAGTAACCACCATTCAAATCTGTGACGGTAAAAACGAATTTCGTGACTAAGTTATGTCAATCTGAGGAAATCTAATATGTTAAAAGGGAAAAATGACGTAATATGTAGTCCAAAAAAATGATGTAATATGTTATGTAACGTGTCTCTCTGATTAAGGCCCATTTATATTGCCAAACTAATAGGCCCGCTAAAGAATTACGTCACATCCTTCTTATTTCAAAAGAGTCCGATTAATCACAGTTTAAAAGTCCATTGAATTTGCGCGGTAACCCGGGAATAAAGGAGTGACATCCCAAAAGAAACAAGGAACCAATACACGAAGGAGAAACAGAAAAAAAAACACACAGAAACCAGATAATATTGTAGAGAGAGAGAGAGAGAGGAAGGAGAGAAAGAGTTTTAGATCAAAGGGCAGGCACAGGAGAGGTGCCTACAACTTTCTCTTTTTCATCCTTGTTTTTTCTTCTCTGGGAAAATAAATCGAGGGAGAGAGAGAGGAAGTGGTTCTGCTTCCTTTAACGTCCTTTATGTCTAAAATGTCTCGCATTTTCTCCTCTCTCTCGACACCTGATTCAAAGGTCTTCCTGGATTTATAAACCCTAAAAATATATATATTTTTTTAAATCTGGTAGGAGAGAAAACTAAACAATAACTGTGGTTTTTCTGAGTTTTGGTTCATTATTCAAATCAATAAGTTGACAAAAATAGAGAATTTGGAGGAAAGATAATTGTCTTCTTATTTAATTGGAGATTATATCAGACGAACTCTGTGGATTTTAGAAATCAACTTTGAGTGTTTCAATTTCTGGATTATAAATCGGAAGAAGAAGAATGTCAGAGTCAGAAGGTTCGCCAAGTTCTTCACCGCCAGCACCACCAGCCGATTCAGCTCCGCCACCAGAATCTTCATCGGAGATTTCTGCTCTTCCACCGTCTGATTCCCCACCGGCTGACTCATCACAGCCACCACCGTCTGACACAGAACCTCCTCCCCCTCCTCCCGATTCACTACTCCCTCTACCTTGGATCCTATCTCCATTAACAGAAACTCCTCCTCCAGATTCTAACCCTCCTCCGGAAGACTCAAACATTCCTCAGCCGCCACCAACGTCAACCAAAACCCCTTCTCCTCCGACAGATTCAGAAACACCACCAGCTCCTCCAAGCGAATCCGATAAACCACCACCATCTTCAGACGTGCAATCTCCTCCTTCACCATCACATTCTTCAACGAACCCGGAAAACCCACCGACAGAACCTCCTCCTACTACACCATCAGAACCTACCAATTCACCTCCTGCTCCACCCTCAGATCCAACAAAACCTCATCCATTTCAACCATCAGCGCCTGCAAATTCCCCTCCGACGGCGAGCTCATTTCTTGCACCACCCAGACCTAACGGTGGTTCCGGTGGAGCCGTTGTGTCTCCATCTCTCACAGTCCCTAGCAAGCAAACACCTCCAACAAACGGAGGCAATGGTATCACCAATCAAGGGAAGATAATGGTTGGTGTGGCTGTAGCTGGTGGTTTTGCCATCATGGCGCTTATAGCCGTTGTGTTCTTACTTAGAAGAAAGAAAAAGAAAAACATTGATAGCTATAACCCCTCACAGTACTTGCCTCACCCTAACTTCTCTGTCAAATCAGGTTTTCAAAAATCTTTGCTTTAATCTCTTTGTTTTTAATGATTACAAGGCTAGGTACATGTCCTAAACGAGACCCAAATCATGTTAAATATATTTCCGTCTCATTATTTTACTAGATCCTATGCAAAATTTCATTTTATAATTCTGCAAAAAAAAGAAACCCTATATTTCCACACAAAAAATAACAAAAATGGCATTTTTTGGAAAGCAGTTCGTTTTCGAGTCGAACTTACGACCCCTTGAATTTCTATTAGAAAATCCAAGAGTTATAGCGATTAGGTCAACTCCTAGCTGGTTTAATCACTCTATTTGAACCTCTCTATGTTTTATCTTTGATATTGTTTTTTTCCTTTTGCCTAATAACGTAGATGGACTCTCATACGGACAAGACCCTAGTAAAGTATACTCTGGTCCTGGTGGTAGTTCAGTGTACAATTCTCAGCAGCAACATTCCTCCATGGGAAACAGCTACGGGAGCCAAACCGCTCACCAAATGCAATCCAATAGCATGCCTGACTCTGCCATCCTCGGAACTAACCAGACTCATTTCAGCTACCAAGAGCTTGCGGAGATAACTCAAGGCTTTGCTCGACACAACATTCTTGGTGAAGGTGGGTTCGGATGCGTATACAAAGGTACCTTACATGATGGTAAAGTTGTTGCTGTGAAGCAGCTTAAAGTTGGGAGCGGACAAGGTGATCGTGAGTTCACGGCAGAGGTTGAGATCATCAGCCGTGTTCACCATCGGCATTTGGTGTCTTTGGTTGGTTACTGTATTTCGGACCAGCATAGATTGCTTATTTATGAGTATGTTGCGAATCAAACGTTGGAGCATCATTTGCATGGTGAGTGGCGTGTAGCGTTTCCGCTATAGATAGGACTTTTAGCTTAATGTGTTAGACTGACTTACTTAACACGTTCTATCTTTATAGGAAAGGGAAGGCCAGTTTTAGAATGGTCGAAGAGAGTCCGGATCGCTATAGGTTCAGCTAAAGGGTTGGCCTATCTGCATGAAGACTGTAAGTAATTTGTAAGAATATTTTTTCACATCAGAAATGCGACATGAATAATATAAAGAGATTTGGACCAATTGGTTTTAAGTTGGAACTTCAAAAGATTTAACATAATTTATCCATTTGTTACAAGCTGCTAATTTTTAAAGAGAAAACCGTTTTTCTGTTGGATGTTTCGGTTAAGCACATGATAGATCAAAAGATATGCGAAAATAACATCTTTGTTTTCTTTTATAGGTCATCCAAAAATCATTCACAGGGACATTAAATCGGCAAACATTCTACTGGATGATGAATATGAAGCACAAGTAATAAAGAAACCCCTTTTTACTTTATATCCATCATATGACTCTAGCTTTAGTTGATGAGACTTGTTATTGGTTCTTCTATTGTTTTCTGGTGTTTAGGTAGCTGATTTTGGACTTGCTAGACTCAATGATACAACACAAACTCACGTATCAACTAGGGTTATGGGGACCTTTGGGTAAGCAGTCATCACAAACATTTCTCCAAAAGCACTGGACCCTTTATTGATCCAATTCTTTAGTATTCCACTGGATCAAGATTAAGCTTTTAATGATCCTATATTTTTGACATAGGGATCAAGATTAACATGTTTAGTGTTTTCAGGTACCTAGCACCAGAATATGCATCAAGTGGAAAATTGACTGATAGATCCGATGTTTTCTCGTTCGGGGTTGTTCTCTTAGAGCTTGTAACGGGACGGAAACCAGTTGACCAGAACCAACCTCTAGGAGAAGAGAGTTTGGTAGAATGGGTAACAAAACCAATCTTCAAAACTTATCTTCAGTTACAGTAAGAGATGGGTTCTATTTTACTAATACATTACTTACACATGAACTCACAGGCACGGCCGCTGCTTCTCAGAGCCATTGAGACCAAAGATTACAGCGAACTCATTGATAGACGGCTCGAAAAACATTATGTGGAGCATGAAGTCGTTAGAATGATTGAGACAGCAGCTGCATGTGTTAGACATTCTGGTCCAAAACGTCCTCGCATGGCTCAGGTTAATTTCAGACTAACAAAAGTTCAAAAAATGTTATGCTCCATAAATTCTTGATTTTAGTTTTAACATGTCTGAAAACTCATATTTTTGGTGTAATAAGGTTGTGAGAGCATTGGACTGCGACGAGGACTCGGGAGATATTAGCAACGGGATCAAAGTTGGGCAAAGCACAGCTTATGACTCAGGGCAATACAACGAAGAAATCATGAAGTTCAGGAAAATGGCGTTTGGTATAGATGATAGCACAGAGTCAGGGATGAACAGTGGTGGTTACTCTGGCAAAAGCTCCTCTGATTTCTCAGGGAATGAATCCGAGACTCGACCTTTCAATAATCGACAATTCTGATCATATAAATATACAATAGGTGAAAGTAAATACATACATCTGCTTCTTTTCTTGACCTCTGTGTAAAGCTATTCTTTTCATATATTAAGATGAGATGAATTTTAATCATAATTTTAACTCTAATTAATATAGCCAAAACCTCTCTGGCACATCTTTCGATGCAGAACGTGTGGAGAGTCCCTGGCCGCTTCTCCGGCATGAATCCTCCGTCTGCAGCTGCTGGTGAACCCCCTGACCCTCCATTGAAACCCCCCGACCCTCCTAACCAGAAATCCCCTCTTTCCCCCAATAACTTTCCAACCTTATCCGATGCTAAAACTTTTCCTAAAACTCCCAGATCTAAAACTACACTTTCCTCTAATAAGATGGAGAGTGTTTCACAAACTACAATAGCCTCAATGGCTTCAGCTGTGTCTACTGGAGCTTCTCTACCTCCGGTTAATGAAAAAATCCATCCTCTGGTAACTGTCTCCAAAACAGGAGACTCAACAACTACTGTCCCAAATCCAGAAATTGAAACAAATCCGTCAGAAACTTTCAAAATCCTTCCCCCAAAATCATCATCCCCACTCCTAACTAATCCGGCCTCTTCTCCCTCAGCCCCACCTATTAACCAACCCTTACAAAATCCAACTACCAACACAAAAATTAATCCTTCACTACCTTCTCAAGCCCAAGCAAACCCTAATCCCCTTGTCCCCCCTGCTCATACTGTCTCTTCTTCCCAAACCTTGGTTGAAAGGATACGTATTTCTGAGGATAAAACCTTACGAAGACGTGCGCCTGTTACCATAGCGCCCTCTGGAAGACCGAGAGTTCTCATTCCTGACTCTGTTTTTCAAAAAGGAGCAGAGTTACATAAAGATTTCATAATTTGCTACTTCAATGGAAAACCTCCTCCATTCAACCAGATACAAAGTGTATTTAATCATCTATGGGGCAAAGGTAAACGATTGGAGATTCACAATAACCCTTTGAATCGCTCTACCTTGGTTAGGATCCCAAGTGATTACCTTAGGCAGAAGATCTTGGAGAAGTGTATTTGGCATGTTGGTGACTCGATGTTTCATACTGCCCAATGGTCCTCGGAACATTCAAAGTCAACGCCGCCATTGAAAGCCATTCAGATATGGGCGCATCTCACCGGTGTCCCTCTAGACCTGCGACATGAAGAAGGGTTGAGTTTAGTTGCAGGGCTAATTGGAGAGCCCAAAGAGACTGATGACTTTACCAAAAACCTTATTAGTATGTCGCTATCTCATGTTAAGGTTGAGGTTGATCTCACTAAGCCCCTCCCTCCGGTTGTGGAATTTGAAAGACAAAGTGGTGAAGTGGTTGAGGTTGCTGTTCAATACCCTTGGGTCCCAGCAACTTGTTCTCATTGCAAAGAACTTGGTCACATAATGCGTAACTGCCTCTCCTACTCTCCTCCCTCGGAAAATACTGATACTGCTGCGAAAAGCAAAGAATCTCAGAAGGAGACACCACATAAAGCTAAGAAGTACCGCCCTGTTATTCCACAGTCTCAGCCTAAACAAACTGATGCTCCATCATCTGCCCTCCCGATCCCTACCTTGAACCCCCCCCTTTTAGACCCAATTTCGAAGTCTCTACCTGATCAAGCTTTGGTCCCCCCTTTACTCCCGCCTAATCGCCAGTGTCTCTCTTTAACCCGTACTATCCCCACCAAACCCTCAACCACCACGCTTGTATCGTTGAATTCCAACCCTTTTCTAACACCTGAACCACCCCTTCGACCCTCTTTAAAGCGATCACGTTCTTCCCCAACTCTCTCCCCTCCCCTGTCAGCAAATTCAAACCCCTTTTCGCAATCTCTTTCCCTTTTTGATCCTCTCTCCTCAAAACCCCCTGAAACGAACCCTTCCCCTTTGTCTAATAAACTTTCCCTATCCAACTTAGTTTCTTTTGTCCCGAGTGAGCCTTCAAATCCTTTGGAGGTTCCTTCCTTAATCTCTCAATGAGTGTTAAACTTTTTTTTTGGAATGTCCGCGGTATTAATGACCCGGCTAAGCATAGACCTTTTATCTCTTGGCTTAACTCTAACAAGCCACTTTTTGGAGCCCTTCTTGAAACACACATCAAACAACCTTTTCTAAACTCAACCCTTTCTACCTTGTGCCCAAACTGGAAATATTTTTCAAACCACTTATCTGATCCAGATGGTCGCATTATCCTAATTTGGAGAGACTCCCTAAATGTTCAAATCATCTCACAGAGCCGTCAATGTATCACCTGTAAACTTTGTTTTCCGAATCAAGTGCCTGTCTACTACTCAGCTGTCTATGCTTCTAATCTTGGTTCGGAACGAGTGGACTTATGGACTGAGCTAGTTAACATCCATTCTACTATAACCTCCGATAGCACTTGCTGGATTCTGGGGGGCGATCTCAATCAGATTATTCACCCAATGGAGCACTCTGCTCCTGAGGTTAATGTTCTTGATTATCTCATGTTCCAACTTCGAGATTGCCTAGCTCATGTCGGCCTCTTTGACCTTCGCTTCATTGGTCCAAGCCATTCCTGGACTAACAGCCGACCTTCCTCCCCAATATCAAAGAAGCTGGATAGACTACTGGTCAATAGTTCTTTAGTGGCTAATTTCCCTCACGCCCTGGCCTCCTTTCTCCCTCCCCTGTTCTCTGACCATACCCCTTGTGTCCTTGACCTGGCTTTCTCCCTCCCTTCAGCTGGTACCCAACCTTATAAGTTTCAAAACTACCTAACCAAACACCCGGGGTTCACTCAGCTTCTTCATGATGCATGGATTCAGGCTGGAGACGTATGTCAAACGCTCGCGCAATTATGCTGGAAACTAAAACAGATTAAGAGAGATCTAAAGCTTCTTAATAAAGAAAATTACACAAAAATTCAGGAGAGAGTGAATGAAACTAACTTTTTGTTGCAAAATGCGCAGGTGCAAGCTCTTCAAGACCCCAGTCCAGAAACGTTTCAGGCTGAACGTGACCTACACCAGAAATGGAATTTTCTAAGAGAAATAGAGGAGCTTTTCTTCAGACAGAAATCAAGGATTAATTGGCTTCGTGAAGGAGATCTCAATACCACATACTTTATTCGGATTTGCCAAACAAGAGCTAGCTACAACGCCATTAGAGCCTTTTTGGCGAATGATGGCTCCTGGATTCTTGACCCCCTAGAGATGAGCTTGCACGCAGTCAACCATTTCATGTCTGTTCTGGGACCGTCAAACTATCAACCTCCGACACTGTTAACGCTTCCTGAATGGTTCCACGATCTCACAGAGTACCATTTTCCACAAAACCACAATGACCTAATGTTGTCCATCCCATCTGCCGAGGAGATTAAAACAGTCTTCTTCAAGCTCAATCCAAATAAGGCCCCCGGCCCGGATGGACTAACTTCTGCTTTTTTCAAGGCGTCATGGAGTACAACTGGAGTGGAAATTGTTTCAGCAGTGCGGAACTTCTTTGCCACCAATTTCCTTCCATCTACAACAAATGCAACAATACTTGCATTAGTTCCAAAATTCTCTGGTGCAAGTAAGATCAGTGACTTCAGGCCTATATCTTGTCTTAATACAATCTACAAGGTGATTTCACGACTTCTTGTCAAGAGGCTGAAGCCTATCCTTCCATCACTGATCTTACCGTGTCAAACTGCGTTTGTAAAAGGGAGATTGCTAGTGGAGAATACTACGTTAGCAGGAGAGCTCATAAATGGTTATCACAAAAATAAGGGACCAAAAAGAATTACCATCAAGGTGGATATCGCAAAGGCATTTGACACTCTTGCTTGGGAGTTTCTCTTTTCCTGTCTTCAAGGACTTCAGCTTCCCACTCGCTTCATCAGGCAGTTAAAAGCGTGTGTCTGTACATCAAGTTATATGGTAGGATACAATGGTTCAGTTCATGGATTCTTTAAAGGGAAGAGAGGGCTAAGGCAGGGAGATCCTCTATCACCCTACTTATTTGTAATAGCAATGAATTGTCTCTCTCATATGCTCAACAAGGCAGCAAGACAACATCATTTCAACTACCATACCAACTGTGCTGCTACTAAACTCACTCACCTTTCTTTTGCTGATGACCTCCTAATTTTCATTGATGGCTCTATTGGATCTGTGCAACATGTGCTGCAAGTGTTAAAGGAATTTGAGTTAAGATCGGGTTTGGCTGTCAGTATGCAAAAGACCAGTTTTTATGCATCCGGGTTAACAGAAGAAGAAACTGACCTCATCAAAGCTTCAACGGGAATGGCACAAGGATCCCTTCCTTTCCGCTATTTAGGCGTCCCCTTGAACTCCAGGAAGTTGTCCCTCACGAACTGTGAGCCACTCATCCACCAAGTCAAATCTCGGTTCTCCTCCTGGTCAGTGAAAACATTGTCTTTTCAGGAAGGTTACTGCTAATAAAAACTGTAATAGCTGGGATTACAACCTTCTGGTGCTCGGCTTTTATTTTGCCAAAAGCTTGTATCACTCGCATCAACTCTCTATGCAGCATGTTTCTATGGAAAGGGAGCCTAGAAGGTCACCACTCTGCAAGAATCTCATGGGAGACAGTAATTTTAGAGAAAAGACAAGGAGGGTTGGGAGTGAAAGATCTAAAGACATGGAATAAGGCTTGTACGCTGCGGCTACTTTGGCTCCTGTTTTTCCGACCAGATTCTGTTTGGGTTCAATGGTTCAAAGAAGTGATACTTCAAGGATCAGTCCACAACTATTGGGTCACGCCACCGAGACAATCCTATTCCTGGTTGGTTAATAAGCTCTTGAAACTAAAGCAAGTTGCTTTCCCATTAATCAAACTCAGGCTGCAGAACGGGGAAACAGCAAGATTTTGGTCTGATAACTGGTCTCCTTTTGGTGATCTAAAAACTTATCTCAATGGCTCTAACTCAAGAATGGGAATACCTCAACAAGCAACGGTCTCCTCATTGTGTAGGGATGGTATTTGGCGCCTTCTACCTGCTCGCTCTGAGGCTCAAATACGCCTATACACCTACATAACAACCATTGAACTAACCAGAGATCAAGACTTTTATGAGTGGGAGATTAATGGGCGGGTTTACTCAACCTTCAAAACAGGAACTTTATATGATTACCTTTCTGAGGAGAAACCTGATGTCCCCTGGCACTCTGTGGTATGGATTTCCAGAGCTATCCCCCGACACAGCTTTCATACTTGGCTGGTGATTCAGAACAGAAACCCGACTCGAGACAGGCTTCTCCATTGGGGACTCCAAGTTGATGACCGATGTATGCTCTGTAATGGCCATCAGGAAACCCGAGATCACCTGTTCTTCTCATGTAACTTCAGTTATGACTTGTGGGTAAAAGTTACTAGAAGGTTGCTTATCTTACCTCATCGAGACTGGGAAGACACTGTAGCTCAAATGATCTCTCTTCCTCCACCAACTTCGCAAAAACTTCTCATCCTCTTGGCTTGGCAATCAACCATGTATTGGCTATGGGGTGAAAGGAATTCTCGAATCCATTCTCAGACCTTCAGATCGCCGGACCAAATCTTCAGACTTCTTGATAGACAACTCAGAAACAAACTCCAATCCTTTCGGTTCTCTAATCCCACTCGTTCTTCGACAATGATGCAGAGCTGGATCATGATTAACTAGATGACGATCTCCCCGAAGCGGTTCACGTAACGCTTCCTATTCTATCATTCTTGGGCTATCCACTTGGGCCACTAAAAAAGGGTGTTGGGCTCAACTTGTTTGATGTGTGTTTCTGGGTCTTAAAAACTAGAGTCTATGACTTTTGTCAAATCTTTGGTCTTTTATTTAATATTAAGAAAGCAGTTTACAAAAAAAAAAAAAAAGATGAGATGAATTTCTCGGTAGGTCCCTTTAGCTTTTTGTTCTCTAATAATAGCTAAATGCCCACAGAAAAAAAAAATTGAGCCAAGAAAAGTTGTGAAGAGTGAGGAGGAATAGTGAAGAACACTCTGTATTCTGTTAAAAAACCTTTCCTCCATAACTTTGTTGATACTTTCAAAATTATCTTATTTTGAAAATTTACATAATAATGGATTTATTAGTACCTATATATAGAGAGTATCTGGTGTATACTTCACACAATCACACCAAGAGACTTAAGACTTTTTATAGCTTCACCTTTCAGCTCTAAGTTACATACCCAAGAAAAAGCACAAATGAAACAAATAACAGAAAGGCAACAAATAAAACATAAACATAAAGTTTTTTTTTTTTTTGAGAAATAAACATAATGTTTTTTGTTCTTAGAAACCTCAGTATCATTAGTGTCCTGGTCGAAACTCGAAGTCTGGACCTCCATGCCTGATTTCACTTTTACCATGAAGACCGTCTTCATTTTCAGGTAACTTGAACCTCACTCCATGTTGAGGTGGACCTCCTCCGCCCCTTTCTCCTCTCTTGTTATCTAATCCGAATTCTATTTCATCTTCGTAATCTTTTCCATAAGGTTTCTCAGTTTCCCTATGATGTTTCATATCCACACCAAACTCCAAATCACCTCTCTCCCTCGGCTCAAACTCTCTTCCATAGGGTTTCTCAATTTCCCTATGATGTTTCATATCCACCCCAAACTCCAAATCACCTCTCTCCCTCGGCTCAAACTCCACTGGTCGAATCTCATGGCTCTTTGTAGATGACTCTTTCTCGCGCCTTGGCTGCTTGCTATGCTGTTGCTTGCTCCCGCGGATTTTGCGGCTGCATAGCCTCCCGAAGATACAGGCCACAACCGACAAGACAAGGATCACGGCTACGACTATGAAGACCGTCCCAAAGGAACCGCTTGAGACAGAGGTATAAGAAGCTGGTGAAGAGGAAGTAGATGGATATGCATTTTCTGTAGTGTATGCGTTTGGATACACAACAACAGGCTGTTGCATTTGTTGTGCACCTTGGTCTCCCATTTTCTCTCTTAGGGTTTGGTTTATATTTGGTTCGTAGTAACAAATCAAGAAGTGGTATACGATGATGGGAAGTTTACTTTGGAGAGTAGAGATCAAAGAGGGTTATTGTGAAGGTACATGTGGAACAAGAAATGTGAATATGCTTCATTCCATGTGAGAAGAGGGGTAATGAATTAATAGAAGCATTTCGTGGTTTAAATAAAGTTACTAATTAATGTATCATACAAAAATGACAGGTAATGAAAGGAATAAGACTACTGGGTATGAAACCAAAGTTCTAAATTGAGAGAATATTGATCTTTGTTGTTTTTCTTCCTTTTCTTTTCATAAAGAGAGACAACTACATAGATTCTTTTTGATATGTAAGTGGAAGGAGAGATGTACTTAAGAAAAAAAAACATGTTTTATTTGTGAGAAAATCAAAGTGGGATACACTTCCATCTTTTCCAAGAAGCATCAAAAGATTTAGAGAAAATAGTTTTTTTAAGTCAATTAGGTTTGGACATTGTCCCCTTAGGTTAAATTCATTCATTTATTGTCCCTTTAAGCTAAATATTTTCTAAATGACAATACTACCCTTAAATTATATTGTTTTAATTATTAATTCGTAATTAGATTAATTATAATTATAACAAATTTTTTTTAATAATTAAATATAATATAATTTNCCTTAAATTATATTGTTTTAATTATTAATTCGTAATTAGATTAATTATAATTATAACAAATTTTTTTTAATAATTAAATATAATATAATTTTAAAAAGATTAAAAAAAAAAATTGGCCCCTTTCTAAACCTAATTACAGATGCCCCCGTCTCCGCCACTCTCCCCTTCTCTCCGGTTACGACAAAACTGTGTCTCCTCCGCCACTCTCCCCCTTTCTCTCTCGGTTTCGATTCTTCCCCTTCCTCTCTCTCTGTTTCGAAGATCTCCAGGAAAAGTTTCGTCTCCTCCGCCTCTCGAGTTTCCTCTCTCGGTTTCGATTCAGAGCCTTCCTCTAACAACTGCTCTCTTCTTCTACTCACCTTCGACGGTGTAAAGGTAAACGACCGGCCTTCAATTATTTCTCATTGTTTGTCGTGAGCTACGTTTGGGTTACTGTTTCTAGAGGATTGGATGAATAAAGTAAAAGGTTCCTGTTGTTTAGAAGAAGTATTGTAGAGGTTTTAGTTGAAATTTTTGTTGTTACGTTTTTAGCACTTGTACAAATCAACGGAGTTATCATAAAGGATTTCTATAAAACAATTAGTGTTGGTTTGCTAAACAATAGGCCAAGACTGGTCCGTTCAAGTTTCCTTCATTGTGTTTTGTTTCATTTGATTGTCTGAGACTGAGTGTGCTTTTGGTTTAAATTGGCAGATAACAAGGACTTTTGTTTATTTTCTAGTCGTTAAAGACATTTTATAGAGAAAACATGTCGGGGTAAGCTTCTCTTGCGTTGTTTATGTTGCATTGTTTAATTCTACGGAATCAGTAATGACTAGGCAGCCTCTGTGATTATTAGTGCGACTCATTTTAACTGTTTTAATCAATGGAATCTTTGGTTTATTTAGTTTGAATGATATACAATGGAGCCTTACATTCTTTTTGATGATAATGTAAGGTTAAAGGTTATGGTATGATATGAATGATTTTGATTGTGTTGATCCTTTCTATTTTTGTGACGAAGCTGCTGCTCCAGTTGTTGTTCCTCCCGTTGCTGAGCCAGCAGCGGTTATCCCAGAGGACATGGACTTGTTGACCGCATTGGAGTTGACTCTTAGGAAAGCTCGTGCTCACGGTGGTGTTGTTCGTGGTCTCCATGAGACCGCTAAGCTTATTGAGAAGCGTGTGGCTCAGCTTTGTGTATTGGCTGAAGACTGCAACCAACCTGATTTCGTTAAGCTTGTTAAGGCTCTATGCGCTGATCACAGCATCAACTTGCTTACTGTTCCAAGTGCCAAGACCCTTGGTGAATGCACTCAATATCATCAGGAAGCACATTGAATCTAACTAAGTTTAAAGGAGCATTTCCAGTCTCGAATTTCTCAATGCTGTTTTATCTTGGTTTTAAATTTTTAGCAGACAGCTCTAGAGGTTTGTTTGGAACATGATCAAGTTTTGCTGTTATGTAAGCTCGGCTCTTACAAGACCCATTTTATTGAAGTTTTCTTTGCCTCCTATTTGTTTTGCATAAAATGATCAAAATTTAAATTGAAAATGATAAGAGAAATTTAGCTGGAAAACCAACACTAATTGTTTTATAGAAATCTTTTGTGATAACTTTTGTTGGATAGATCCTTCAGGCTAATCGAACCAAATTACAGGCTAATCTCCGGTCATGTGCTAATTCTTCCAGAGATGACTTCAATTGCAAAGAAGTAATTGTTTTATAGAAATCTTCCCCCTATCTTTTCATCAACAGAAAACCTCTAACCTGAAGTTACAACCGATTCCCAAACACCACATGAAGCAAAGACATGAATCATGGTAGAAACAAGGTAAAGACTGTGAAAATATTGGGGAGAATGGAGAAGAGGCGTGAGAAGAACGTGACAATAACCGTGAGAATATTTTCCAAAGATTTTCCTTTTAATAAAACGTTTTTGCTTTTGAATTTTCTTTTTTTTTTTTTTAAATCGAATTTTCCTCTTTTTTAAAAAAAATCTAATTTTCCTTTTTTTTTTAAAAAAAATCGAATTTTCCTTTTTTTTTAAAAAAAAAAATCGAATTTTCCTTTTTTTTTTTTTTAAAAAAAATGGAGTTTTAAATATGGTAATAGAATATTCTCTAAGATATTCTTGCTATATTTTCGGATCTAATAATATTTATCCGTAGAATTCAGATTCTACTAAACGTAGAACTGTGTAAAAAGATATGAAATCAGTTTCTACGTGTATTAGAACGTTGTGCGAATTTAGATTCTGACTTCTACTTGTCTTNAGAAAAAAATATCACTATATAGATATAGAGATTTCATCATTATGTACTATTTTTTAAAAAAAAATTGCTTCATAAATCTATTTTTTTTTAATAATTTCGAAAATACATAAAGGGCATTAAAGTCAAAATTGGTACAAAATATAATTTAGCCTAAAGGGACAATATCCAAAGCTATTTGGTCTAAAAAAACAGTTTCCCCAAAGATTTATGGAAATGGCTTAAGCAGTACTCATTGACTCGTATATATTACTTCTGTGAATTCACTATTTTACAAACAATATTTTCAAATTTTACTGTGTATGTGTATGTGTAACTGAACTGTGAAAATAGAAATTTTGACAAATGCCGTACAATTTATAGGTTTTTATTCGATTTGAAGAATTCCTATGAATAAGCTACAGAAATACTACATGTTTTCATCTTCAAATGATGCGTTTTGATTTTACGGTGGACTTTTGGCTGAGGAATTATTACAGTACTGTATGTTATAATTGAGGAGTTTATTTAAGGGACGTTCATTATAATTCCTTAGAAATTCGAGTCGAATCTTTAAAATCACTTTATTCATCTCAATATAGTTGTATATTTTACCAAAAGGCAAAAAGAATAATGCTATCGTTAACAATTCATTATAAAATGTATATTACTTTAGCACCATTTTAAGGGAAATTTGCAAAATAAAAGCCTATTAGTGGGGGTTATTGGTTTTAGGATTTTATAGATTTAGAAATCCTTTTTGGATTTTGAAAATTTTGACAAATCCACACATTTTAGAATCAAATACGTAGATTTTAGAATCAATGAAATAGATTTCAAAATCAATATAATTGAATTATTAGAAATCAACGAAATGGATTTGTGATAAACGCAGCTTTGTAACAAAAGAAAATATATATAACACTAGAACATATGGTTTATTATTTTCTATATCTTATGTTATTATGATAACATAAAATCTCTCACATACTTGTTATTATTGTCGTTCTCACTTGATTGGCATATCCTGTTTGTTGATTTTCAGTTCCAGTAATTTCCTCAAGATCTTCTTCTTCATCAAAATTTTTTTATTCAGAAAAATTATAGATTCGTCAGAACTTTTTAAAAAGACTACACGTAAACTAACACATGAATATTCTCTCCGTTTATGTCTTATAAGCAAAAGAGGATGCACATTATAAATTAAAAATCGAGATTTGAATATATCAAAAATTCTTAACATTTCTCAGAAAAACATAATGATGGTAAACAACTCTTTGTCATTTATGGAGTAGAATCTCCAGAAAACATTTGTAGACCAAAACTCTTATGAGAGATCTTTGGTAAATTTTTATATTAACGTTTACGTGTACGTAAAGCTAAGTTAGAGATGGTTGGTTAATATATTAGTATTTGCTTATTATTAAAGAAACATGGATGATATGTACGTAAAACCTGGGGCAAGAAAACAATTATTAAGAAAATCAATAATATACTATCAAAATAACAAGGTTCAACTCAATATTTGCTTCTTTGTATTTTTAACTCACAAATCCACTCAAATCTATTTTAAAATCAAATCCTCAAGCAAATCATTATTATTGAATAACGCCTGATTTTAAAATCTATTTTAAAATCATAGAACCAATAACAATGAATTTGAATATAGATTTTAAAATCATAGAACCAATAANAATCCACTCAAATCTATTTTAAAATCAAATCCTCAAGCAAATCATTATTATTGAATAACGCCTGATTTTAAAATCTATTTTAAAATCATAGAACCAATAACAATGAATTTGAATATAGATTTTAAAATCATAGAACCAATAACAATGAATTTGAATAGGGATTTTAAAATCATAGAACCAATAACATTATATTTGATTTATATTTTCAAATCCACTAAAATATACAAACCAATAACACCCTCTAAACATAGTCTTTTGACTATACGCTATAGTAAATACATCTAAAAGGCTTTTATAATAAAAAAATGGTTTATAGGCCCATTAGATAAAGATGCTCGAATTTCAGGCAGGTGCAGCAGAAGCATTCTTCAATATTTTTTTCTCTTTTCTAATCGAAACATTTCTTCAGCATTCTTGTAACTCTCGCTTGTACGTCAAGAAAGAAGTCACGAGATATTAGCTGCCTTGATATGTTTCTTTCTTTTTTCTCCGGTAAAAAAAAGGTGCACTCCACCTTCTCTATTCTTTCAGATTTTATATATGTGTTTGTCAAATTCTAAATTTATATTTTTTTTCTAAGGTCTCTGAAACCATATATATCTACCTCGCAGACACTCTTTGGATAGTCATATCTCTTTGGGTGCTAAATTTCCAGAGAGTAAATGGGTATATTTCCTGGATTTGGTGGCTGGATCAGTCAACAGCCTAAAAAATCAGAAGATGTTAAATCCAAGCCAGTGAGAGAGACGAAAATTCACGAGGAGAGAGATATTGAGATGAAGGAGCAAATTAAACTATGGAGAGAAGCAAATAAGAAGAGGGGACAATATCAGGAACCTCCTCCTACGATAAAGGTAAGATCTATTTCAAAACATCTTCCTCTATTGCTCTATTTATAAACCTAAAAATAAAGACCCGTAATTTCTTTTATATTTTTCTTATGTTTGAAGGTGAAAACAGACTATAAGTTAGATGGCCTTACCGATATGCAAATGGAGTTTACGATGGGAATGCCACCTCAAGCAGCTTACGACATTTTAGCTAATCAAGACAACATATCATTCTCCAGGGAAATCAAAGGCCGCGCACTTCTGGTTTATTTCTTTTAACTTATCATCATTATATAATTCAAATGGATATATATTTAAGAGATTTAACAAAAATAATAGAAGAAAAGCAATACTTTAGAGAGTGAGGTTTTGTCTTTTCTTATGAAGAAAGCCGTATCAAGAACAGTTACATCAGAGAAGGATAAAGGTGAGCTGGACGTGGTGGTTGAGAAAGAGTTGGCATGGAAATTCCTTTTCCTGTCAGGGACTATCCCAATACGTCTAACGGTCCAAGAAGACCCAAACAAACTTTCTGTAAGAAACGTCTACGTCTCTCTCTATATATCTCATGAGAACCAATGTTTTTGTTCAAGTCTTGGAAATTTTAATTAGGGTTTCTCCTGCTTATTGTTGGCAGGTATCTTACCAGAAAGATAAAACTGCGATGAACTTCTTAGACACGTTCGAGGGTAGATATACAGTGGAGCCAGTGTATTTTGATGCAGAACACTTGTGCAAGCGCAGGAAGCCGAAGAGTCTAGAAGAATACAGAAAGTGTAGTGGTGGAAAAGGATTGATTGCGTCCAAGGTTAAAGTGCAGCAGAGTTATAGGACGTCTTTTCCTTTGGATCTGCCACTCCTGTCTTCCTACTTTCGCCGGTTCACCATCGAGACCACTAAGAAAGTGGCTGAAGATCTTCAAATGCGGGCTGGCGACATCCGAGGTTTTTAAAATGCACCAACCCCAGTACTAATTTGGTTGTTTCGTATAGTTTTGTGTATATTAAACATTTTATAAGGTGACAAGTGATTACTGTCTAATTAGTTATTTGATTTAGTGTTTGAAAGATTTTCCAAGAAGTCTTCTAACATATAATACACTAGAAGATTTTTTAAAAAAAATTGAGAGACTTCTTAATTTATGTTTTTTTAACACTATTAATTTATGTTTGTATGAATTTTTTTTAGGTGTGGGAACTGAGTGGCAAGATGAAATAAAAAGTGATGTGGTTCTCTAACTCACGATTTGTGGTGCCACTTAACTACTTAGGATTCACAAGACAAGGAAACAATGAAGTTCAAAGCATGTTATCAGACATTAGATTTCTCTTATCTCTCTATATTGTAATTTCATTTCGTATTGTTTTTTGATTAGCATCTATGTGGCAGACTTTCTGGCTAGTCCAGCCTATTCATGTGTAATGCTTCCTTCCTAGTTGGACTTTGAAGTTAATCTATCTATAAAATTGTGATTTGATCCAAAAAAAACCATCGATGGCTGAAACGTTTTCGTTTCTACTTCTCAATGTTAGAGAGCTTTATCTCTTTCATGGAATAACGTGTTCGATAACGTTAATTAACTGATCTGAAGACATTCTTTGTTTTGATACAACACACTTAAAAAAAAATTTCAAGAAGATTTAGTACAATTCACAAAATATCAAATATGAAGTCTTCTCATCTGAAAGACTTTACTGGAAAGTCTTCCTTTGACATTATAATCCATAAAATCTAAAAAAAAAATTTTCACCAGTCATCTATCATCTCTATATATATTAAATACGGTTTCCTCCATTCTGGAAATGCCACGTCATTAAATAGTGAATGGATGAGATGATACGTGTCCGTTTCTAAAAGAGTTTCGTTGCTTTTGGTTTCTTCGTAGATATGGACTCCCACATTATATTTCTTGGGCTTGGGAAGATAGGTTTTGTAGACTGATCCAACATACCGATAGTCATCTTCTTCGTCTGTAGAAATTGGCGCCTTAGGTTTCTATAGTTCTTGGTGTTCTTCAGCATCTGTTTTCCTGAACCGTCCATGGAGTCACGTGATCCTTATGGGAGACGAATATTCTTCGCGAATTGGCCTTTAGTGTCGTTTCGTCTGGATCTCTTCTCGCAGGCGAAGGGAAACCGGAACTGTTACGGTATGCATTCAATCCTTATCATTAACGAATTAACTCCTTCTCCCCCACTCCTATATTGATTCCTCATTCAGTTCATCCCTCATCTCTTTTAGTTGGTCGATCTCTTGCTATAAAAAGTTATGCATTCACCCCGTAAACACCATCCTTTCACTACTCACAACACTCAATAAGTTTTCAGGCATAGATTTTGAGTAGATTAATCGCTGATTCTTCCTTTTTTTTTTATTTGGTGCTGATTCTAGCTGTAATTTTAGATTTTGATGTGAAGGGTTTTTTCAGGGTTTATGGTTTAAGTGATCGCAATCTTCAATTGTAAGACAATTCATGAGTTTCTGTAACATATCAAAAGCTCATACATGTCAAAGATTCAAGTTTTTTTTGTCGGTTTGTCACTTATATATATATGAAGAATCAAACGAGCAAACAGAGAAAATGTAAATGTATGCAGATCATTAATGATGTAGCGTACATCCTTATTTCATTAAGCTTTGGTTTTAAAATTTCCTTTTCCTATTAGTTTTTACGCAAGTTTAAGTTTTCCTTTTCTTTGTTGGTTTTAGGGTTTATGTCCCTATATATATTGTGATCTCTTGGTTTGTAAGAGACACAACTTTTGATTATTGATTTATAATATCTAGAGCTTTGGTTTTAAACAAACTCTTGAATCCTTACTTCTGGGCATTCTCTAAGAATTCAACNTTGGTTTGTAAGAGACACAACTTTTGATTATTGATTTATAATATCTAGAGCTTTGGTTTTAAACAAACTCTTGAATCCTTACTTCTGGGCATTCTCTAAGAATTCAACAGAACTAAGAAGGCTTAGATAACGGGTATTCTCAGAATTCAACGTTACCTTTGCATTATCGGTTACTAACGGTACTTCCGCTCCGTCAATTGGTATCAGAGACTTAGAACTTCGATTCTTATCGTTGTTTTCGATCTTACGATGGCCCCACTACCAGGCAAAGAACCAGCTAACGATTGGACACACTTTCAACAATTCTTGGAGGATTTCCAAGAGAACTTTCATGACGAACTCCGCCGCACCTTGGCCGAGTCAATTCAGACAGGGGTTCAAGCCGGAGTTCAGGCCGCGTTAACTGCAAACGCTCAAGCAGCGCAACCAGTGCACGCCGCACGTCACCGACACCAGAATCCTGCCTTTGAAGAAGTTAACGACGACTTCGATGGAGATAATCCGTTTGGAGGCAACATTAACAATCAGCAACAGCAACTGCAACAACCCCGCAACAACGACAACACACGTTGGACTTCGGGTATTAAGATAGAAATTCCCGAGTTTCATGGTGGATCACAACCAGAAGACCTACTTGATTGGTTCGTAACGGTGGATGAGTTCTTAGAATTCAAAGACGTTCCGGACAACAGACAAGTTTCTCTTATTGCTACACGATTTCGTGGTCATGCCGCCTCTTGGTGGAATCAATTGAAGCTTTCTCGTACTCGTAGGGGTCAAGAAAAAATCACTTCATGGGATAAGCTCAAAAAGCATATGCGGAAAAACTTTATTCCGTATAATTTTGAGTGTCTATTGTTCCAAAAGTTTCATAATATACGACAGGGTACACGCTCTGTTGAGGAATATGCGAACGAATTCTATTTGATGCTCACTCGCATCGATTTACAAGATTCAGAGGATCAGTTGGTGGCTCGTTTTATCGCAGGTCTACGCCCACAATTGCAGAATATGCTCCATCAGTTTGATCCATGCTCAGTCTCCGAAGCACGTCAGAGAGCTTTATTGGTCGAGCAACAAAATCGACTTAGTACAAATCAATGGTCCAACAACACGCGACAACGTTCTACACCAGCCAGCTCAGATGATACCAGATCTTCGACTGCACGGGACGCAACTTCAAGCCAGAAGAGCAACGCTCGGCCAACAGAAACAGCAGCTGCAGACGCACACCCCTCTAGGCCTAACGCACTCAGATGTTTTTCTTGTGGTGAAAGAGGTCATTTACAAACAGCGTGTCCCACACATGGACGTCGAGGTTTACTCGCTAACGACAGAGAACTCGCTGGAGATCCTATTTATGATGAGTTTGCTGATGACCAAGTAGAGGACATCGATGAAGAACAGGTTAGTGGTGACACGGGAACGTTGCTTATGCTCCGTCGCAACTGTCTCACGCCTAAAACATCTGAAGCTTGGCAACGCACTGCACTTTTCACATCAACTTGTACGGTCAAAGGGAAAGTTTGCCGCTTTGTAGTTGACTCGGGTTGCTCAGCGAACGTCGTTTCCGAAGAAGCCGTTCGAAAACTCGCACTTACATCTGAAGCTCATCCACACCCGTACCGTCTATTATGGATGCAAACCGGTGCCGAAGTCTTTGTTTCGCAGCGGACATTGTTAACACTCTCTATTGGGTCCTTCTACAAAGATACGTTGTATTGTGACATCGCGCCAATGGACGTGTCACATATAATATTAGGAAGGCCGTGGCAATACGATAGAGAAGTTCTTCACAACGGCAAAACCAACACCCATTATTTCATGTTCGAAGGACGCAAGATCACTCTGCTTCCTACCCCAGAATCGGAACTCTCACCACCCTGTAACAACAAGCAACCACCAAAACAAAATTTGTTGATTATTTCAAGATCACAATTTGAGCAGGAACTTCGCAACTCCAGTCCCTTCTTTGCTTTGGTAGCAGTTACCCCGCCACCGTCGCAGCACACGGACTGCCCACCTGCGTTCATTCCTATCATACGGGAGTTTGACGATCTGTTTCCAGACGATCTTCCTGCAGGGCTACCACCAATCCGTGACATTCAACATCATATTGACCTCGTGCCCAATGCAGTTCTTCCCAATCGCGCCCATTATCGGATGAGCCCGGAAGAACATGACGAACTACGCCGGCAAGTTGAGGAACTCCTTCTTAAAGGCTACGTTCGGGAAAGTTTAAGTCCATGCGCCGTCCCGTCGTTGCTCATCCCCAAAAAAGACCGTTCTTGGCGTATGTGTGTTGACAGCCGCGCCATCAACAAAATAACAACTCGATACAAATTTCCCATACCCAGACTTGATGATCTTTTGGACCAGATCGGGAAAGCAACAATCTTCACCAAATTAGACCTCAAGAGTGGGTACCATCAGATTCGAATTCGGCCTGGTGATGAATGGAAGACAGCATTCAAGACTAGGGAAGGATTGTTCGAGTGGTTAGTTATGCCGTTCGGTCTCTCTAACGCACCGAGCACATTTATGCGCGTCATGAACCAAGCTCTGCGACCCTTTATTGGTCGTTTTGTGGTGGTGTATTTTGACGACATCCTTATCTTCAGTACCACACTCGATGAGCATCTTCATCATCTTCGTGAGGTCCTCTTGGCTTTACGAAAAGAAAAGCTGTTCGTCGCAAAGCACAAGTGCGAGTTTGGAGCATCTCAGGTCTTATTTCTCGGATATGTCGTTTCAGCGACGGGTTTGCAAGTGGATCCGCAGAAAGTCGACGCTGTTGCATCGTGGCCCACGCCTAAGACAATTTCAGACGTCCGCAGTTTTCATGGATTGGCGTCCTTTTACAGGCGTTTCATCCACAATTTCAGTTCGATAATGGCACCTATTACAGATTGTATGAAAGGCGTTTCCTTCTCTTGGTCAGAGGAAGCCGACAAGGCCTTCGCACTCATCAAAAAGAAACTCACGTCGGCTCCAATACTCGTGTTGCCCGATTTTGATTCACCCTTTGAACTGCATTGTGATGCTTCAAAGATCGGAATTGGCGCTGTCTTAAGCCAACATGGGAAGCCTGTGGCGTTCTATAGTGAGAAGTTGGCGGGAGCTCGCAGTCGATACAGCACCTACGATATAGAATTTTACGCGATAGTGCAGGCCATTAAGCATTGGCGCCATTATCTCGCACACAAGGAGTTCATATTATTCACAGATCACGTGGCGTTAAAATATCTCGGCACTCAGGACAAAATCTCTGCCCGCCATGCCTCCTGGACTGCTTACTTGCAACAGTTTACATTCGTCATCAAACACCAGTCCGGAAAGCTCAACAAAGTGGCTGATGCCTTAAGTAGACGTCACGCATTGGTCTCAACATTACGCGTCTCAGTCCCTGGATTTGAATCTTTTGCAGACTTGTATCCTACCGACCCTTTCTTTGCACCGGTTTGGTCGGATCTCACGCAGGGTCTGCGTTCTGATTTCTCTTTAGTAGACGGGTTCGTTTTTAAAGAGAACAGATTGTGCGTGCCTGACTGCAGTCTCAGATTACAACTTGTTCGGGAATTACACTGTGAAGGGCATGTTGGTCGTGATCGAACATTAAAGCTGGTTTCAGATTCGTATTTCTGGCCGACATTGCGGCGTGACGTCGAGAGGTTTGTGGCAAGGTGTGTCACGTGTCAGCAAAGTAAGGGCCATGCTAGCAACGAAGGTCTTTATTTGCCTTTGCCTATTCCAACGCAACCGTGGAGCGATATCAGCATGGATTTTATTCTTGGCCTTCCACGAACGCAGAGGGGGAATGATTCGATCTTTGTCGTCGTTGCTCGTTTTTCTAAAATGGCACACTTTATTCCCTGCAAAAAGACTACAAATGCCGTTCAAGTGGCTCTTCTGTTCTTTCGTGAGGTTTATAGATTGCATGGTCTTCCAACATCTATCGTTTCTGATCGGGATTCGCGTTTCATTAGTCACTTTTGGAGGTCATTATGGAAGCTTTTCAAGACAAGTCTGAAGATGAGCTCGGCATATCATCCCCAAACAGATGGGCAAACAAAAGTTGTTAATCGCTCGTTAGGGAACATGTTGCGGTGTTTAGTTGGCGATAACCTGAAGTCTTGGGATTCAGTTTTATATCAGGCAGAATTCGCCCATAATCATGCCCATAACCGCAGTCTTGGTTTCAGTCCGTTTAAAGTGGTGTATGGGGTTGTGCCGCGTGGTCCGCTAGCGTTAACCACTCTTCCTCAGGTTGGTGAGTTTCATGGACGAGCTGCAGAGCTTGTGGACGAATTGGCGGCTATACATACTCGTGCCCTTGATAATTTACAAGGCACTGCAATCAAGTATAAACGCAATGCTGATAAACGTCGTCGTGAGCTGCATTTCGAAGTCGGAGATAATGTGTGGGCTGTTCTTATAAAGGAGAGGTTTCCAGTCGGCAAGTACAACAAGTTGAAACCACGAAAGATCGGTCCCTTGGAGATTATTGAAAAGATCAACGCCAATGCATATCGTCTTGCTTTGCCACCTCATATCCACACGACAGAAGTGTTTAATGTTAAGCATTTGTTCAAGTACGAGCCTGATGACGTTACCCTTGCCGGATTCGTGGACGAATCTTCCGTAGGGGGGGAGACCTGATGTAGCGTACATCCTTATTTCATTAAGCTTTGGTTTTCTTATTTCCTTTTCCTATTAGTTTTTACGCAAGTTTAAGTTTTCCTTTTCTTTGTTGGTTTTAGGGTTTATGTCCCTATATATATTGTGATCTCTTGGTTTGTAAGAGACACAACTTTTGATTATTGATTTATAATATCTAGAGCTTTGGTTTTAAACAAACTCTTGAATCCTTACTTCTGGGCATTCTCTAAGAATTCAACNTTGGTTTGTAAGAGACACAACTTTTGATTATTGATTTATAATATCTAGAGCTTTGGTTTTAAACAAACTCTTGAATCCTTACTTCTGGGCATTCTCTAAGAATTCAACAGAACTAAGAAGGCTTAGATAACGGGTATTCTCAGAATTCAACGTTACCTTTGCATTATCGGTTACTAACGGTACTTCCGCTCCGTCAATTAATACATGTAGAAGTCTTTAGATTCTATGTATCTATCTCAGCTCCCAAGTTTCTGCCTTTAGCTTATTACCATCTTGATTTTCTACTGAACTGGTGAAGTTACTTAGTCCCGGACCCTGTATGCTTCTTTGTAAAGAAAGGCTCTTCCTTGGCTTAGACCTTTGTGGGATAAAGATCACTTTCGCTTGAATTATCTTCATTTCTTAATCTTTGATGTTATGTTTCATGTACTCTTCAGACTCTTTTTGTTATGTAGCTAAGTGCCATTCACGGGTCTTCTCTTTGTGTTTGAGGAATGAAGACTATAAACTACAAAGATGCTTAACTTTCACCAGCTCAAAATAACTTTAGTCCCGGTCAGAAGTATCATTGAGAAAGCATCAAACACATGAGGGCCATTTGTCTCAAGGCATATTCCAAGAAACTGCGCTTCTCCCCAACATAATTAACTCGAATTGTTTGCTGCCAAGCTACAAATCACATAAAAGCTGTGAACGTCACAGTGCACCAGTTTTCTAATGTGACCATGCCACGAAGTCCTAGAGTTTTACTATATCCTTCTGATTCTGCCTATCATTATAAACACCAAATTCAAACGCATAAACTAAACAACCCAAATGTTGCCCAACAAAAATATTATGCATTAACCTATTCACGTAGAAAAGAATAAAGTTAGGATTAAAACCCAATTACATATCCACATACAAAATTACTTAAAGCCCAAAGAAGTTTAGACAATAAGACCCTCATTAAAAAAATGGAAGAAGGGAAGAAATATTTCGCATGTGTTAGATTCAATGTTCGAAAATACGCTAGGTGTTACGCGTGCGGAAGGACAGCGCCTAGCGCCGAATCAATTAGGCGGAGATTAATCGGAGATTAATCGGGGAGTAGTTTTATCGCATTAATATATGTTTCTTGCATTTATACATTAGATTTGTGCTTGTAAGCTAATAATGACATCAGGTGTATTGGCTCAGCGATTTTTATTAGTCTTCGGGGTCATGGGTTCGAGCCAGAAAGTTTCTTTTGTCTATTTACTTAGGTTTTAGGTTAAATGAAATCAAATTACCAAAATAACCTCATCTCCTACCTTTTGGATCTGTGAAATCTCAGTCACAACTAAAGCCGCCACACCTTTTTTTTTTTTGATTTCCATGTTTTTTGTTGATAATCTTATAGGTTTTGATCGGTATATAGCAAATCTAATAAGAAATATTGAATTTCGGACTTGAAAGTTACAAAATAATAACTTATTCAACTTTTCCGATTAACTGACCGCGTAAGCCCAAATCGCAACGGCACTAGGACGCAACGCGATTTTCCAGCGATTTTCCGGCCGCCCAACCCGCGTTTTCGAACAGAGGTTAGATTAGATGTTAGATTCGGAGACAATCAAACCTAAAGTTAATTACATATATTAGCATGATTAATAATTAATTTTGAAAATGTGTATTATTTTTATTAGCATGATTTAAGGGAAATTTGCAAATTAAAAGCCCAAACTTAAAACATCTATCTATATCTATCTATATATATCTTATACAATAAAATAGGATTTTCTCCCTTCTTAGAGTGTTCACATCAGCATTTAGGAGGGGGCAAAAAATGACACCTCAGCAATTAACCAGACCAAATCATCCATAAATGTAATTGGTTACCCAACCGATTTTTATTTCGGTTTTGTTAATCTACTTTCTTGGGCTGGAACAGTTTTGATAATTATTGAAAGGCCCAAATTATTTTTAGGTCAATCGTTCATCTTCTTTCCATCCCCCTTCAAGCTGCCGCCTGAGGTAAACTGACGCAGAAGAACGATCTCCACACCATAACGATGAATAACATTCTATTTACCAAATCTGAAAGCACAATCCATGCTACTCATCAACTCAACAATGGCGCAATCCTCCATCCTCCTTGTCGAGTTGAAAGCACCAACATTTCAAAGGTTCGGTTGTGAGGTTTTGGGAAGCCAGGAATGTGAAGAAAGGCTGTGAGCTTATGAACCTTAACATGCTACTCATTGATGAGAATGTAAGTACCTTTGTTTCTGATTAATCATATCGACGATAGCATCCATTTAGATTGTATAATCTTTTTATTCAGGAGTATACAAGCTATTTAGATCTCCAGCATAAATCCAAAAGATAGTTGGGGGAAGAGTATATCTGTTTTTGACTTTTGTTGCATTTGCCCGTAGCTTCGTCAAATTCATGTCATAGGCTCTTTGTTTTAGACTGACATTCTCTTTTCTAAACCTCATATCATATCTTTTGTCAGGCCGGTTATATCTGAATGTCATTCTGGAACACATATCTATTTTGACTCTGAGACAGCTGCAGGAAAAGAAGTGTTTCACAGGTAAGAGAAACACAACTTTTTCTAAATTAAAAATATTGTAGTTAGGTTTCCTCTTTTCTTTTTTATATAGTCTTTACATGTTCACCCTTTGCAGATTGCCAGGTCAAGGAGCAGACCAGCCAGCGTCTTCTCCTTGCTGACTGACTTCAATTCGTCGCTGTTGGATGGACCGTTGATGGAAAAGATCTTTAGCAGAATATTCAAGAAGGTGAGATGGATATTCATGAGAACTATGTAGAAAATACACACACACACACAAGTTTTATGGGAATTGAAAAGACATGTCTTTTCTTCTGTCATTTTTTCTTATCCGGTTAGCTACTATATTTTTTCACTTAGACTGAATCTGTTTGGATTATTGTTGTGTTGCATTCCTTATGTTAATAAAGGCAATCATCTATCAACCTCAATATTATGCCTGACTTTTTGAGTTATAAGAAGTAGAAAGTTACATAGATTTCTTGCATATCATAAGTTTTTTTTTCTTGCTCTCGCTAACTCTTCTATGGTAATGATGCTATTAATTGCTTTCTCCAGTGAACTAATCTGATTTACTGTGAGGTGAATCATTATTTCTTCTCGTCTTCTGCGCTTTTTGATTTCCTATGAACTGACCAATTTGTCTTGATTTGGTTTTTGTGTAGAGTTTTTGGAAACTGAGAACTAAAACGCAGACATGGTTCGAGAAAAGGAGTAGCATAGCTGAGGGCCTGACTTTCCACCTCAAAAGACCAGGAATCTCGCCAATTTACACAGAGGTGTCTCATCCAGCTCTAGGATTATCGGATGGACACTTTGGTCGATACATTTGACAAGCTCGAAGGCCACATTCGTGCTCACTCCAAAACTCTTCTTCCCCTAAAGAGGTAATTTAATATGTAAAAAATTGCACACTACATACTAGATATTTTCATTACCCATGAGTGTAGATGTTAGGTAGTCTTATAGATTCACGATGTTGTTGAGATACATAAGAAATTGTCAATTCACATAGAGTTTAATTTTGTACATCATCTCTATTTGTGTTCTTGATAAACGTATACAGAGGTGATAATATTTCTGGTGAAAATATGTAGATTAAAAAAAAATTCAAATCTCAGAAGAGTTTGGAGCATCTAGGATGAAAAGAGAAGCAACTACATATAAATAGGAATTTGAAAAATTGCTTGCATATCTTTGTTTCTTTTGTTTCCAAGTTTCTCTACATTCTATTTAATAATAAGTTTAAAATGTCAGAGAAACAATATTTTCTTCAATGAACTCAACTTTTAAGTTAATTATTCATGTTGTGTTAAAAAAAAATGAATTATTCATGAAGACAGAGTGTTAGAGTTAGAGTTAGAGTGTTAGACAGCTGACTTTCTCGCTACATTGTCTATGCTTACTGTCATTATTATAGACAAATCAACCTCCTGCACACCAAATGTTCTGTAGTTTAGTGAAAATCAATCTATTAAGCTGGCTTCTGTTCATTTTTCTCAGGAACACAAGAACGTTCTGAAGCAAAAATCTGATAATGTACCTTCTTGGTTTATGCAAACACATAGAACTTTTTAAGTCATTCCAACTTTATAAGTAACCATTCATGAAAGCAGAGTGTTAATTTTAGAGTGTGAAGGTAATCGAACTACTGTAACCTTATGTTCCATGTTGTTATTATAATTCAAATATAATATGTGCTTTTAATATTAAGTCTCAAAAATAATATACAAGGTGTGGGAAAACAGTAAAATAGAGCATGCCATAAAAAGTAACTGTTTCATTCAAAATTTTGAAAATGAATCACTGGAAAACGGCAATATAATATGGATTGAAGCTGTAATATGTTGCAAAGAAAAATAAAGAAACTATATCGACAAGAAAGAAAGTGATATAATGAAAGAAAAAATATGAGACAAGAAAAGAGAACTTTTGAAATTCCATAATTGTTAAGTTTTCCAACCTCTCAAAAAGAAACCAGAACTTATAATCTCATAATGGTCAATCATTCACACTTAAGTTTTTTAAAAAAAGAAATCATTATATCTTATAGCAAGATTATTATTGTGTTAGAGAACATGAATTAGACTCAAAAGGAGAAGAATGAAAACTTTGTCTAAATTTTAACAACAATTCAGAAGCATCACACCCACAGAAGTTAAAAACTTACAATTCCTACAAAAGATAAGCAGGATACCACCAGCCACACTGAATCAAAACAGATGTAGGACAAAGTGGAACAAAAATTTCAAAATACTAATTTCTTATATCCGTGAAAATTATGAACTCAAGTATTCTAAAACTAAAAGAAAAATGTTTGTCACATTTAGCAATATTTTACATAAGAACTTATACAAGTAAGAGAAAAAAATATTTAGATCAGGGGTCCGATTTATTGGATTATAATGCGGAAAAAGATAATTCAAAACAAAAGTAGCTAATATCGATTTGATTGTAAATGTAGCTTATATCGGTTTAATTGTAAATTTTTTAGGAGTCCATTAAATTACTTAAAAGATAATTCAAAACAAAAGTTATTAAATTCTAAATGAATTGAAATATTTCTACAATCTAACCAATCTAACTCAAATTTAATTAATTTTATGTTCATGTATCTCATTACCTTATATATTATTGAAAAGAAATTAAAAGCTCAATTTTGTAAGACAAAAAGAAATGAAGGATTTAAGATAAATTGTCTACAACTTATATTATACTAATAGTTTATAATATATATTTCTATGCTAAAATATACATACAAAATATATAATTAAGATTAAAAATTAAATAAAAATCCCGGGCGTAGCACGGGCCAACCCCTAGTATATATATATAAAGTAATTCTCTCAATCTAGAGGGTTCCACGTGACTAATTAAGATCCTATGATAATTACATGTGGCACTTTACATATTCATATAATTCTTTCGTTTATGGTTTTCTCGAACGGGTTTTACAAATAACTAACATTGATTGGGGCTTCCGACAAGAAATATGGGCTGGTCTATTCTATCGTTCCTCACTAAATTGAGTATTCATCCCAATTGGAAATTGAGTATTCATCCGAATTGGAAATTGAGGTGTCATCGTCTTCCTCGATCTATCATCAGCTGAAACAACAATGGAGACTCTGAGAGCATCTTTAATCGGGGTGCTTACCCTCGGTTCCCGCTTCAAAAAGCCAAAAAAAAATCAAACACCCTTGCTTATGTTACCTCCATAAGCACCTCATTTTCTGAGTTGCTTGCCTTGTTCCGCGGGCTCCACGTGGCGGCCCGCGATTGGTCTTTTTCTATTTTTTTTTTAAATCTGGAAAAAAAAATAAGCACTCCAAAATAGGAGCTTGGGTTGATGGTGCTCTGAGAATCCAAAGAAACGAATCATTGTCTATAGACTCTGACTTATGTTCGTTACAGTTGTTTCGTGTTATCCTCCCAGACATTTCGAAGCCACATTCATCACTTTAAGATATTTATTTACTCCATGACGCCGCATTCAATTTTACTTTTCCCTACTTAAGGTGGTGATTTCAGTCAATAAATAGGTAAGTCAATATAGTGTTAAATTTTATACCAATCTTACTTTCAAAAAGATATACAGCTAAAATCTTACAACCAAAATTTTAATATAATAAATTTAAAGTTACAACAAAAATTTTACATTTATAATTCTACAACGAAAAATTTAAAGCGACAGTTTCTACCAAATAGATCCTTAATTTTATATTATTAAAAAAATAATAAATCACATTAACTATATAATAAAGTTTAGATTTTTTCTTATATGCTATATTTTAATATTTTTAAGACCAACTATAAGTTACTAAAATAGTGAAAATTCCCGCACGGAAATTTTTGTGATCAATGGTTAATTTGTTATTTTTATAATAAGATACGATCATAAAATCATATGAATATAAAGTCTTATTTCATAGATATCCATATTATATATATTAATATTTTTTAACTAAACTTATATTATATAAAAAATACATACATATGTTAATATCAAAATTTGTATTGAAAAAGTATTAAGACCTTAATACTTTAAATTTGAAATTTGCATTAAAAATTTTAAAATTATTATAAATTACTAAAACTATTAAAAATCTCTTATTGAAAATATTATTAAAAGTTCAATTTTTTTGTTACAAAACTATAATGTTAATAAAATCATATGAGTATGAAGTATCAATTAATAAATATCTATAATAAAAATATATTATATATCTATGTGAATATCATTTATATTAAATTATATATCATGTAAAATAAATAAAAATGATGGTTTTGATTTATTTACCAATAAAAATTTTGGAAATAAACAAAGTGATTGTTTTGATTTATGTATGTATTTTAATTTAAGAGAAATTTCCTATAATAGATATAAAAAAGTTTTTGTCACAAATATATACCTTAAAAATAAAAATGGCCAAAATAGACTTAATGTTTTATAAAATAAAGTAAATATTCACTTATACCCCTAGGATTGATTAATTTAGATATTAGGGTTTAGAGTTAAAATGTGGGGTCTAGGGTTTAAGGTTTAGGGTTTGGGGTTTAGAGTTTAAATAGTGGGAGTTTTGGGGATAAGATTTCAAATTTTAAAAAATTAAAAAATTAAAATTTTCAAAATAAAAGAGTACCCATTATTTATTTATATACATAATAACCGCTAGTTTCTCAATTATTCAATATATTATTATTTTATAATATGTAAATGAACACAAAATAAATAATAATATGTAAAAATAATTTGTGTACACAATGTTAATTCCACGGGTCTTAAACTAGTATTAGATTATAGTAATAGATAAATTGCTTTGAAAAGAAAGAAACAATGTTTTTAGGCTCATTAGATATGGATGCTCGGGTTTCTTGCAGGTACTGCAGCAGAAACATCTTCCATATTCTTGTTGCTCTCGAGACAACATTAATGCTTGTACGTCAAGAAAGAAGTCACGAGGCTTTAGCTGTCTTGATATGTTTCATTTGGTACGTTAACGTAAGGTACACTCACCTTCTCTATTCTTTCAGTTTTATATATGTGTGTGTTTTGTCTATATCTAAATTTTTGTTCTAAGGTCCCTAAGGCTGAAACCATATAGTATATACAGTACATGATTTGTCCCGTTGACCTTGTCCTCCGGTAAGTCAATTATATCTTTGTCCCGGTATTTATATCTCAGATACTCTTTCCATCGTCATAGCTCTTTGGGTCCTAAATTTTCAGAGGGTAAATGGGTATATTTCCTGGGTTTGGTCTGTTTGGTGGCTGGATCAGTCAGAACACTCAACAGCCTAAAAAATCTGAAAATGGTAAATCAAAGCCAGAGAGAGAGACAAAAACTCACGATGAGAGAGATGAGACGAAGGAGCAATTAAAGCTGTGGAAAGATGCAAGTAAGAAGGAACAATATAATGAACCTCCTCCTACGATGAAGGTAAGAACAAATCAGCCAACAAAATTACAAAACATTCACCTTGATCTATATATATATATATTATATTGAACTATGAAATGACCCATATTTTCATTTATATTTTCTTATATTTGAAGGTGCATACAGACCATAAAATTGATAGCTTTTCCACTCTGACAATGGAATATACATTAGGATTGCCACCACAAGCAGCTTACGAGGCTTTAACTAACCCAGACAACAAAACATACTCCAGAGAAATCAATGGCCGCCCACTTCTGGTTTGTTTTTTACTTATCATTGTATAATTTCCTCTAATATTTACGAGCTTTTAAAAAAATATTAGAGGAAATTATTTTTTCTTTTGAAGAAATCCATATCAAGAAAAGTTACACCGGAGATAGGTATGGGGAAGAGGCCGGTCCTGGAGATTGATAAAGAGTTGTCATGGAACTTCCTTTTCTTTTCAAGAACTCTCCCAATACGTCTAAATGCCCTCGAAGAGCCAAAAAAACTTTCTGTAAGAAACGTCTCTCTAAGAATCAATGTTTTTGTCCAAGTCTTGTAAAATTTAATCAGGGTTTCTCCTGCTTATTGCTGGCAGGCATATTACTGGAAAATGAGAAAAGGAATGGACTACATGGAAACGTTCAAGGTTGACTATAAAGTGGAGCCAATATATGTTGATGCGGAACGTTTGTGCAAGCACAAGAAGCCGAAGAGTATAGAAGAATACAGAAAATGTAGTGGTGGAAAAGGATTGATTGCGTCCAAGGTTAAAGTGGAGCAGGAATTTAGGCCTTCTTTTCCTTGGAATCTACCACTGCTGTCTTTGTACTTTCGCCGGGTCACTGTCGAGACCACTAAGAAAGTGGCTGAAGATCTTCAAAAGCGGGCTGGCGATATCCGTGGTTTATGAAATGCAACAACCCCCGGTATCCGTCGGTTCTAACGTCTGGGTAAAACAAGACATCAAATAGTGTTCTAAAATTGCATTATCATAAATTCGAAAAGCAGAATTTTTAAAGTTCAAATCTTGATATTTCCACCAAATAATGTAAGTATAACAAGTCAGCATGTTAACTTTGTCGTCTCGCATATTTTTTTTTTTCTTGCTGTCATATGCCTCGTTTCTAACCACAAGATCGCATGTCTAAAGAAATGAATTTGTGAAATATGTATTTTTGTCATGATTAATTTAAAGATAATTGTTTGTCCGGCTAGTACTCTGCATACTTCTGGCTAGAATATCAGACTCTTTTGATTTAAAACTATTTTCAACTCAAAGCATTAATAATGAATTCGTATATTGTTTATATACGAATTCATCTTATTTCAAATGTGATTTTTTTTTTTGTCACTGTCAAATGCGAATTTCTAAACAAAGAGCAATAAAACAGATAGGTTGTGAATTTAGTAATGTCAAAAGTGTGTTTTATTCCTCTGTTCACAATCGTATATATACTTACATCTTAACCGACTTTGCTAAGATAAACCTTATCACTAATTTACATCATTATCATAAGCCTCAAGTATATCTAAATATTCTCTTAATCATTATCCCCTTTTATACTCCCCCTCAAGTTTGGAAGGTGAAAATTTTTCACTCCTCACTTGGACAACAATGTCTGAAACTGTACTCGACCCAGTGCCTTTGTCAACACGTCTGCTAATTGTTCGTGTGTCCTCACATGAACTGTCTCTAGTACTCCCTCATGTATTGCATCCCTTACCTGATGACAGTCTGATTCTATATGTTTAGTGCATTCATGGAACACATGATTCGCTGCTATACAAATTGCAGACTTACTATCGCAATACAACTTTGACGGCTTCACTTGCTTAGCACCCAAGTCAAACAACAATCTTCTTAACCACTTGATCTCACGTGTTGCTGTTCCATCGACCTATACTCAGCTTCTGCTGATGAATGTGATACAACCTTTTGTTTCTTGGTTTTCCACGACACCGGTGAACCACCAACAAAGGTAACATACACGCTTAGTGACCTCCTAGTGACATGACAGGCCGACCAATCTGCATCACAATACGCAGAAAGACTCAAATCCTCATCTGAACTAATCATTATCCCCTGACCAGCCGTGCCCTTCATCTAATTTACAACTCGCAACGCAGCCTCCCACTGCATTTCCCTTGAAGTTTTCATAAATTGAGAAAGAATATGGACTGGATAAGAGATATCTGGTCTCGTAATTGACAAGTATATAAGCCGTCCTACCAATCTTCTGTAACGTTCTGCATCATTAAGAAATTGACTAGTATCCAAACTCAGCTTGTGGTGTTGTTCCATTGGAGTAGCCACTGGTTTCGACCCAAGTAACCCCGCATCTGCTATGAGATCCAATGCATATTTCCTCTGCGTCAGCATGAACCCCTCTTCACCACGGCCAACCTCAATACCCAAGAAGTATTTCAACTTCCCGAGATCCTTCATGTGAAAACAGTCGCTTAGGTAGTTTTTAAATTGCTCAACAACCTTCAAGTTGTTACCACACACAAGTAAATCATCAACATAGATAAGCACTCGAAGCTCCACTCCTGCCCTTGAGTACATAAACAAAGAGTAATCTGCATAAGAGTGCTCAAACCCATATTTCTTCAATGCATCTGTCAGTTTAGAAAACCAACACCTTGGTGCCTGTCTTAGATCATATACTGCCTTGTGTAAACGACAAACTTTGTTAGGATCCGAAGCCCTAAACCCCTGCGGAAGCTTCATGTACACCTCTTCCTTGAGATCACCATGCAAGAATGCGTTGTGGACATCCATCTGATGTATCACCCATCCTTTTCCTGCAACTACTCGTAGCAAACTTCTCATTGTTGTCATCTTAGCAACAAGTGCAAATGTCTCCTTAAAATCCCTTCCCTTCACTTGTTTATTTCCCAACGCTACTAACCGAGATTTCAGTCTCTCCATTGATCCATCTGCATTGTATTTATACTTATACACCCACATATTGCTGATGGCTTTCTTCCCTGGTGGCAAATCCACTATGCTGAAAGTTCCATTTTCTTCAAAAGCATCCATCTCCTTTTTCATTGAATTTCACCAAATCTCGTGCTCCATAGCTTCTTTATAGCTTCGTGGTTCTTGCATACTTGTTATAGCAGCCAAGAAGGCTTTGTGGTCTGGTGAAAAACGTGCATCAGATATATAATTTGCAAGAGGGTATGGCGTGTTACCTGAGACAGTCAACAAAGACTCTGGCGTAGGAGCCATTGGAGTGAGATCATGATGGGGTTTCTTCACACATTGAGCATTGTAGCTCACATAGTCGCGCAGCTTCACAGACGGAAACTTTTCTCTACATCCTCGTCCCAACTCTTTAGTTTCTTCTTCCCCAACATCCTCCTCAACATCAGCCTGTTTCTCATTGTCATCTTGATTCACCACCGTAGGAACACAGCAAACAGAGTCCCCTGTTTGGTTCTTCTCGTGTACTTCTCCTTGAGTACATGCTATTGCTCCAGAGTATCTTGAATTCTCAATCACTACAGATTCACTCCCCCTGTCATCCGTGACCATGTCTAATACCCAATCATCATCAGGTGCTCCAGTCAACTGCTTCTCTCGTCCAGTTTCACTCTCTACTTCCATGAACGGAAACACATCCTCAAAGAAACTAACATCTCTCGATACTATAAACTCATTATTGTCTAAGTCATAGACTCTCCACGCCTTTTTCCCAAATGGATAGCCTACAAAGACACACCGTCTACTTCTTTCTCTAAATTTGTCTTTGTCACGGTTCCTTCTGTGTACATAACACAAAGAACCGAACACTCTCGACATGTCATACGAAGGTTTTGCTCCAAATAATTTTTCATAAGGTGAACATCCTTTCAGAACTTGTGAAGGAGTCAAATTGATAACATGCGTTGCCGCTGAAATAGCTTCTCCCCAAAACTTAGTTTGCATCTTTGATTGAAACAACAAAGCTCTTGCAGCATTTAGGATGTGCCTGTGTTTTTTCTCTACTCTCCCATTTTGTTGTGGAGTGTACACACATGATGTCTGATGTATAATTCCCTTTTCTTGAAAGTAATTTCGTAGGCTCATGAACTCCATACCATTATCACTTCTCACTGTTTGTACCACATGACCAAATTGTGTTTCTGCATAAGCACAGAAACGTTCCATCACCTTCTTAACTTCAGAGTTTGCTAATAAAAGATATGTCCGGACAGCTCTAGTGTAGTCGTCTACAATGGTGAGAAAATACACTGCTCCACACGAAGCAGGAACACAATATGGACCCCAAACATCAGTATGTATAATCTCAAAACTCTTGCTTGTTTTATTAATGCTATCACTGAAAACATCCCTTGTTTGCTTAGCTTTAAAACACACGTCACAAGGACTAAAGCTAGCTTTATTATTAACACCAGAAAGCTCTTTAAAGAATCAAAAACACCAAAAGCAGGATGTCCAAGTCTCTTGTGCCATAACAGACGATCTTTACTTCCATCTGCCTTGTTGACTCTAGCTACCTTGACATCCTTGAAGTAGTATACCCCATCACGTTCTTCACCGGCCCCAATCAGAGTCTTCAAAGAACGGTCCTGCAAAACACAAATCGTGTCTGTAAATAATGCAAAACAATTGCTATGTCTCAGTAACTTTGATACAGATATCAACGTGCAGTCCATCTTTCGTACGAACAAAACATCCTTTAGAGTAATGAGGTCTGTAAGTATCATGTCTCCCATACACGTAGATTGTGAGGTTTCACCATCTGCAAATCCCACTACACAAGGTGGAGTATTTCTTACGTTCACCAACAAAGATAACTTGTTGGTCATATGATGTGAAGCCCCTGAATCGATAATCACATCTCCAAGAGTCTTACCAGAAAGTTTCTCTGACTGAGTACTCGCCTTGCCTCCATTTATGATACTTGTAATAGTTCTCCATTGATCTGGAGTAAGGTCTGTTCCACCTGAGCTGAGCCTTGTGAACTTGTAGCATGAGCTGTGTGTGTGTTTCCACGACCACCACCTCTCATATTTGTACCACCTCGACCCATGCTTGCACCTCTTCCACGTCTCTCATTCATCCACTCTGGATACCCTATAATCTGCCAGCAATTACCTTATCATGATCTGTTTTGCCACAGTTTGGACACACTCTGTCCCTTGATCTATATCCAGTTCCAACGCTGTCATTGTCTCCTCTATAGCTACTTGCATCACGTCCATCTCTGGTCTCTTTTTGATTCGATGCTTCTAGTTTAGCAACAAAACCTATTGCTTCTTGTGGAACTGTTTCCCTTGCTTTCGCCGAGTTTAACCTAGCTTCCTCTCTGATTACCTTGGCGTACACTTTTCCCAAATCAGGCAACTCGTCAGCTTCAATAATTGCTGTCACTACATTACCAAAGCGTGACTCATCCAGTCCCATAATGAACTGGTGAACTCTTTCATCTTCTCTCTCCTTCTCGTACACGGCCGCAGCTAAGCAGGTACAAGCTGGAGGTGGTTTGTATGTATGTAGTTCCTCCCACATCACTGCCAGACGACCGTAGTAGTCTATAACAGCTTCTCCATTCTGCCTACACGAGGCTAATTGCTCCATTAGCTGATGTATGCGTACCTTGTTCCCCACTTCAAATCGTTTCTTCAAATTTTCCCAAAGCTTGTGAGCCTCGGTAATGAACGTTACGGTTGATCTGACTCTGGGTTCGATGGAAGTTCTTGTCCACCCTACTATCATTGAGTTCACACTCAACCATGCTTCCAAATCAGCACTATCTTCTGTTGGCTTTGGTAGAGTTCCATCAACGAACCCTGCTTTCTTCTTCGCACGCAAAGCGTTAAGCATCTCCATAGCCCATTCATTGTAGTTATCTCCCTTCAACTGAACCGATGTTATTTTAGCTCCAGGATTATCTGAGCTAAACAGCGAGTATGGAGAATTCCCCATTATTTCATTAGGCTTTGGAATGATCTTCCCTTCCTCATTGACATCTCCCATCTCGAATCACGAATCACCAAAGTAAAAGTTCAAATAATTAGTTGAACAATCACGTTTACTCTGATCTTCGCTCTGATACCATGTGAATTTAGTAATGTCAAAAGTGTGTTTTATTCCTCTGTTCACAATCGTATATATACTTACATCTTAACCGACTTTGCTAAGATTAAACCTTATCACTAATTTACATCATTATCATAAGCCTCAAGTATATCTAAATATTCTCTTAATCATTATCCCCTTCTATATAGGTCTTCATGATTAGATGACTAACTCGAGGTGAAACCAAATCGGAAATCCGGTCTTAACCTAGTAGAAAATCCGAAGAAGTCTCAATTGCATATTCGGGTCCAAAATCGGAAATCAGGTACACAAAATATTAAACTGATTTTTAAGCTGAAATTTTTATTTGGTAACAAGCCGAGACATCTTTCATGGAAAAGAAGTATGATGGTAAGCTTTTCTCCTCTAAGAAAAATGGTGACCGAATCGAAAGTGATGAATCCACCAATAAACTATAACGTTCTGACCGTCCACGGTTAATAGGCTACCTATGTTCGTTCATTCAACCAATGAGTCCGAGCTCTATGACTATTCCAATTCAAACATGTTTAACTTTGAAATTTTTTTGGATGTGATTCGAAAAGGCAAGCACACTTTTGATGATATAGGTAATCAAATCTATTATTTAAGATTTTCCAACATAAACCACAAACTGGGATGTTACAATTCACCTCTCTCAAAGAACGTAACGTTCTCTTTGCGTACCAAGACAGGTCTCAAGACGCCTCTCAGATCAGAACCAAGATGGCCCCATTCGCCCACGGCTAACAAATCACTCACGCCCATTCACTCAGCCCATGAGTCTCATCCCGTCTAATGGTGGGTATTTCATGTTTATTGACACTGGAATCACCACATTACTTTTTCTCGTGCTTTTGCATCACTCTCACAATATCACGTATCACTTCCCGATAGGTCACCAATGACTACTTCAGCTCAGCACGTTTAATTCTAGATTTCTCTCTAGATGTGATCTCGAAAAGATAAACTACTTGGATGATATAAATAGTCAAATCAATTCTTTTAAATCTTTCACATGTACCACAAACAGGGATGTTAAATAAACTCTTCAGAAAGAGGGATAAAAACAGTGTCTGCGTAAAGATTCAGAGACAGGCCCCGATGAACACAATACTTTAGACCAAAAGCAAATTCATATTATTCTTGGAAACAACTATAACGATCCAAGGCACATATATGATTTTTTCACTGAGTAATGCAGTTACCTGAAGCCTGATTATTGTTAATGAGATCAAGACTAGAATTATACATGTATACGTAGACAAATTTAGCACCAGAGAGTTTTGTCTCGAGATTGTTAAGTCTCTCTGTTAACTTTGTGTTTAATGTATCAGCCCATTGATTCTCAGGGTCTGAACATACTTTGCATAAATTCTGGGCCCGTCTCCTGGCAAGCAACCTAGTGGTAGTGTTCAATATTCTTGTAGCTCTCGCTTGTACGTCAAGAAAGAAGTCACGAGACTTTAGCTGCCTTGATATGTTTCATTTTTACTCGGTCACTGGTACGTTAACGTAAGGTACACTTCACCTTCTCTATTCTTTCAGTTATATATGTGTTCGACCGTCTAAATCTGAGTTCAAATTTTTTTTTTTAAGGTCCCTGAAACCGTATATACAATACATGATTTGTCCCCTTAACCTTTTCCCCCGGTTAGTCATTTATCTCTTTAGGGGTTAAATTTTCAGAGAGTAAAATGGGTATATTCCCCGGATTTGGTGCCTGGGTCAGTCAGAACACACAACATCCTACAAAATCTGAAAAAAAAGTTAAATCCAAGCCAAAGACAGAGGCAAAAACTCACGAGGAGAGCGATGAGACGAAGGAGCAATTAAAACTATGGAGAGATGCAAATAAGAAGGAACAATATCATGAACCTCCTCCTAAGGTGAAGGTAAGATCAAGCAATATTACAAAACATTTGCCTCAGTATATAGATCCATGCTTTCATTTATAATTTCCTATATTTGAAGGTACGTATAGACCATCATTTTGATGGCCTTTCCCGTATGGCAATGGAATTTACGTTGGGATTGCCACCTCAAGCAGCTTACGACGTTTTAACTAATCAAGAAAACATAACATACTCCAGAAAAATAAAAGGGCGCCCACTTCTGGTTTATTTCTTTAACTTATCATTTATATAATTCAAATGGATATATTTAAGAGCTAGCATTAACAAAAATAATAGAAGAAAAGCAATATTTTAGAGAGTGAGTTTTTTTTTGCTTGTGAAGAAAGCCGTATCAAGAGAAGTTACATCAGAGAATGATGAAGGTGAAGGGAATCCGCCGACCGTGAAGCTTGAGAAAGAGTTGTCATGGAACTTCCTCTTCTTGTCAGGAACTATCCCAATACGTTTAATTGTTGCCGAAGACCCAAAAAAACTTTCTGTAAGAAACGGTTCTCTATATATCTCACGAGATCATTGTTATTGTTCAAGTGTTGAAAAAATTAATTAGGGTTTCTCCTGCTTATGCTCGGCAGGTATATTACGAGAAACAGAAAAAAGGAATAAGGATAATGGAAACGTTCGAGGGTAAGTATGAAGTGGAGCCAGTCTATGTTGATGCAGAACGCTTGTGCAAGCACATGAAGCCAAAGAGTCAAGAAGAATACAGAAAATGTAGTGGTGGAAAAGGGTTGATTGCGTCCAAGGTTATAGTGGACCTGACTTTTAGGCCTGCTTCTCCTTGGGATCTGCCATTGGTGTCTTCGTACTTTCGCCGGTTCACTATCGAGACCACTAAAAAAGTTGCTGAAGATCTTCAAATGCAGGCTGGCGATATCCGAGGTTTATGATATACACCAAAAACACATTATTATATTCGAAACTTAACAATCACGTGAATTGAGCTGCCCATTTTTCTTATCTCTGTTCTTAGCCGTATGTATACGTAAGGTTCACTTCAAAGAGAAGCATTATTTCACGTCTATAAAACCATCTTTGTACTTCGTATTGATTTTAATTTTTCTTGTTTGATTGATGGAAATGAAGCTGATCTTTATAAAGTACAAGCTTTGTCCCCGGACAAGACATCCCTTTTCTATTAAACTAGGTAATTACCCACGCTTTGCGTAGAATGAAATTATTATTTTTGTTACTTTTAAGATAAAAATGATATTATGTTTGTTTAGCATGAATATTGACTATCATTCTAAATGTATATTTATTTTGGTTTGTTTGATTTAAATGTTTGATCTTTTTAATTTTTTCGATGAAAACCAAAAACTATTCTTATTTGTTTGATTTCGTTTTATATAAAACATTTTTGATGTCGAACTAATGGTTTCCTATTATAATTTCTAAAGACATGTAAAATCAAATAAAATCTAAATAATATTTGAAGAAAAATAAAATAAAATTATTAACACAAAACATTTCACTACAATTTGAGCGATAGTGAAAGAAAATATTACAAAAAAATTAACTTCAATAAGAATTAAAATTCTCACTTGTGGTGAATATTTGATTATATAATCGCTTATGTCAATGTGTACATGTATGTATATGTAAAAGTATATAAATGTGATGATATATATATATGAATATACCGTTAATTAAGATTTAAAATATTTTTGTTTAAATAACACATGATAGTAAATTATTAAATAAAATTAAGTAAAAATAAACAAACTTAGAAATTAATAACATTTTTTCATATGAAGAAAACCAAACTGTACCCGTAAACAATAAAAATAATATATATTACAAAGTGACATCTTCACTTGGTATCTGAATTCTGTTTTTGATCGATTTTGTGATTTTTATTTCTTTTTAAAGCTTTTTTATTTTTTTAATTTTCTTCTACCAATTTGATTTTTTCTAATTCTTGGTCTGATATGAAAACTTTATAAAAATGTTAATATTTAACTAAACTAAAAGATCCGACTTTATGTGTGGTGTTTTTCACCTTAGTTTCTTTAATTCCTAATCAATCACTATATTTGTTGTTATTGTGTACAAAAGCTTCAACCATGACCAACTTCGGCAAGGTACGAAACTTTCAATTTCTACAAACATTTTCATCTCAACATTTTAGTTGATGCAAATCTTAATGATTTTGTAATTTTTTTTTACAATAAAGATATTATTCATCAGTTTCACGTAGAAAATTTTAATTTCTTAATACAAAGGCTAAAAATGTAAGAAAAATGAATTAATTAAAAATAGTATATAAGCACATTAAATAATGAATTTAAAAAATTAGTTTGTGAACGCATTAATTGTCAAATAATTGTGAAGCCGACATGTGTCAACTACAGTATGAACGCATTTATTACAATGCTTCTATTTTAATATATAAGGGATGAGAAAAAATGCATTTATAATGGACACTTGATAGTCTTACAAAAATTTGATAATAAATATATTGACGTATTCATACTATATTCATAAATGAGTTTACACTATATATATTCAATTTAAAATGCATATGCATAGCCCATTAAAACTCTGAATTTTTTGGTTCAAAATGCATATATGCATATATATAACCGGACTCACTTTTCATGCAGAGTCTCTACCAGTTCAATATAAAATGCATATATGCATATATATAACCGGACTCACTTTTCATGCAGAGTCTCTACCATGTTTACTGGGTCCGAACTGGTGTCCTATCTCCTGTTTTAATTTTACTTTAACTTAAAAAATAACTAAAAACACTTTGACGACGACAAGAGCATCTCTTAAAAAATGATCTCACTTATCAAACCTCCAACGTGATTACCAACATGTTGATCCATGAACAAGGAACCGCATCAAACATCAAGAGAAGAGTCAATTGGTAAAATCTGTTTTAAGCCCCATAACTTGTGCGTTGCAAAAGCTGAAACTATACCGCAGGTTCCCTCCCATTGGTCTTGTGCTCTATACAGGCACCATTGTCAATGAGGAAGGCAATATGACACTGAGCCTTTTTGACAGATAAAACAATATATAGTCTCTACCTTTGTGACAATATGTTTCACACTCTGACAAGTTAGTTTTCTATTGTAATGGACGGCAAAGATACTAAATGTATCACACAGTAAAAGGTTTGACTGAGGCTATCAAGCAGTCATCTGAAGAGTTTTACTAGGGAAGTACTTTAAGAACCAAGTCAACGGGAAGTATGTGTCTGAAATGATACTCTGTTACGCATGAGTGCTTTTGATTCTGATGATGATGATTCTGGAGATGGAGAGGTTTAAAAAGATGGACCACCTCAAAAACTGAACTAGCCTGTGCAGGCTCTTAAGGTTACACAGAAGACAATTTATTATTTATTTGATCATTCATCAATAAAGTAATCTTTAAATTGTTTGATAAATTAAACAGAGAAACATAGAAGAAGAAGAAGAAATACAGACAATCATTCCAAGTTATTATTAACAAGAGCGTTTACTCAAATATAAACGTGCAAGAACTTTGAACCTCTTTGGCTACACATTCCAACTCCTTCAATATCTCATGCTTCTCTGAGTAGAATGTCGCGTTGGCTAGAATGTACATTGCAGCCTCTCTCTCTCTCTCTTTCTCTGTGCCCTTGTATTGTCTCCACTCGAAGGTCTCAAGATGGGATGTTAAAGATTCAGGAACATGACTTGGTTGGTTCCATGAGTCTATAGTGTCGTGCTGGACACAGTGTTTCTGAAACTATGTGATAGAGATAATAATACATTTTTTTGTTACTACTGTTGGGCCGAATATAAAGTGGAGAAACAATACGTAAAGGTAGCAAAGGAGGAAAACCACATACCAACTTGAGCTTGAGAACTTGAAGCA
>CAKOAT010730709.1:235453-276969 GCA_932364175.1 Eruca vesicaria subsp. sativa | reverse complement strand
AAAAAGAAAGAGAGAGAGAGAGAGAGAGAGAGAGAGAGAGAGAGAGAGAGAGAGAGAGAGAGAGAATTTACAATGATAAGAAAATCATAGATTAGAGAGTCTGCAATCAAACCTGTGAAGTGAGAGAACACAGAGAAAGATATTGAGTCGAGGCAAGACATCCTAGAAACATGTCATCAGGTTGGTCCGAAGCAACGCTGACACTCGCCTTAACCAGCTCAGGCATATCTTCAAACTGTAAATAATTGCTGAACCTGTCTTTAATGGTAAAGCATCTCAAAGAAGGTTTTCTAATCACAAACCCATGAACACCTTCACGCCTAGACTTCCCACTAGAGTTATCAATACATAAACTCCTCAACGTATCCACATCAACACCTTCACATTAGTAAATGAGATTCTTCTCACCACCAAATCTTCAAGAACAGGGCATCTGCTTAAAAGCCTTTCCACAGATATTCATCGTTTGAGAATCTAACAGACAAAAGGTGGAGACTTTTGAGGCAAACCAAACGAGCATCAAATGGAACATCCACCAGACTCGCTTTCTCGAGTATAACCGGTTCAAGTTGTGAATAAATAAATAAGCTTTTGGGCAACTCAAAGCAACTGTTGATCTACCATCGTACCTGAATGTGTTTAGCTCTTTCCAAAGAGATCTCCGCTGGCTTGACAAAACACTTGTGGCTACCGCGTCTTTGCTTGGAAGACAAGTTAGGATCTTTAACAACACTTCATCCGGAAACTCACTGATTGATCGACTCTCAGTGAGTTAGTGTTCCCAAGATTTCATCCGGAACCAGTTGTATTAAAGCATGAAAATGAAAATATGGTCTATCTATACTTATAGAATGACATATCAGTTCATTTTAATAATTTAACCGACATACAAATCTTATTAGAATTTTAATCAATATATAAATACTACCGATTTATAATATATATCTTATAATAAACCAATTTTTTAATTTCTAAAAATATCATTATTTGTCTATGATTTTATCAGAATTTAATTAAGAACAATTTTGAAAATAATATTACTAACCAATATTTTTCAAATAATACATTAACAAAATGAGAATTCAGCAAAAAAAACCACGAACTTTGCACGAATTGCTAAAAAAGACATGAACTTTTGGACTGGCCGAAAAAAAAACACAAACGTTTCATTGACTTTAGAATTAATTAAGAATTTTTTCGTTGACTTGCCAATTTAGCACGCTGTCACTAAACTTAACAGAAAAATTTAATATCGTTTATTGTTGGAGTTAGGTGAAACGACGTCGTTTTACGTCATTTGAAAATAAAAAAAAGTAGACCCTTGGATTTGAAAATAAAAAAGATACCAATAAAAATAAATGTGTATCAGCTAAATATCAAAAATCTCCCAAAATTTTGATTTTTTTTTAATTCCAAAAAATTAAAAATTCAAAGAAAAAGCAAAAAATTAAAGTTACATGTATCAACTAAAATATTAAAATTTCACTCATAATGGGTACAATATTTATATTAAGCATTTTAATTTAATTTTAATATGTGGGTATCTTTTTATGTGTGTATAATTAATTTCAATTTTTTTACCAATTTTGTTTTAAAAAATTAAAATTTGTGAAGATTTTGATTTTTATTAAGAAAAAATAAAATTTTATTTTATTTGTTTTGATTGGATCATATGGCAATGTATTTTACCACTAGGCTAGTGGCACTTTCAATATATTTACCAACACATTTATTTGTATTGGTACTGATTGAATATAAAAAATTCTCTAAAAACTTAAAAAATCTTTTAAAAAGCAAAAAGTTGAAAAAATAAATATTTTTTTTATAAAATTTATTTTTATTGGTATCTTTTTTTATTTTCAAATCCAAGGGTTTACTTTTTTTTTATTTTCAAATCACCTAAAACGACGTCGTTTCATTTAACGCCGATATTTAACGTCGAGTTAACACAGTCTTAACGGATCATTAACGGTGTGTCAAAATAGTGAGTCAATCGTAAGTTTCTTAATAAACTAACAAAGTCAACAAAAGTACAGATTTCTTTTGGCCAGGCTCGAGTACAGGTTTCTTTTGGCAATTCGTACAAAATTCATGTTTTTTTTGTCGAATTCTCTTAACAAAATATATTTCCAAACAATCTAAACTAATAGGTTTCACTTTTTAATAGTTTTTTTAATATAAGTACAGATTAATAAGTTTCACTTTTTAATAGTTTTTTTTTTTACGATACTATTAAAATAGAAGACTTCTTAGATCTCTTTGATATGTTTTAATATTTACAATAATACTATTTATACTATCGAAATAGAAGACTTTTTAGGTCCCCTTGATATGTTTTAATATTTTACAATAATACCATCTACACTATTAAAATAGAAGACTTTCTTAGGTCCCTTTGATATGTTTTAATATTTACAATAATACCATCCCCTATATATTAATTGAGAAAGATTTAAAAAGTTGTAACCTTAAATTTGTATTAATTAAAAAATAACTCATCTTACGTGGCATTTCTCTATGCCTTATATTTCAATTTAGAAATATTTTAGAGCACTTCATACAAAGTATAGTTTTAAAACAATGTATGTTAATCTCATATAAGACATATTAAACTAAATAACATATCAAACTAAATATCCTATATATTATTTCTTTAAATAAAACCTATGGAATTACCTAATGTGATTAAGATATATATGACTATTAATGATTTTAAATAATAAAGATTTGTTAACAATTTATATACTTTATATCATTTTGTTTAATTTTTTATTATTAAAATAAATTACACAACTACACTAGTCATATAAAAATTTAGATATTTGTTGTATTTGAAATTTTCAAAACGAGTATAAATTACTAAAACTGTTAAAAATCTCACATAAACTTTTGTGATCAAGGTCTTATTTTTTTCTATAATAAGTTACAATGATTATAAAACCATATGAATAAATAATTTTATTTTAATAGGTGTTTATGTGAATATATATATATACATATATATATATATATATCTTTTTTTCTTTGGAATATCTCGAGATTTAATCCCATAGAGATGAGAAATCTTTCGCTTGTAAACTCACTCAGGTGAATTAGATTTCGATGATATCGAATGAAAGAAATATCACGAATAACAATATCGGAGCTATAAATTCGATTCATCGTCAATAATTTAATAGTATAACATAGGAATAGCTTTTATCAACACCAAATACATAATGAGATTTCTGATCCAATAAAAATTATTTATTTATGATTCTTTTTCACTGATATCGTTTCTACAACCTAGTACTTTATATATATATATATATATCATATCGTATGAATAAATAGTATTATTTTAAAAATAATTATAAGTTAAAATTTAAATTTTGTAAAAAAATATAATTTTCTGATATTATTAGACAAATAAATAAATTGTATTAAATTAATTTTGAAACTTTTATATATTCTAAATAGAAATATTATACCAACTGTTTCTTAAGAAAGCTTTAGGGAACTTGATAATGCTCTACCAGTTAAGTTATGCGACACTCCGTTTATTTTCCATCACTCGAACACTAAAAGGTAAAAAAAAATATGAACCGGACCCACTAAATTCTAAGTTTTGATCTACAGTTCTAATTATAGTTGTTTCTGATCCTACGTATATATAACTATTTAGAAACACCAAAATTCCAAATACATATTAAAACAATCATATGTAAATTTTTAATTTTTAATAATAAAATTTATATTTTAATTATTTACACTCTCACCATGCGTAAGACGCAAGTCTTATCTGGTTAATTAAAATAGAAGAACAGTTTATTCTTTTTTTTTTAGAAAATCATTTACTTTTATTACCCTCAAATTTTTCTGATAAAATTGAAAGAGTGAATTATTCATCATCTTTGGTGAGAAACATAAATTACAAAGACAAAGGTAAATACAAGAGATAGGTCTTCATGAAAAGATGACTGCGAACTCGAGGCGGAACAAAATCGGAAATCCAATCTTCACCGCTACACATAATAGTAAACAAGTGTTTAAGCTGAAAATTTTATTCGGTAACAAGCCGAAACATCTTTCATAGAAAAGAAGTATGATGGTAATATTTTCTCCTCTAAGAAAAAGGGTGACGGAATCCAAAGCAATGAATCCACCATTAAACTCTTCAGAAAAAAAGGATGAAATAGTGTGTACTTAAAGATTCGAAGACAGACCCGATTGACACAATTCTTTAGACCAAAAGCAAACGACATATTATTCTTGGAAACAACTATAACGATGCAACAAGGTACATATTTGATTTTTTTTCACTGAGATGCAGATCTGAAGCCTGAGGATTGTTGATGAGATTAAGACTAGAATTATACATGTATATGTAGAAAAATTTAGCGCCAGGGAGTGTTGTCTCGAGATTGTTAAGTCTCGCTATTAACTTTGTGTTAAATGTATGTATTTACCATTGATTTGCAACGCACGTCTCCTGGCACTAAACCTAGTGGTAGTGTTCAATATTCTTGTAGCTCTCGCTTTTACGTCAATAAAGAAGTCACGAGACTTTAGTTGCCTTGATATGTTCATTTTTACTCGGTGGTACGTTAACCGGTTAACGTAAGGTACACTTCACCTTCTCTATTCTTTCAGTTATATATGTGTTCGATCGTCTAAATCTGAATTTAATTTTTTTTTCTAAGGTCCCTGAAACCATATAGTTTATACATTACATGATTTGTACCGTTGACATTTTCCCCCGGCAAGTCAATTATCTCTTTAGGGGCTAAATTTTCAGAGAGTAAAATGGGTATATTCCCCGAATTTGGTGCCTGGATCAGTCAGAACACACAACATCCTACAAAATCTGAAAAAAATGTTAAATCCATGCCAATGACACAGGCAAAAACTCACGAGGAGAGCAATGAGACGAAGGAGCAATTAAAACTATGGAGAGATGCAAATAAGAAGGAACAATATCATGAACCTCCTCCTAAGGTGAAGGTAAGATCAAATCATCTAACGACATTACAATACATTTGCCTCTATATATAGAGCTAAGAAATAAAATTCCATAATTTCATTTATCTTTTCTTATATTTAAAGGTGCGTACAGACCATAAATCTGACATTTCCAATATGGAAATGGAATTTACAATAGGATTGCCACCTAAAGCAGCTTACGACGTTATAACTAATCAAGACAACAAAACATACTCCAGAAAAATCAAAGGCCGCCCAATTCTGGTTTATTTCTGTAACTTATCATTATATAATTCTAACAAAAATAATAGAAGAAAAACAATATTTTAGAGAGTGGAGTTTCTTTTCTTATGAAGAAAGCCGTATCAAGAAAAGTTACTAAAGAGAATGATGAAGGTGATCTAGACGTGAAGGTTGAGAAAGAGTTGTCATGGAACTTCCTTTTCTTTTCAGGAACTATCCCAATACGTCTAAATGTCATCGAATACCCAAAAGAACTTTTTGTGAGAAACGTCTCTCTATCTCTCACGAGAATCAATGTTTTTGTTCAATTCTTGGAAAGTTTATTAGGGGTTTCTCCTGCTTATTGTCGGTAGGTACACTACATCAAACAGAAAAATGGAATAAGGTTAATGGAATCGTTCGAGTGTAGGTATGAAGTGGAGCCAATGTATGTTGATGCAGAACGTTTGTGCAAGCACAAGAAGCCGAAGAGTAGAGAAGAATACAGAAAATGTAGTGGTGGAAAAGGATTGATTGCGTCCAAGGTTAAAGTGAAGCAGAGTTTTAGGCCTGCGTCTCCTTGGGATTTGCCACTGCTGTCTTCGCTCGTTCGCTGGGTCACTGTCGAGACCTCTAAGAAAGTGGCTGAGGATCTTCAAATGCGGGCTGGCGATATCAGAGGTTTTTGAAATGCACCAAAATCACATTATTATAAATTCGAATAGCATAATTTTTAAAGTTAAAATTTCGTTATTTTCACCAAAGAATGTAAGTGTGACGAGTAAGCATGTTTAGTTTGTCGTCTTTCATATTTTTTTTCTGGCTAACATATGGCTTGTTTCTAACCACAATCAGTGGGGGATCCAAGATTTAAACATGTGCCAAAGATTAAATGGGCTTTTAAGTTCAGATAAAAAGAAGTAAAATTAGGTGTCAAGTAGGGTTGAATTTGACAAAAAAAGTAGGGTTGAATTTTGGTTTAGGTGTGTCACACCATGTTTACTGGAGATTTTTAAGGTAGTTTTATCGTAATATAAAAACGGTTTCTTAAATTCAACTAAGACAAATAAGAACCGACTATTAAATAAGAGTTTTAAGAGACAACAAATTTAAATTGTTCTATCTTAAAAACACAGTTTATATAATTTAAGGTATATCAGCTTACACTTGTGTACACATATATAGATCCGCCTCAACCACAATATGGCATGTCTAAATATATGAGTCTTTGTGAAATATGCATTCATGTCAAGATTAATTTAAAGATGGTTGTTTGCTAGGCAAGTAATCTTGCATTAAGTTCTCCCTAGAGATAATGGATGAGTTTTCATGGATTTTAACTCAAAATCAATTAATAATATGAAGTGTTGTACATTATTTATAGAGATAATAATTAACAAAAGTGCCCATATGAGAGGTCTTATTTAGCCACTTACACTTGATTTGATATAAATACTTTCATGACTATTTTACCTTTCTGCACATTCACGTGGGTGTGTCAGCCATCTCTTCTCTCTCCTACCTATTCTCTACTAGCTCTCATTCTCTCATCCTCTCTCATACTTTTCGCCATCTTCTATTCTTATTTTTTTTCTTCTCCCCAAGAACATATGTGAAGTTTCTAACTCCAATCTCTAATTATTATACAAATCTCTATCATTCTACATACAATTAAATTTTAATTTTCATTATTTATTTGATACAGCATTTGTTAACTCGCTAACATATTTTGTAACATGTTAATAAATTTTGTATCATGTTACAAATTTGGGATTTTTGCAAATTTGGCTCAAAATTCAAAGTCAAACACAAAACTAACCTTTCTTGTTTTTTGATTTTTCATTTGTCTTATTCACCCCATTTGTTCACATTATTTACGAAAATGCCATTACACTTTTTTCTTTTTCTTTTTTTGAAAATTGTTTTTACTATCTCAACCTCATCATCTTCAAGTATTTACAAGATTGACATTGCCATCAATACCCTAACTACCATGAACAACCAATTTGAAGCTCTTAATGCACCTAAAATCGATTTACACTCTCTCTTTCTCAATTGTTATGAACTAAAAACAACATCTCTTTCACTTTGTCTCCATATTCATACAAAAAACCCAAGCTTTTGATTCAATTTTTTTTATGGTTGATAGAGTCATTCAAGCATACAATTCTAGGTGGGTTACTTTCATTTGATATTATGGGTGGTTGGAGAAGACTTTGTGTGCTAAGAAAGTCATCTCACCTAGTTTAAGGTATGTAATTGAAATTTTTTCCAAATCTGTTCGAGTAGAAGACTGACTCGTAAGTCTTCTGGATGAGCTGGACGACTTGATTTTAAGTCGTCCAGCTGGACAACTTATTTCTAAGTCTTCCAGCTTTTTATGTTAAAAAAAAAAAAAATCTGGACGACTTATAAGTAAGTCGTCTAGGAAAAACGGGCTAATTTTGCATTTGACTGAATTGTGTAAGATATTTGACTTTTCCTGGACGACTTACCAGTAAGTCGTCTCCGGAAAAATTAAAATTTCAATATTTTATTAAATTTAGACGACTTACGGATAAGTCGTCTTAGGTTAGTTTTGTAATTGAAAAAAAACTTTAATTTAATTTTTTCCATAAGACTTAATTTAAAGTCGTCCAGTCAGACGACTTATTCTAAAGTCGTCTGAGATAAGTAAAGTCGTCCAGATTTTTTTTCGGTCAAACTTTGCTTATCTCGGACGACTTTAGAATAAGTCGTCTGACTGGACGACTTTAAATTAAGTCTTCTGGGAAAAGTTAAAATTAAAGTTTTATTTTTCAATTACAAAACTAACCTAAGACGACTTATCCGTAAGTCGTCTAGATTTAATAAATTGAAATTTTAACTTTCCTGGAGACGACTTACTGGTAAGTCGTCCAAGAAAAGTCAAATATCTGACACAATTCGGTCAAATGCAAAACTAGCCCGTTTTTCCTAGACGACTTACTTATAAGTCGTCTAGATTTTTTTTTTTTTTTACATACAAATCTGGACGACTTAGAATTAAGTCGTCTCATTTAAATTTCAATTGCAAAAATGACCTGTCTGGAAGACTTACAGTTAAGTCGTCTGGACGACTTATGGTTAAGTCGTCTGGACGACTTACTTGTATGTCGTCTGCGTCAATGACTAATAATTAAGTCATCTGAAAAGTCTTCCAGCTGGATGACTTTCCAGACGACTTAATTATTAGTCTTCTACTAAGTCGTCCAGGCTTTATGAGTATGTATTAAGAATTTGTGTTAGTCTTCTTAGATGACTAATAATTAAGTCATCTGAAAATTCTTCCAGCTAGATGACTCTCCAGAAGACTTAATTATAAGTCTTCTGCTAAGTCGTCCAGGCTTTATGAGTATGTATTAAGAATTTGTGTTAGTCTTCTCAGATGACTAATAATTAAGTCATCTGGAAAGTCTTCTAGCTGGATGATTTTCCAGAAGACTTAATTATAAGTCTTTTACTAAGTCGTCCAGGCTTTATGAATATGTATTAAGAATTTGTGTTAGTCTTCTCAGATGAATAATAATTAAGTCATCTGGAAAGTCTTCTAGCTGGATGTTTGATCTTCTTTGAATTTTACTAAGTTTTCTTGGTTGAATAGAGTGATAAAAATATTTGATCAAATCCCGTAATGTTTGATTTTCTGTGAATTTTACTAATTTTTCTTGGTTGAATAAAGTGATAAAATTTTTTTTTTGAATTACTTGTATTTTTAAAAGTGTTAAATAACTTCATGATATGTAAATCTCATATTTTCAAAATATTTTTTTCCCTTAATTTTACTAAATTTGACTAAGTTTTTCAACACAACCTTGTAAAATATGTAATATGCTTTAAAACCAATGATGATTTGTTGGAAGAAAGGTTAAAATGCTTCTTAAGATGTTGTATGAATACGAGGCTACCAACATTCTTGTTTATTAAGATGAGCAGAAGGCCATTGTGATTTATTATTGCATATGGGAGATCTAAAGATGAAAAAAACTACTGAAGTCTATTATTTCATTGATTTGTACATGTGTAAACACATTGTTAGCACATATATTACATCTTGGGAACTGATTTTACAAAACTATAATAGATCATTCCTTTACAAAGACAAGCTTGGACTCCACTTGATATGAAAGAAGACGGTGTTAGAAAACTTTCAGAAAGTCCAGACAACTTCCAGACGACTTACAGGAATTCCAGATGACTTACAGGAATTCCAGATGACTTACAAAAAGTCCAGACGACTTCCAGGTAAGTCGTCCCAGAAGTCTTTCGAGAAGACTTACAAGTAAGTCGTCCAAAAGACTTACAAGTAAGTCGTCCAGAAGACTTAAAAATAAGTCGTCCAGAAGACTTACAAGTAAGTCGTCCAGAAGACTTACAAGTAAGTCGTCCAGAAGACTTTTAGATCTGAAAAACCTGCATTTCAAGCCCAGATCTGAAAAACATGCATATCAAAAAACATTCAAATGGCTTAAAACACACAAAAAAATGAGTGAAAGATTAGATATATATATATATATATATATATATATATATATATATATATATATATATATATATATATATANAGTGAGAAAAACATGAGACATAACTGAAAAATTCATATAAAGTTAATAGATCTATCTTTAAATGAGTGGAATATGAGAATCATGTGATGAAAAACCTACAAAACAAGATAAGTTAATGAGAAAGACATGAGACAAAAACAATAAATTGATATAAAGTTTGGTGTTTATAAGTTCAAAGAGATTATAGAGAGGTTGGAGAATTCTAGAAAGATGAAAATTACATTTTTTGTTGCAAACATTTGAGAGGAGCAGAGAGAATGTGTAAATTTTTCTTTATATAAGGAAAAAAAAAATTAGGTTAAATATTTTCGATTCAGATGACTGAAATATAAGTCGTCCAGGAGACTTTAATAATTTTAGCGGGAAACTAAAATATTTCTAGCGGGAAACTAAAATAGAAGACTTTCGAAAAGACTTACAAGTAAGTCGTCCAGAAGACTTATAAGTAAGTTGTCCAGAAGACTTACAAGTAAGTCGTCCAGAAGACTTACAAGTAAGTCGTCCAGAAGACTTACAAGTAAGTCGTCCAGAAGACTTATAACTAAGTCGTCCAGAATACTTACAAGTAAGTTGTCTGGTTTAAATTATTCAAGCGGGAAAATAATTTTTTAAAAATTTTAGGCGGAATATTAGTACGACTTACTTGTAAGTCGTCTGTGTAAAATTATTTACCAGACGACTGATATTTCAGTTGTCCAGACCCTAAACCCTAAACTAAATTGACTAAATTAACTAACTAACCACGTTATAAAATCAAATTATACTTAAATAGTGTTTGCTATACACATAAATAAACACACTTAGGTAAATTTTGAATTTTTCAAAAAAACATTTATGCTTTCGAAAATCTAACCCTAAGAAACACATACAATACTACAACATATATTGGTGAAACCTAAACTAAAGAATATCATGACTCACTACTTTCACTCATCTATGCTGAAAACAACTGACTTTTGTTATATTTTAATTTATATCTCTTAAGACATATGTTAATTACATAATCCCATTTTTTCATTTATCAAGATATTTATTACACAATTTTAAAATTATTTTTAAGGAAAACTGTCCCATGCGACTTTAAGTTAAGTCGTCTCGACGACTTAGTTGAAAGTCGTTTGGGCAGACGACTTACGAGGGCTAAAAATGTAAAAAAAATACCTTTTTTGTTTGTTCACAAGGGGTTGGTTGTAATTTCAATAGCCTCTTAAGTTACTTTTGCATTTGATTCAAGTTTGGATTTATTTTTGCATTTCAAATCAAGTTTTGAGTCATATTTGGCAATTTTTCCTACAAATTTTGTTAACTTGCTAACATATTTTGTAACATGTTTGGTGGTCAGATAATTGATGAATTATAATGTAGTTCATCATAAACCCAGAAAAATTGATATTATTTTAATGTTAACAAATTTTGTATTATGTTGGCGAGATTATAGTTAATGTTATTTTAATGTTAACAATTCTTGTATCGTGTTACAAAATTTGTTAACTCATTAACATATTTTGTAACAGGTTAACTTATTTGCATTCTGACACAAAATTTATTAACTCGTTAGCTTATTTTGTAACATGTTAGGTGGTCAAATTATTGATGAGTTATAATGTAATTCATCATAAACTCAGAAAAAGTATTTACCAGTTTTTTTCATTTTTTTATAAGCATACTAACATAGCTTTATGCTGGAAAAAATGATTTACACATAAAAATTTTAGATGAGAAAAAAAATTCGAGAAAAAGAGACTGTAAAAAAAGAGATGGATGTGTATAGAAAAATATGTGGTTTAAAGAAGAAAGAGAAAATAGGAAAGAAGGGAAGAAAATAATCCTCAGAAAGAGAGAGATTGTCTAAGAAAAAAAAAGGTGAGAATGACAAAATCGTCCAACCAAATCCAATATATATAAAATTGTACATTTATGTCAAATCATGGTTAGATTACTAATATAAGGTCCAAATATGGATAATTCACTAAATCTCTCTTATTTATATACAAACTTATGTTTCATCTTATTCAAATGACAAATTTCAAACATATAACCTAGTGAGTTCACCTCAATAAAATCTCTAGATTCCTTATTATAAATACCATATACAGCTTTTATAAGAGCTTCAAGCAACAAACATGACAACCACGAGCATGTGTTTGTCATAATTATTTGGTGTGATGTTTTATATTGTTATTTGGTGTGATGCTTTATATGGCATAATTATTTGGTGTGATGTTTCATATGGCATAATTATTTGGTGTGATTCTTTATATTGCATATGTATCAAACAATCAGTCTCATGTTTTTTAATGTCATATAATGCGATTATATTATGACTATAGTTCTGTTTCCATCAAATTATATATGATCGTTTTAGTAATACATATAAACATGTATAAATAATTAATAATACATATAAACATTCATAAATTTGATATGTTAACATAAAAAAATATACATCATATAAATGTAACAATCATGCTAAAAAAACATTATTAATGTTCGCACATAAGTGCGTGTCGTCTACCTAATCTATTATATTAAAAGAGAAGTCATGACTCACTTCATGTGTGATTTTTTAGTTTATCTTAGAAATTTTATAAAATTTTACATTACATCATTATAATATCTTTTCATATCTTTGATTTTTATTTGAAATACAAATAAATAATTTTAAGAAAATTCTATCAAATCTTTTAAAAATCTTTTAGAATCTTTTCAAGATATAGTTTCAAAAATTATTTGATTAAAACTTTCAATTATCATAAAATATAATTAAAAATTTTAATTTGTTTTTTTTATTTATATACAAAAAATTAAAATTATGTGAACTACTTTTAACAATATCCCAAAATTTTGTTTATGTATTATGTAGGTCCAACTTAATTTACTTTTTACATATATTTTAAATTTATAAATAAAAGAAAATATATAAATTAGTAATGTTACATAATAATGTCTTTTAAAATTGTTACAAATATTATTATAAAATTTATATTAATAATATTATAAGCCACGTAAATATTATTATAAAACTGGATAGTATATAGACTACAAATTATAATTATTTATTGATAAATTTTACTCTCTCTGTTTCTTAATATATGATGTTTTGGATCATTAAAAAAAAGAAATTTATATTATTTTACAAAAGTATTTTAAAGATAATTTTAAAATCATTCAACCAATTACTAAAAAAAAGTAACATTTTATTGGTTGAACAATTAAAATATAGTTAAAAGTAATCTTAAAACCTCAAGATACTCCTAAAAATTTCAAAACATCTTATATTTTGAAACAAAATAAATCTTTTAAAACATTATCTAATTTGAAACGGATGGAATATTATATAATTTTACATATTTTCGTATTAAAATACCCGCACGGTTGTGCGGGTCGAGATCTAGTCTTCTATATTAAAAGAGAAGTACCATTTATATCTACTACAAAAAGTCATATTAGACTATTTCATTAATATAACATATTTGATTATTTATATTAATCAACCAAATATATATTACTTAAGAAATATTTTAATAATATATAACTATAAAGTTATCTTTAGTTTCATTTATAACAAAATCTGTTGAGAAAATATCTAACAAGATCTTACCAAGAAAGTTAAATATTTTTATAAAATATATATTATTTAATTTCGTGATTAATATATATATATTAATAATTAAAAATAAAAATTGGTATATTTTATAATTTAATGATTTTCTATATTATATTAAAATAAAATGCTATGTGAAATTAATATAAAAATTTATTAAATTGGTAAAGAAAAATATTTTATTTTAAAATTTTCTTTTATTCACTGTTAAAACATATTAATTTTTTTAAATCATGTAATATTTTTATACAAAAAAAGTTGACATATATTTTTATAATTCACAACAAATACATTATCTAAAAAAATATATTTGATTTAAAAAATGACAACAATATATTATATAAAATAATTAAAATAATAAGATTCTATAGTTATACAATATAAAAATAAAATGTAAANATTTTTATACAAAAAAAGTTGACATATATTTTTATAATTCACAACAAATACATTATCTAAAAAAATATATTTGATTTAAAAAATGACAACAATATATTATATAAAATAATTAAAATAATAAGATTCTATAGTTATACAATATAAAAATAAAATGTAAATGATATATCCGAAAGATTTTGTTATATTTTTATAAAATGAAGTGCGGGTTCAAAATCTAGTACAATTCTTATAAGAGCTTCAAGCAACAAACATGTCAAACACTAGCATAAATTATTATACTATATATATATATATGTGTGTGTGTGTGTGTGTGTGTGTGAGTGTCATAAGAGGACCCGCAACGCATGATTTAATCGGATCCTTAAGCTCAATCCTTAGGCGAAATTGATTTAAAAAAGATTATAATTTTTGAGCCCGGTAAAAATGATTCCTTAATTGTGATTAAATCCTTAATTCGTTGGCATCATCTGATTGGTTTATGTTAGGGTTGTGTGTAGTAAGTAAAAGAAATGCCTTCATTAGAACGGACATTCGAAGACGATCCATGAGAATCTGTGTTTGTTGACATCGAGACAACACCAGAGACTACAGAGTGATTGTGCTTTCCAAGATGGATTTGAGATCCAACAGAGAGTGATGGTGGTGATCGAAGAGGAAGAAACGAAGAAAGAAGAGAAGCTTTGATGGTGGAAGAGGAGTATAGAGAAACCATAGTGGAGAGTCCTTGTTTTTTTCCGTCGGAAACCGTTTAAAACTATGATTGGACAGAGACAGACAAAGTTTCTATCTTCCCCCTCCGGAGGAGATTCAAATAATTCCACCGTGCATGCTGTGTCGGGTGTGTTCGCGACGGTTTCGAGCGATGCGGTGTTTACACCGATGGATATGGTGAAGCAGAGGCTGCAGATAGGTGTGGGATTGTGTGAAGAGGGTTATGCGTGAGGAAGGGTTTGGTGCGTTTTATGCTTCTTATACGACGACGATATTGATGAATGTGCCTTTTACTGACGTTGGTGGAGGTTTCGCCGGAGAGGGTTGGTGGTGATGAGGAAGGTTGGTTGGTTCATGCTACTGCTGGATCAGCTGCTGATAGATTAAGCTTCTCAGATTTTGACAATCACATAGAACTTGGCGTTGCCGTTCTTTGGTTTCAATGGTTAGATGTTTCAAGTTCAACCAGTACGTTTCTGGTTTGTGTATGTAAGGTAACTATCAGACTAGTGGCAGATGGTAATCATGTGTTAGAGCTGTAACCTTAATTTTGTCATTGTAGATTAAGTTTGACAATCACATAGAAGTTTGCGTTGAAATCATCGTTTAGCTTTAAAACACTATCAGACAATCACATAGAAGTTCCGCTCTGTCAATAAAGTTAGATCAGAATTCAGCGTTATCTTCACGATATCAGCTTTCGATTCCGTCATCGTTATTCTTGGAAACAACTGACGGAATCACCGCTTGACACAATTCTTTAGACCAAAAACAAATAACATATTATTATTCTTGGAAACAACTATAACGATGCAAGGTACATATTTGGTTTTTTTTCACTGAGTAATGCAGTTACCTGAAGCCTTAGAATCGGTGATGAGATCAAGACTAGAATTATACATGTATATGTAGACAAATTTAGCACCAGGGAGTGTTGTCTCGAGATTGTTAAGTCTCGCTGTTAACTTTGTGTTAAAATGTATCAGCTCATTGATTTGCAACGCACGTCTACTGGCAAGTAACCTAGTGGTCGTGTTCAATATTCTTTTAACTCTCGCTTGTACGTCAAGAAAGAAGTCACGAGACTTTAGTTGCCTTGATATGCTTCACTATTACTCGGTGGTACGTTAACGTAAGGTACACTTCACCTTCTCTATTCTTTCAGTTATATATGTGGTCGATCGTCTAAATCTGAATTTAATTTTTTTTTCTAAGGTCCCTGAAACCATATAGTTTATACAATACATGATTTGTCCCGTTGACATTTTCCCCCGGTAAGGCAATTATCTCTTTGGGGGATACATTTTCAGAGAGTAAAATGGGTATATTCCCCAGATTTGGTGCCTGGATCAGTCAGAACACACAACATCCTACAAAATCTGAAAAAAACGTTAAATCCAAGCCAAAGACACAGGCAAAAACTCACGAGGAGAGCGATGAGACGAAGGAGCAATTAAAATTATGGAGAGATGCAAATAAGAAGGAACAATATCATGAACCTCCTCCTACCGTGAAGGTAACATCAAATCGTCTAACAATATTACAAAACATTTTATTAGCAAAAAAAAATATTAAAAAACATTTGCCTCTACATATAGAGCTAAAAGCATATCCAATGGTGTTATCACCATTGGAGTCCTCAGCCTTATTTTAGTATTTTTTTCTTTTTTTAACTAGTTAAGGATTTTAATCAAAAATATGTGTCCAATGGTATTACCCAATTAGAAGTCCTTAGGAATAAAAAAATAATAAATTATACATGAAACTTGTGAAATTTTTTTATAAAAACTCATCAGTTCATGACATTATCATCTTTACAAACCATTGAAAATAATACAACCCAGTATAAAAAAGTAGATCTTAGCCTAAACTGTTAAGTTCATGGCATATCAAATTAGATACAGCCGAAACACATGCCTAACTACCAAAAGATCGTTGGCTCTTTCTAATTTAACGTAAGCATAATTTAGCAGCCATAGACAACTCCTGAACATGATAACTGTATTACTATCAAGCTTGAATACACTGTGAAGAAAGTGTAATACTATGTGGAAAGGCTCTAAAGCAGTCTATAATGAAACCATTGAATTGAGGCTTTACCTCAGAGAAGTCTAGTTTTGCTGCATTAACCCGATTTCCCATTAATTTATCAGACTTAGCATATAGGATATTTTCACTTATGATCTTGGCAAGCTCGGGAAAATGCCAACCGTACCATTCACGAACCCTCATAGCGTAAGTGTTGAGCTCTTTGTCAAGATCATCAAGCAGACCAATAGCTTGGATAATCATTGTATCAACCTGCCAAATAAAAACTAAGCATAAGGAGATGCAAGAGAAGGAGCCAAGTCTTGAGCCCCTAACCCATATATAAGTTAGCTTTCAGAAACTTACGGAGACCCTTGCTGGGAGCTCCCTCCAACAACTTAGCCACAGCTTCAAGAGCGTCAGACGTGTTGTCAAACTTGTCAAAAGCTTTAAGCTTCACCATCTGTATAAACACAAAAAAAAAACGCTATGAGAAACCTAAACTAAACACATAACTCATAAACTAAATATAAACTATCTCCAAAACTAAACGCAGACGAGAACACATTACCCAAATCCCACAAACACAAAAAATTGAAATACTCAGAATAAATAATTTATTATATAAACGAATCCATAAGAACAAGACTTTTCATTTCCAACATGTTCCTGAACACTCATCCCCTGTTTCACTGCAAAAAACAGTTCCAAAAGGAGAAGATAAAGACAGAGCTTCGATTTCCTTAAGATTTACAGTACCACCATCTCTCTCCTTAAGCAAACAGACAGAGCTTCACAGTACCACCACCTCTCTCCTTCCACTGAATCGTCTCTTTATCGAACCGATACAGCTTCGATTTCCTTACGATTTTCACAAACAAAATGTTTCAATCAACAAATCTCAAAAATCCCTAAACCCAAATCGATTGAAAAACGTAATCCGAACCCTATATTGCAAAGAAAACAACATGCAACCTAATCTAAATCCACAAATCAACAAGACAACCCTTCGATTTACCTTCTAATCCGAGGTGAGCACAATCCCTTCTATCGGAGACAACTTTTTTTTTCAGTTTCGTCTCGAAATGAGAGTTGTTTTTACAAAAGTCATGAAACCCGTATCACTTGCACTTGCCACGTCAAGAAGGACCAACTGAAATTAATCCTTAGCTAAGGATGAGTCCGTAGCTTTTCTTAGGTTTATATTAATATTATATTCAATTAACTTAAGGATTATATCTAAGGACTTGCGTTAATACACCGTTGTACATGCTCTAAGAAATAAAGATCCATAATTTCATTTGATCTTTTCCAATATTTGAAGGTGCGTACAGCCAAGGATTCTGACATTTCCCATATGAAAATGGAATTTACAATAGGATTGCCACCTCAAGCAGCTTACGACGTTTTAACTAATCAAGACAACAAAACATACTCAAGAAAAATCAAAGGCCGCCCACTTCTGGTTTATATCTGTAACTTTACCATTATATAGTTGTACCAAAAATAATAGAAGAAAAGCAATATTTTAGTGAGTAAGGTTACTTTTTGCTTATGAAGAAAGCCGTATCAAGAAAAGTTACTAAAGAGAAGGATCAAGGTGACTTAGAGGTGGAGGTTGAGAAAGAGTTGGCATGGAACTTCCTTTTCTGGTCAGGAACTATCCCAATAGGTCTAACGGCCATGGAAGACCCAAACAAACTTTATGTAAGAAATGTCTCTCTCTCCCATGAGAACCAATGTTTTTGTTCAAGTCTTGGAAAATTTAATTAGGGTTTCTCCTGCTTATTTTCGGTAGGTACACTACATCAAACAGCAAAATGGAATAAGGTTAATGGAATCGTTCGAGTGTGTGTATGAAGTGGAGCCAGTCTATGTTGATGCAGAACGCTTGTGCAAGCACATGAAGCCAAAGACTCAAAAAGAATACAGAAAATGTAGTGGTGGAAAAGGATTGATTGCGTCCAAGGTTAACGTGGACCTGAGTTTTAGACCTGCGTCTCCTTGGGATTTGCCACTGCTGTCTTCGTACGTTCGCTGGTTCACTGTCGAGACCACTAAGAAAGTGGCTAAAGATCTTCAAAAGCGGGCTGGCGATATCCGTGGTATTTGAAGTGCACCAAAATCACATCCCCTATATATTATTTGAGAATCATTTAAAAAGTTGTAACCTTAAGTTTGTAAGAATTAAAAATAACCACAATCCTACGTGGCATAGATCTTTGGCTTCTATTTCAAATTCCAAGGATTCTAGAGCATGTGATATAATGTATAGTTTAAAAATTATATTCTCTAGCAATATAATATTCCGTAGGCTATAGTTGGTCGCATATATCAAATATTTATTGTTTCGCATACTTTCCTTAAATAAAACCTACGGAATTACCTAATGTGATCAAAATATATATATGAGAATTAATGATTTTAAACATAAAGATTTGATAACAATCTGTATACTTTTTTTTTCATTTTGTTTATTTCTTTATTATTAAAATAAATTACAAAATTACATTAATCATATAATTAAAATATAGATTTTTTGTGTATGTTGTATTTCGAATTTTTCAAAATGAGTATAAATTACTAAAACTGTTAGAAGTCCCACATAAAATTTTAAGATCAAGGTTTTAATTTTTTTTCTATACTAAAATATAATGATTATAAGACCATATGAAGAAATAATTTTAGTTTATATATATTTAATATCATTTTAATTAAACTATACATCGTATGAAATTACATACTTATATTTTGATATTTGCCTTGAACATATATTGAAAAGTTAATATTTTAATTTTGAAATATGTCATTGTTTTTTTTAAAATGATTATAAATTATTGAAACTACTAAACATCTCACATTAAAAAAAAATCATTGGTGTAAAGTTTTGTTACACAAATATGCAAATAATCATAAAATCATATGAGTAGAAACCTCATTTAATAAATATCCATATTAAAAGTGTGTTATATTACTATGTTTATATCATTTAAATTTAATTATATATCATATACAATATATAAGATTTACTATTTTGATTTATTTACCCTTATTGTGAATAAACAAGAGTAATAGTTAAATTTATATGCATACGCCAATTTATTACATAATAGTAACTGATTTCTTAGTTATTTAATATATATTTATTATTTTATTATTTATAATATGCAGAAAATATAAAATAAATAATAAATATAAAATACTTATTGTGCATAAAGTGCAGATATTAACCTAAGTATGTATATATTTAATTATTTTAAATCTTAAGTATTTTCTAAAACACTTGAAATGAGAATAAAATTCAAAATAAATATTTATATAGAGTAATAACCAAAATATAAAAAAAAACATAGCAAGAGAAAAATGGAAGATAAATAGGACTGACACGTGAACGTGAACTTCTCATAACCATAATTAATTTTTAAATTGTTAAATCATGATATAAAACTGAGTTAGTTTTTAATTTGTTAATTTGTTAATTTTTAATTTTTTAAATCATTATGGTTATGTTAAATCATGACCATAATTAATTTTAAATTGTTTATTTGTATTTGAAAAACTTAAATTATTGTTTTTAAAAATAATTTAAAATTTAACATAATTTTTTTATAAATTATTTTAAAAAATAATAATTTGTAAAAAATATAATTTTCTAATATTATTAGACAGATAAATAAATTATATTAAATTATTTTTGAAACTTTATATATTTTAAATGCAAATATTTTACCAGTTGATAATACTCTACCAATCAAGCCCAGTGACACTCCATTTATTTTCTATCACTCGAACATTTAAAAGTGAATATATGAAATCAGATCCATTAAATTCTAAGATTTGATCTACATTTCTAACTAAAATTGTTTCTGATCCTACGTATAGATAATTATATAAAAATTTCAAAATTCTTAAATTTCAAATACATACAAAAACAATCATATGTAAATTTTAAATTTGTCAATACTAAATTTTTATATTTTAATTACATATATTCACCCTGCGCAAGGCGCAGGTCTTATCCTAGTTATTATAAATTCGAAGAGCATTTAATTTTTAAAGTTAAAAAAATCGTTACTTTCACCAAACAATGTAAGTATAACAAGTAAGCATGTTTAGTTTGTCGTCTCTCATACTTTATATGGCTATCATATGGCTTGTTTCTAACGGCAACATGGCATCTTCTTTATTAATAAAGTAGACTTCCTTTTTTCTCCATGGAAGACAAAATTTGATACTTTTCATTCTATAATTTGTTGAATAATTTTAAAGCTCAATTATAAATATCTTTTATTTTGTTTGGATGTTAATTAATTTTTATATTAGGCCCAATTATAAAAATCTTTTATTTCCTATCATCTTATTTAAATATCTAATTTTAATACTAGGCTAAATATTTTCTATATATTTTATACTATTTCACATTTATAATATTGAATTTACATTTAAATATTATTTATACGAAAATATACAAAAATAATAAAATACACGATGTTAGCCACAATATTTTTAATTTTAATTTTAGAGTATTCTGTTTATTGTGATATTGTTGAAACCTACAAAATAAATATAGTGTTGATTTTATTTTATTCATGTCTAACTCTTTGTTAATTATAACTAGGTGTTTTACCCGCACTTGCGGGCTTAATAATTTTACTAATATTTATAAACAAATATATAATAAATTTAAGTAAATTATAATAAATTATTGTGCATACACTCAAAACATTTAATAATAATCTAAACAGATTCTTTCTATATGTAAAAATTTTCATCATCATATATATAATTATCATTGCACAGATTAAATGTGAAATTCTCATAAATTTAAAATATTTAGTAATAAATTAATATGTTTTCTAGACATAACAAAAAGAAGTATAATAAAATTAACTTTAGTAATGTTTTGGATAACACAATATAAATTATCTATACATATATTATTTTCAAATTGATTTTTTCATAATTAAATATATATTAACAAATATAATTAATTTTAAAGGTTAATAAAGACTTTATAACATAATATAAAAAGTTAGATAAGGATAATTATCAAATTCACGAAATTCGTTTTTAATTTATAATTAACTATATATTAACAAATATAATTATTTTTCAAGGTTGATAAACATAATATATATTTTTAAAAATAAGGATAGTGATCAAATAAATGAAATTCGTTTTTAATTTATAATTAATTATATATTAACAAATATAATTATTTTTCAAGGTTAATAAAGACTTTATAACCCAATATAAAAAGTTTTAGATAAAGATAAATCTAAAATCAATTGAAATTCGTTTTTTATTTATGTTTAATTATATATTGAATTTTTTAATTATTCATTAAGGGTATAAACGATATTAACTAGACTAACTTTTAACGTGAGAGCTCCGTTGCGAAAAATCACTTCGCAAATAATAGTATAGATTATTTTAAGAAAGGACGTAATAATTATAAAATAAAATATTATTTAAAGCTATGGTTATTTAGTATTTCAGTGATATTGATTTGTAAATAAATGGTAAGTTATAGAGATATTTTTTATTTGTATTTTTCTTTAATAAGATAAATGCATAACATTCATAGGAAACCTTTCATACTAAATGGATTTCCTATGACATTACACCAAAAAATTTTAAACATAACAAGAAATGTGACAAAAAAAAATACGTTAATAGACAAGAAAAATGATTCACAACAAAAAAACTATGGCGTAAACCAACGACATAACAACGTCGCAAATTACATTCACATGAAATATAACATCTAACTTCAAATTGACAATAAGCCAAACTTAGCCCAAATAAATAAAGTTGTTTTTATGTCCCTTCACTCTTTCATCACTCATCTCAAATCGTCTACAATCAAAGTTTCAAAATTCACATGCAATTTGCTCTTACATTAAGAAAAATTAAGACTATTACCACTAACAACTAACAGAATAGCCATAACTGGAGCACACAAAAGAAAATGTAAATGATATAAATGCTTATCCTTCTTTGGCACATGATATTCGTCTTCTTCACTACACACTCAAATATCACGAGAACCTATTTATTCTCTTCGGCATATCCAACAACGAAAACCAAATAACTGTAAAATTATAGAAGTATACATCTATTGGCTTAAAATTAAATTATAATTAGCAAATTATAACAAAATTATAATTTAAAAATCAGCAATAAAACAACTGAAGACAAACGTTGAATAATTAGAAACAGAAACCTCTCTTTTCTACTAATATACTTTTGAAGATATAGTACCTTAATGCATAATGCAGTCTCCTCTAGAACAAATAGCTAATTTACTATTTAGTAGAAACAACTATATATCATAATAAACAACAAAAATAAAAAATGTCCAACAACTACAAAACACAATAACTCAATATATGTTTGCTAGAAACCCGTATCAACCATCTACTTTTAACATCTCTCAACAACATCATACGACGCAGGTGAAAGAACATGCACACACAATGTAAAAGATTATCCATAGATATTGATAATTTCATGGTTACAAACAATTTTGAACTCATTAAATAATAAAACATACGAACTCGGTCCGTAGTGCCGGAATATCACTAGTGTCTAAATATATGAGTGTTTGAGAAATATGCATTCATGTCAACTTATATGCATTCAAAACAAGAAATATGTATTCATGTCAAGATTAATTTAAATATGGTTGCTTGCCAGGCAGATAGTCTCGCATACAGTTCTGCATGCCTAGAATATTGGACTTCTTTTCTTGAAGTTTTCATGAATTTTAACTCAAAATCAATATATATTGAATGCTGTACATTATTTATATACAAACTTATGTTTCATCTGATTTCAAATGCCAAATTTCAAACATATAGCCTACTGGTACTAAGCTTAGTGAGTTGACCTCAATAAAATCTCTAGATTATATCTATTCTATTAAAATAGAGTCATTCTTTTTATCTACTGATACAAGTTGTCATTTAAATTTGGACCCTTTCTACAGTGTTACAAATAATATAAGTTATATAGTTGATTGAACCGCATTACTTAAATTAAACCGGCGGTTATTTATGGAATAGAGTTTTGGGCTTACTTTTGTTTTTATGACATTTAATTGTTTGGTTTTTGGGCTTAGTTTTAAAGAAAAACTCCAAAAAACATTAAATAAATTTTCCACCTTAATGGATCAAAAATCAATTACTATTTTCAGACGCAAAAATATTTAATATTTTCAACAAAACAAAATTATCTATTATTAATCACTTATTTAAATCATGTATTTTAAAACATGTTAATATTTTTTAGCCCAAAAATATTTAATATTTTCAACAAAATAAAATTATCTATTATTAATCACTTATTTAAATCATCTACTTTAAAACATGTTAATATTTTTTATTTTAAATAAAAATCCCTCTATCTTGATAAGTTTTAATGGTAACTTTTAAGTAATTTATTGTTTTATTTTTCTTAAATAATTTACAGATTTAAAAAAAAATGTAAAGCACAACCAAATACCAAATCTAAAAACTAAAATCCAAAACCAAAAGCTGAAAACGCAGATTAAATTTTTTGTTTTTTTTTATTTACAAAATAAACTATTTCAAAATTTATAGAAAATTATTTTGTCATCTTTTCAGTTTTGAATTACATGTTCGATTAATTGAGATTTGTTTGTTGGTAATATCAGTTCAAACTAACTCAGCGGGTCTAAAAATTAAAAACCCAAACCAAAAGCTGAAAATCAAAAATAGAAACTAAAAACTAAAAACCAAAAACCAAAAACCAAAATTTAAAACAAAATCTAAAAATAAAAACTGAAACTAAAAACTACTGAAAAAAAACTATCACCACAAATTTTGGTAAACTAATTTTATACCAAAACATTCTTTAAATTAAGACAAAACCTAATTATATAAATTTTTAACTATAAAAACTTTTGTGCTTCTGAAGCGCGGGTCAAAATCTAATTATTCTTATAAAGAGTTTCAAGCTCCAGACATGACAAACACTAGCATAAATTATTATACGCAATAAATATATATATCTATATATATAAGTTTGTAACTAGAGTATTTTATAATCATTTTAATTCTTTTGACTAGAGTGTCATAAGTTTGTGACTAGTTCTCTATTATATTGATTTCCATTTCATGGTCCGTCATTCATTATGGAATGGCTTGTGTAGTCTGAAATAATATCTCTCCTTTGAACGTCAAGAACGAAGTCACGAGAACTGAGCTGCCCACTTTCTTATCTTTTGTTCTTAGCCGTATGTAGACGTAATTAAGGTGCAGTTCAAACATAACCAATATCTCACGTCTATAATTACCGATTTTGTACTTAGTATTGATTTTTAATTCCTCTTGTTTGATTGATGGTGAAGCTAATCTTTATATAAGTACAAACTTTGTCCACAGAAGACATAGGTTACTGACTCGATAGAAAAGATCCCCAAATCTTATATATTAAAACAGAAGTCATGACTTGACTTCATGTGTGATTTTTTAAAAAATGGACTATTACTAGAAAGTCATGTTACATTAACTCTCTAATATCTTATCATTATTATATCTTATGAAAAATCATATCTATAATAACAAAGATACGCTTAACAATTTAGTTTTGGTAAATTACCTCAACACCTTCCAACTTAGTCACGCAAAATATGTCAATAGATATAAGTTTATAAATCTTCTATTATTTATAAGGAAATATGTCAATAATATTTAAATGTATCCACAATATGTTAACAAAAATCACAGATTCGTAATATGTAATATCTATATACCCTAACAAAATTTACACGCTATATATACTAGATAAATTTATTTTGATGTAATTTTTAAAAATTCTCCCTGATTTCTTGGATAAGTCTCGAGGAGTTCTATATTGTTTTAAAAAATAAATTGTTTAAAAAATTATTTATAATAAAATTTATATAATATTAATTTATGAAGCTATAAGTTTAGTTTTAGCAAAAACAATTTCGATGCTTATATTATCTTTGCAAATTAAAGTATACTAATATTTAATCAAGCTCTATTTATATTACTTTATCTAAAAATGAAATACTAATCTAAGAAACAATAAAATACACAAGAAGAAACAAACACATGTTTGAAAAACATGTATAATATAGAAAATTTGAAACAATCTATTTGATATAAAACACGGATTATATAATATTATTATGTCTGAAAAACATTTATTATACATATCGTAAATATGTGATTACTATAATATATAGTATTATATACCAATTTACAAGTGAAAACAAAATATTTATATAACTATTTATAAACGAAACAAACACCCGCGCGGTTGCGCGGGTCAAAATCTAGTGTCTGTTAAAAGAAACGAACACTGGTTTTGTATTTTGTGACAACTTTTTATTAATCTATGAATAATGGAACATAAAATGGATACTAACTATAACTTTTGAAAATAAATGCAGAAATAGATCATGCGAGTTTCGCCTTGAGTTGTTCAATAATCTTTGGTGCAATCCTTTGATATGACTTCTCGCTAGGGTGGCCAATGTCCCAAAACACGTAACGAGATGCATCCGGGCAAGGAACAGGAGACATAGACGGCATATAACACCCATCAGCCTCATCAGTAAACCCTAAAAAAATCCAATGAAGTAGAAAACAGATTATTCTTTAGACCAAAAACAAAGGATATATCATTTTTGGAAACATGGCTATAAAATGACACAAGGTACAACTATTTGGGCTTTTTCATTGAGTAAAGCTGTTACCTGGAGCCTGAGGATTGTTGATGAGACCAAGAAGAGAATTATACATGTCTACGTAGACAAATTTGGCACCAGGAAGTGTTGTCCCGAGATTGTTAAGTTTCGTTGCTAACTTTTTGTTGAATGTATCAGCCCACTGATTTGCAGGACCTGCACATACTTTCATAAAATTTCCAGCCGCATCTCTTGCTCCTGGCAAGCAACCTAGTGGTAATGTTCCAAGAACCGCAAATTTTCTTGCACCAGTATCATATAGACTCTTCAAATAATAAAATAGAAAATATAAATAAGTAATTACTTTGACCACAGAAAATAAAGTAATATTGTCATTGACACAATGATATGTACCTTTAAGAGATTATCAGTCCAAGTGACCATGAGATCAGTGTAATCTGAAACAGTGGATTGTGCCCTCCCAGTCGCAAAGGTGATGGCAAGATCGTTATTACCAGCTGAGATTAAATAAACGGCGTTTGATATAATTGCGTTTGTTTGTTCTTGGTTTCCTCCTACAACGCCGTTTAGTTTAGTCACATACTCTTTGAAATCTTTCACCTGATCTGTCACCCATATAACTCCCTATAGACATACGTACATTCCACAAGATATATAACACATTAATAAATGAATGATTAATTAAGACTCTAGACATAATTTTGTTTTACTTGTGAACTGGAAGTGCGTTCATCGAGACCGGAACCACCGGATGCGAAACAAACACCGGTCAAGAGATCATTGTTGGAAAGGTTTGGATCACGGTAAGCTGGTAAGAGAGGTTTTAAGCTCAAACCTTCGGCTACACAATAAAAAGACTAATGTTGGTGAGATATAAAATGGATAAATAGTAAGATCATGATTATTATTGAAAGCAACCATGTAGTTGTATCTAGCTAGCTGTAAAGAATATATAAAAAAGTGTTAACGTTAAGTTATATACCAATTAGATCTGAGAAAACTCGTCCATTTCCAAATCTTCCAGTGGCTTTTCCACCAGCAAAATCTCTACCATAGGGAGGGAAATTGCATTTGGAAAGAGTCATGAGATTGTTGTTGTTTCCGGTATCGAGTATGGAATCTCCAAAAGCGAATAGTGCAGAAACTTTTGCATTTCCTGAAAGTTCTTGAGCATAACCAACAGAGAACAAGACTAATGCTAATAACATAGTAGAAAGTAAAGAGAAATTCATATTTTCGGTATCTGTTATTTTTATGAATATTTGTGGACAAATTGAAAAGGTGGTATATTCGACCTCAAAAGAAAGACTCGTATTTATACATACGTAGAGTTCAAAGAAGATTGTAAAACTCCACTGATTTTTATTTCAGTCAATTATGGGAAACAAATCAAATTAACGCAATCAACTTTTGTGAGAATCTTTAATATTTACTATGATATTAAATACGCATGAGAAATGAATATTCTCCTTTAATATTAGGATATCCCCAATCCAACTCAGTTTTATTCATCAAACTATAGTAAAAATGATTATGAAGTAAAAAGTGTTCTAATCTTAATTCATTTTTTACTCTATAATGAAGTTTACTCTATAAATAGAGTAATTTATTTTTTATTTGTTCAATATAATAGAGTGAGAAATAAAATGGATGAGAACATTTTTACTTCATATTTTATTTTACTCTATTTTAATATATTGGAAATATTCTTAGTAGTCTAGAGATGGCTATAGGCTTCGGGGGTCCCGCAGCGGGTTTCGTATTGTTTGGGCTTCTTACCATTATCTAGGTTCTTATCTCAAATACTACTTTAACTAGGTGGAGACCCGCGCCTTGCGCGGAGTAAAAATATATAAGAAATATAATTTGAATTTATATTTTATAGGATTTGGCGAAAATATGAGCCAAAAAATCGAACTGAAGCAGATCAGTAAAAGTAGTGCTTAATCCAGAATGAATTTGGTTAAATATTCGGATAGACTTAAACTCTGGTATCTAGAAAACCCAACGCGTACTAAAATATTCCGAGTAATTAAATATGTCTGGATCAGATTTATATACTTAAATATATTAATTATTTTTACATTTAATATAAAAAATATATACAAAGTATATAATTTTTTGCAATTTTTTAAAAATCTTGAATATATAAAAACAAATAAATGTCTAAAATAGCTAACAAATACTCAAAATAATAAAAATATTTGAAATATCTATAAATTTCCTATTAAAATATTTAAGCCAACTCATTTTTTTGATGTTAAGATTAATATTTTAGCACACATTATTCAATTTTATATTTTATATATTATTTTGGACCTTAAATTATATATAAATTTTTAATTTTTAAAAATAATTTAAATGGATTTTCTGAACCCGAACCAAGCCCGCAAAGATCCGAAGCAAACCATATTATTTTTTATTTTTATATTTTGAGAACCTAAAAGTATATATGAATTTGAATTTTTTAAAATAATTTAAACAGATTATCCAAAACCGAATCGAACCCGAAAAAAATCTGAGCTGAGCCTAAACCAATCTTTCAAAGATCCAAACTAAACCCAAGCCGGAATTGATAAATATCTGAATAAGACTAAAATTTTGAACCCCAAAATTCCAAAACCCGATCCAAATCCACAAAAATTTGAATATTTAAGTTAAACCAATTTTTATGTTAAGATTAGGTATTTTGGCATACATTATTCAAATTTATATGTTATATATTATTTTAATTTTTAGATTTTGAGAGCCTTGAATATATATGAATTTTAAATTATTAAAAATAATTTAAAAGATTTATCCGAACCCGAAAATATTTTAACCGAACACTAAAAAAAGCCACAAATATTCAAACCAAACTTGAAATGAAATATATAAATATTCGAATGGGGCAAAAATCGTTAACCCAAAAAATCTGAAACCCGGAAAAACCCGCAAAGATCCAAATACTTAAGCCAAACCAATTTGTATGTTATGATTAGATATTTTGGCACACTTTATTCAAATCTATATGTTATAAATTATTTTTATTTTTAGATTTTAATAACCTTAAAGTATATATGAATTATTTTTTTAAAAATAATTTAAACATGTTATTTGAACCAGAACCAGAGCCGAACCTGCAAGGATCCGAATCAAAAACTTTAAATTCATATGAGACAGAAATCTTTAACCCTGAAAATATGAAACCCGAAACAAACTGATAAATATGTTTCATCTTCACACCAAAAAATTGAAGTTGATAGATTTTTGGGCTCTATTATTTGCGAGGGTTTGGTTCTTGGAACTCTGAAATAGAAAATTGTGATTTATAAGGTCTTTTAGTATTAGCGAACATTGCAACCAAAACTGAATTTAGTATATATTTCAAAATGTGAATGTTATAACTTGGATCTGAAGGCTTGATTTCTGGAATTTCTGGTTCACATAAAAAATTTGAGAACATATTTTTGTTTGTTGAGAATAATAGCAATGCATATAAATTTTGTTTAAATATAAGTGTATGAAGTCCTAGGGTTAATGTGATTTCTAACCTATAACTAATAAACAGATATAGGTACTAAATGAACAGATATAGTTAATCTTGATTGTCCATAATTTATGCCTTATACATTTTCATTTAACTATAGGGATTAATTTTGGGATAATTTATAAATGAAAATATGTACCTTACGAATGTCAGAAGAGTATATTATTACTTATGCAGAGAATCAGTTCTTACCAAATTACACTCTTCTAAATAAGTAAAGTTTGAAATTAACGTGTCCAGAAAGTTTAGCATTTAAAAATTAACCTAGCAGTATATTTCAATTTTCAATACAACTTTCATATTAGAGCACATCGAGCTTGTTGATCTTGTTTATTTTATTCGTATAAATTGACTTTGCTGTTTAGTTTTGTATGCAAATTACTTGAAGAATGGAAGAATTATGCATAGAACAATTGAATGATGTTGAATTTTTGGTTATTCATGTGTCTGTAATTTTATGATGGTCCATACGAATAAACTATGCATTATGAAGGATATTGTTCATAATGGTTCAAGTAAGATATGCGTTGAAATTATTTAGAATTCATTCCAAAATATTACGATGTAGCTGAATATGATATAAGATATGGAAGACACAGTGAAAATTAGGAACACAAGAGAATTATCGTTTTTAGGAACGTCACATATTTGTTAACAAATAATGTCATGTATTGTTATTTAAAAATGTAAATATATTATATGGTTACCAATGGCATAATTTGTAATTCTTCTAGTAAATGTTAGTTTTTTAAATAACTTAGTTGAGAAGACCTCTAGTGATGATACCTAAGCTAAAATGGCAAACTTGTAAATAAAATACAAAATAAAGGTTAGGTTTTTAAAATGCTTCTTGATTAATAAGTAAGGGATTATCGCCCTTGCAGATATCCTCCTAGTCAAAATGGAAAGTTGAATATCTACCATTAATAATAGTCCATGAGTCATTTGATATTTGGAAATCATAATTTAAATTTCATTATCTTACAGTTGGACACAGTTTTGATATAGCACAAACACATATCAATAGCACATGAACAGTGCCAATGATGTCTATTATTACCAATCAAATGTAGCCGCAGTTTCAACTTACATGAATCGAAAAGCAAAAGTAAAATGTGACAAAGAAAGCAGTAGAGTAAATCTTGGATAACAAGCTAATGTTTATTATGTAATAAGGTAGTTTCTGTGTTCTACGTACAAGAGGCCCCTCCCTCCTTACACAAGTTATAACAACGATCACAAAATCAATCCACATACACGGAAAAAAAAAATATAAGAAAACTGGAAGAAAAGAAAATTCAGATACTGTTTTGCCCCTGCATCCAGATTTGCCCAGCAAAATCAACTCAACCACACAAACTTTCTCTCTACGCCTGCAAGAAACAAGCAACAAGAACACAGAAGACAACAATTACAACTTGCACAAATATACGGGAAAAATAAAAACATAATAAATCACGGTGTTGGGGACATTTATACCTTGCCGGCGATGTTGTTAGACAACCAGTCAAGACCTTCATAAAGTCCCTCGCCTGAAGTGGCACATGTGCTCTGGATGTACCTGAACAGAGAGAGAGGGTTCCATATACATATAAAATTATAAATACATCATAATAAAGAAAACAAATAAGGAAAGGATTTAGATGATTCATTAATACCAGTGACGCTGACGGAGAGAGTGGAGACCAAGCTTATCAGTGATTTCAGCTGCGTTCATGGCATTTGGAAGATCCTGCTTGTTAGCAAACACAAGCAGAACAGCATCACGCAGCTCATCCTGTATAAAACACCCGTTTTTAAGTAAGTTTTACTTACACAGATGGAATCAATAAAGAGGAAGATAAACAGTGGAAACAGAACCGAACCTCATTAAGCATTCTGTGCAATTCATCTCTAGCCTCAACAACACGGTCTCTATCATTGCTATCCACCACAAAGATAAGACCTTGAGTGTTCTGGAAGTAGTGCCTCCACAATGGACGAATCTAACAACAAATGCAGCAGGTTATATTATACCATGTGCAGTTCAAAAAGATGCAGAGGGTGCAATAGAACTTGAGAATGCATTTAAAGTCGGATAATGATAAATAATACCTTGTCTTGACCCCCGACATCCCAGACAGTGAAACTGATGTTCTTGTACTCCACAGTTTCAACATTGAACCCTGTCGTGTAGTTTATTATTCATTAAGGCCGTTCTACGCAAAAAGTCAACGGTGTGAACATGGCTAAACACCTATTGCTAAGATAGTGTAGCTTACCAATGGTGGGGATGGTGGTGACAATCTCACCGAGCTTGAGCTTGTACAAAATGGTGGTCTTACCAGCAGCATCAAGACCAACCATGAGAATCCTCATCTCCTTCTTGGCGAAAAGCCTGCTAAACAGCTTCGCGAAAGACAATCCCATCCCTGCTTCTTCACTACCACAAAATGAGAATATCAGAGCAGAGCAGCGTAATCACAAAGCAATGCATCCAGCGATTAGGTTCTAACAAAGATCCAAGCAAAATGCAAAACCTAATACTCATCACATCTTATAGATCGATCAATCTATATGTGGTTTTCATCGATCCAGACTTAAACGACGCAGTTTCAGATCAAAATCGTTAAAATTTTCAAAACCAAAACAAATCGAAATCTCAGAGAGCACACAAACCTAAATCAAAGCAAGAGAGAGAGAGAGAGATCCAATTCCCAAAATGAAAAAAAAAAAATGTGATCAATCTGATTGAGAATGCATGTTAGCATCATAGATCCAGATCTCAAACCTACCTCTGCGTAGATGATCTGATCGATAATAGAGAGAGAGATGGCGTAACAACGAGACGGGGTTTGAAGAGCTTCGAAACAACGCTTAATTGTTAAAACGGTGAAGATGCTTTATAGAGGCGGAGGACTAAAACGTCAATTCATGATTAAAATGCCCTTTGAAAGACCAATGTTTTTCCGTGGAGGTGACTTGAGCTTACCGCGGTTTACATGCGAATTGATGGGTGGTCGATGCCATCTCTCCTATTATAACTTGACACGTCCTTACCCTTGTTCATTTGACGTTGACTTGTACAATTTTCTTCTCTACAGAACACTATTGAGCAATTTCGGTTTGGTTTAACTTTAGATTATTCATTTCTTTTTGAGTTTTTAGTTGCACAATATGTTTTTTTTTTTTTTGAGAAATGTTTTCAGTTTAAGCTTTGATTAAATATGTTTTTGGTTTGGTGTTAGAACAGATCTTTTTTGTTACTTTATTTAAATAGTTAGAATTAGAATTCATTTATTCAAACTAGATTTTTGACCCACTCAACCGAGCGGGTGTTAATTTCATATATATATAAATTTAAGATATGTTAATTTGTATACATGTATTATATAGTATACTATGTTAACCCGTTTTGACAACATATTATATTATTTCAATATAAATATAAGATTTATGAAAAAAAATATATTAATATATCATGTTAATATAACTTTATCATATTTAGCTCCATATAATAATTATTTTAATAAGATAGATTATGATTATAAAATAAATAAAATTATGATAAAATTTTATTTTTCATTTTATATACGATACTGAATATATATATATATATATATATTAAGGTATAATAATATTTTATTATTAATTAGGAAATTAATGAATTTATTAGATTTTTAAAATGAAAGATCTCAAAAGATACTATGATTCAAATAATTACAAAGATTATATATTATTAGTCTTAAATAGTTACATTTATAAATTTGAAAGGGAATGTCCAACTAAAATATCACACATTATAAAAAGTCATGACTTCTATTTTAATGAAATAGATGAAAATATTTACATAAAACTTTAAAAGTTGAGATCTTGTTTAAAAATTCAACAAATTTGTATGAATTTTAAGAACAAATTTACATGACTTTTAATATCCGATTTGAATAGTCTTGTTAATAATTAATATGTTATATTAATTTATATGATTTTTAATATCTGATTTTAATATTCTTGTTAATAATTAATATGGTACCATTTTCATCTTCTCCAAATGCTTATTGTGTTGGGTTTACAGAAAAAAAAAAAATTTACAAAGATATCAATGTTCATGTTCAAGGCTAACAATATAAAATTTAATTCGTTGTTTTTTCTACATATAAAACGATCAATAGTAGGGATATATATATTAGTCAGAGCAATATATGAATTCATGGACAAAAATGATGTCCAATGAGTGATGAACTGAAGCACATCATGATATAAATATGGATAGAGAATTTCATGAAAGAAAGATGTTAAAAGGCTAATAATCCAAGAAACATGTATACAAGAAAACGACCAAGAGACATGAATTGCGACTTAGAACAAGTGTATAAGAAAAAAATTGACGTTATGAAACTCTTGTAAAAATATGATCATGATGATGTTATTTTGTGTATAGTTAAACGATCATACATCTACTGACATATGTTGACAGTATGGGGTTTAAAGTAAGCTTAATATTAACATTAATGATAGAATGATTAAATGTGATAAATTTGTAGCAAATAGTTCACAATTAATTTTTAATTATATTATGATAATTTAAATTTTATGAAAGAAGAAGAAAACATGTAAATACAATACTATTAATATGTCACTAATAGTACGGTCCACCCAATTTTGTCTATCATTCACCACTTTCTCTATTACACATAAAATATTATGTAAAATAATATAATAGAAGTCAAGACTTTTTTTTATGTGTGATTTTTAATCTGAACCATTTTTATAAAATTTATAATATTTTATACAGTTTAGTTATAATATCTTTATTTTTGTTTGAAATACAAAAAAAAAATATTTTAAAGAATATTCTAACAAAATATTTTAAAATCTTTTTAGGATATTTTTAAATTTTATTTCCAAATTAGTTAATTTCAATATTAATTATCAGTAAACCGTATTAGTAATTAAATTTTAATTTCGTTTTGATTATAAAGAAAAGTTAATTATATAAATATTTTTATTATATAAATATTTTAATTATATTTAATGATAATAACAGTTTAAGATGATTAATTTTCAAAAATGCATTTTACATTGTACATAAAGAATATTGATTTCAGACTTATTTTATGTGTGCTTTTTTTTTTTACTTTATATCAGGTATAAGTCATGTCTTTAAATATGTCTATCATATAACATTAAAATTTATGTCATTCATTTTTAACACAAACTAATAAAAATAATTGACATATTCCAATGTTAAGTGAAACACAAAGCTAATAAAAATATTTCCTATTCTTATTTAACTCGATTTTATTTGCGAATAAAGTTCACTTGTGTCCTTTTCTAATTAAAATGAATTGATATCTATTCATTTTTAAAAAATCTAGTATATTTTTCAAAAAAAAAAAGATTCTAAAAGATTTTGTTAGAATTATCTTTGAAATATTTATTTTATTTCAAATAAAAGAAAATATATCAATTATTTTATCTCAAATAAAAGAAAATATATTAAAAGATATTATAATTAAGTTATCTAAAATGTTAGTAAGATATAAATGAAACATTACTTCCTAGGAATGGTCCATTTTAAAAAATATTACACATGAAGAGAAGTTGTGACTTTTCTTTTAATATAATAGACTAGATTTTGATCGCATTTCCTATACATGTAGAAATGTGGGATAAACTTGTTTAGTTCTTTAATTTCATCAAACATAGTCTTTTTAAAATTGCAGGATAATCTTTCGGTGGAAATTTTATATGACCGCATTTTTGCTTAATATAAAGTAGACATGTGCATAAAATCCATAACTTGACGTCTAAACTCAATCTAAACAAAAAAAAATTGGATCCGTAGCCAGTCAAAAATTTAAAATATATCAGAATGAATTTAGTAGGGTGGTACAAAATATATCCAAATCAAAGTGTTATTAGCCAGACCCGAACTAATAACCCAAAAACCAAAAAATCTGGAAACAAATCTGAATCGATCTGAATGTCTAAATTAATCATAAATATAAATATTTGAAACATAATATCTAGTTTAAATATTCAGTTCTATATTTATTTTAAAATGATATTTAAAATTAATCATCTAAATTTTAACTAAGTACTTTAATATCCAATTCTATAAAATAAATATCTTTCTTTTGTTTTGGTTTTAGATTGCCAAACCAATATAACCCGAATCCGAACGATATATGTTTGCTTTATCGGTTTTAGGATGTGTACAAATTAGAACCAAACCCGACTTGTTCTATTTGAATCTGATCCATACTTACAAACATGTCTACTTACATATTATGACACCTATGATGTGATATAAATTAGCTTTGATTCAAAATATTCGACCCGTATCCCAATAGGTACTTGAATTCCCAGGCATAACTTATATTATGTTTTATATTTTGTTAAAATAATTTTATATTTGATAAATAATTTGTCTGTTTATTAGAATAAGTAAAATTATAATCATAAAAATATCAGTAATAACATTTTTCATAATATAATTAAATATTAATAGTAGCTATTATTAATATTTATTTTATAAAAAAATCTATATATATATATATATAAACGATTTTAAGACTTTATCTATGATAATTATATTATTATGTATTGGTGGAGGCTTGAAAAAAAAATTGTTTATTATTATTTTTGTGTATCAGTTACATATAATTAAATATTAATTTTTCATATCCTAATGTTTTAGTTTAGATATGTATATTAAAATATAAAATTATTTCATTTTTAATATCTTATGGTAGTATTTTGTTATTTTGTAAATATAATTCATCTAGTTTATAATTTATAAAGTTGATTAATTTATCTTATAATTATTATTTTGTGTAATTTTTAGTTACAAATATGAAATATTTATATATAAATGTTATAGAAAGTTAGTTCTTATTCTATAAATCAAAATGAGTTAATACTTATTTATAATTTAATTTAATATTATTTACGTTTTTATTATTAAAATAATATTAAAACAATAAATATTTATTTTTAAAATAAAAATATATATGAAAGATATTGTTAAAATGTAATCTGAAAAAAAGTAGTTAAGAGTATCTTTTTGATATCTTATTTTGAATATATTTAAACATTATATTAATATTATGTTGTTATTTAATAATAACTAAGTTTATTATATGTAACATACACAAAATTAAATAAATGTAATGTTTTGAGGTAAACTACTTGTAAGTAGATAAAAAGTGCTTCTGTTTTAATAGTATTGATAGATATCAAAAATGTAGACATGATTTAGATTACCAAAACAAAACAAAAAAGATCAGTTTTTCGGATTGGTTATTTTGGTTTGGTTTTAAGTTATTCAGGATTGAACATGCTGGCTAACAATACAAACCATAAATGTTAGTAGGTATAATATGATTAAGGAGAGATTCACTTGTAGCCTTCACAGCCACATCTTGGATCATTACAACATAAACAGTTACTAGTAGTAATACATTTGGGTGTGAAAACTGAAATAGTTAACATTGTTTATCCAACATCCAAATCTCTATTTGATTCTAACATCAGTAGCGAAAATAAACATTTGTTTCTCAAAACCAAGTCTCTCTAACCAATAGGAACAATGGTGCCAATATAACCAACTCCAGCAACAAAAAATGCACAAGCCTGTAAGAACAGATAAACATAGAAATATGATCCTCCATAGGCGAAATCATAGCATCCACAGCAGAATATATATAACCCAACAACGAGTTCCCTCCAATTGATTCTGCAAAAATAATTAACTATATATTATAATAGTTATAACAATCAAATTAATTTTAATTGTGTGTTGTAATAATGTAGTACCTTTCTCCAAATCTGGTATAGAGCTTTGTTGTAGCTTTGGCTATTAACTTAGACTTGAGTGTATCGCCTAGTTTCTCTGTAACAACCCATTCGTTAACCCGTCCTGCTTCTAGTAACCCGATGAACGTCGCCTTTGTGCGGTGCATAGACATTACATTCTCAAACAAGATCCAAAACACTAGAAGATGGAGTGATCTGCATTTGACAAGTATTCATCAAACATTAACTTCATAAGAGGACATGAGAAAACAGAGTTTTTAACGAGCTAGAGATTGTTACCGAGGTGTAGCGAGAGCGTTAAGGAGAGTGATTGTACTAGGAACATAAACTGTTGCCCACTTAGGAACTTCAAGCTCAGGGAACAGCACAGTTGTTGGTAAGATCAGACAGTAGAAGACAAATGTGAAGATGTGTACTACAATCTTCCTTATGAAGAAGAAATTGTATATGAGATACAACTTCTTCCATGCAGACACTTTCTTGTTCTGTAGAATCTCCATTGTCATTTTCCTCCAGAGGTTAGCTGGTCCACAAGACCATCTATGTTGCTGAAACCTGTATGCTTTGAATGTGCTTGGCAATTCATTCTTCACCTGAATTGTTTGAAAATTAAGTATCTTCAATGAAATTTTTTAAAGAACACTTTAAATTGAATTATAAAGTTATTGTTGTGAACAAACGCGAATCAAGCACGAGTAGTACCTCGACGTTATGGACATAGACAAACTTCCAACCATGAAGACAAGCTCTTACAGCTAAATCCATGTCTTCCACTGTTGTTCTATCTTTCCATCCTCCAGCTTCATTTAAAGCAGCGATTCTCCAAACACCAGCAGTTCCATTGAATCCAAAGAAAGCATGTATTGAAGATCCAGATTCTTGCTCAGCCAAGAAATGGTAGTTTAATGACATCTCTTGCATTCTTGTCATTAAACACTCGTTTGCATTCACTACATATGTGACACAAATTGTTAGCCAAACATAACCATTACACTTCCAAAAGATCGGTGATGATCTTACCAAACTTCCAACGGCACTGCACAAGGGAGATTTCACGGTTGTGAATTAGAAAAGGAATGGTTCGAGCCAAGAAGTCAGGATCAGGCTGAAAATCAGCATCGAAAATGGCAACAAACTCGCACTGTTTCACATAGTTGTGCATCATTCCTGCCTTTAACGCTCCTGCTTTGTATCCGAGTCTGTTATCTCGAATCTCCGACATTATGTTTATACCTTTTCTAGCCCATTTATCGCATTCTGCATTCACCAGGTCCTGTCTTTTCCAAATCATTTCATAATGTTAAAACTCTCCACAGATGTTGAGTTAGTCATAATATATATAAACTAAAGAGTTTAAGAAAGAAAGAAATTGAACAAAGGACCTTACTAGCTGGATCTGTGGAATCATCAAGAACTTGAACTATCATACGATCCAACGGCCAAGATAGCCTGCAGGCTGCTCCTATAGATAACTGACACACCTGTGACAGCAATAACCATGTTTCTGTATATGTATATTTATATAATAAATTTTGGTTAGAAGAAATTATGAAAATCTTACCTCTTTTTCATTGTACATTGGGATCTGAATAAGAACCATTGGGTAGTTTGTGTGTGCTAACTCAAGATCATCATCGTTTATAGCTTCCCATTTGTGTACTTTCTCAGGGGTTCTTCTAAGTAATTTGATAACCACTACAACTACGCTCATATAAACTCTTTCTATGAATAGCAAAAATGACATCACCAGACACATTGTCACTAAGAACTTCAAGATTGGTATAAAGACAAAGATTCTTGTCTCCTTCCAAATGTATATAATTTCTCCAATAATGCCACTTCTAACAACCTCATCTGTCTCTGAGGATGATGCTAAGTTGTGTCTTTGGACCTTAGGACACCAAAACAAAATAAGGGATTAGACACAATGTGAAATGATTAAGAACCATGGTTAAGTGAAACAGAGGGGGGAGAAATGATTTACCAGAAACCAAGAGAAAGGTGGGAGGGAATCATAAAGAAAGTTGAAGAACTTCATGAATGGTGACATTTTCTTTCTCTCCACAGCTCTGAAGATGCTCAAAACTTGAACATGGAGGAAATGCTTTTTCCTCTAGCAGAAATCTTGGTTTGTGTCCTGAGTTTGATGATCCATATTAATGTCAGAACTAGATCTTGTTTTATTCCTTCGTTTTTATATATAATAGCTCAGGGGCTGCTAGCATAACAATATTCTCTTAGTTTCATTTAATTATAATCTAAACAATTTAAAGAGTGAAGAAAAGAGTTAATCTTATAAAATATAAGCTATGATTTGGGTTGGGTTGCATCGTTAGTCAATTGCATCCACTTGCTTAATGCCCCCCTGGTAGATAAAGTCGAAGTAAATGTTACAGTTGTATTCGTTATTATTTGTAGAAAAGTGATGTTGACTTTTGCTCTTATTATTCTAATATTGAACATTCCTCATCTTCTTCGGAACATTGTTCATTCTCTAATGGCGTGTTGTTTCTGCCTCAAGACTGATAAAACAATATGTTTGTGACTTCGCTTTCGAGAAATATTGCAATTATATATTAATTTTAATACGAGAAATAACATATAGACAGAAAAACATGACCTGTAGATGATGAATTTTATATATGATTGGCTATATTGATTACACTTCTATACAGAGTAGATGATAGTCTATATGTTCAACGGCAGGTCTTTTGTTGAAACAAGTGAAATAAAACTAAGACACATGTAGATCTGCATTATCAACTGAACAAACTTAAAGAAAACAAGTTTTGGCCGTCCGTGAATACAGAACATGTGCTTAGATATCAAAAAGAGTAATTCTAAAAAGTCAGAAACCTTTAGAGATCATCACTTACAACAGATTCAGAAGTGGAACTTGAAAGCGAATGCAACATCATGAGTCAAATAAGATTGGTAAATGAGATTTGAGAGAAATTGAATTTACCTCGGAAGCTTTCTTCTCTACCACCTAAGAGACCTCTTCAGTATGTCTTATAGAGAGGGAAGCAAACCACTTTCAGCTTCTTCACAACTCTATCTTTTTCGTTCAGAATGATTTGCAATAAGGTGGAAATGGAATGAACATGAACATTATTTTGTTTATATGGTAAACTAACTCATTATTCTCGCACGTCTTAGATTCTCCGGGCCATACCATCCATATTAGCTTAGTTTTCTCTTTGTTTTTGGGAAAATGTTTTTTTTATTCGCATTCCTCTGGACATAAACAAACTAGGTAACTTATTATTTCATACCATATGAAAGAAATTAATAATCAAATACAGTGTACAATTAAAAAAAATATTAAATTCACATTACATAGAGTCATAGTCTGCAAATTGTAAGCTAAGACTAGATCTTGGCTGTATAGTTGGTGAATTGTATTAAAAAGAGTAAATAAATGGGCTGGCATTGGTCATTGATGTTTACAGCTACTCACAAATTGGGAATACTAATTAGAAAATAATAATTGCATCCTTTGGTGCCAAAACATATCAAACATTTCAATCTTAAGTGCATCCTTTGGTGTTCCCATGTGATGTGTTCTTCTCTATCCTAAAAAAGTCAATTTTTCCTTTTTATATTTCAATTTGTGGGACTGGCACCAATCCAATTTCACGACAGAAAAGTTCAAAGCATATTAAACTCTATCAATTAGCAATCTATAATAATAAAGTTGACTCATCTGCTCACACAAGCAGCCACGTCACTTTTTTTGATGTGGGGTTTTTGCACCACGTGTCACCACACTAGACAACTTACGATTTTTTTTTTCATCCGGTACTCTAATGTCACTTATTCAAACTGGGTTTTTATTACATTTACAAATTAAGCCCAGACCGGAAGCCAATCTTTTTAACATCTGTTACAAGCCCACATGGTATTTATTAGGTTTCTTCTTCCTTCTTTTTCTTACGCCTGCGACCTCCCCCCCCCCCCCCCCCCCCCCCCCCC
>CAKOAT010730709.1:208294-235353 GCA_932364175.1 Eruca vesicaria subsp. sativa | reverse complement strand
CGACATCAGCGGCTTCATACACTCTCCTTGCTGAGTTCAATCATTGTTAAGCTTCAACTTCAACAATAGCCAACTCTTCCACGCTTCTTGCCGACTTGGATGAGAAGGTAGCTCCGAAACACTCCATCTTCTTTTTATTGTAATAGATTTATGCGTTGATAATGACTGAATGTTTAAAGTCTGATTATTTTGTATGGTGAAACAGTCAACACTTTTCCTAGGAACCAATCCAACCTACTCCTAAACCTCTATGATCATGGCTTCTTTGCAGCTTCATTTCTTTGAATTTGAGGCAGGGTGGTGTAGACAGTGGTTGAGCCGTTGACGCAAGGCTTATACGTTTCTAAAAGGCACACAATGTTAACAAAAGGAGGAGAGCCCATGGGTGTAGATATGCCTTTGGTCGATGCAAAGGTAATCTTACTAACATCGCTCTTGTATACTCTTACTATACTCTGTGATTATTCATAATTACGCTGCCTTAGAGATAGGGGAGACCAAAAGAGTTTGTTCTTCAATTTTGAGATCTTTAGATTCTAAGATCCTGATGGAGTCCCCTTCCCGAACTTTTTCATGGTGTGATAACTACAGAGAGTCCACCACTTCATGAGGACGGACACGCCAGAAAAAGGCATGTTATGCTTAACTTCCCACCTTTGGGAGTTTCCAAGTCGATGTCCACTCTGCTGCTACTTTGTGTGTGTTTCTTTTAAGTTTGAATAATATGGGGTCGTGCAACTTATTTATTTCCTTATGGTTTGGAACTACGAAAACTATTGTCTTGACAGTTTTAAATAATATTTTCCTTTCCTGCAGCTTATTATCTGTTGTTGTTTTAAAGTAACCTTGGTATCTCACCGATTATATGCTTCCCCGCAAGAGCTCTGCAACATCATGAACCTAAAAATTTATATCTTAACCGTTTCCAAATTTGGTGCTTCATAAACAAATGGAAAAAAATCAGGTCAGTATCTTAAGGTTTGGAATATGTGATCCATATTTATGTGATTTGTCGATAAAGTGGATACATTATAACTGTTATGATACTTACAATTCTACATGTTTGAGGCTGAAGCGTTTGTTCCAAAGTTAAAAAGAAAAATAGTGGCATGTAATCTGAGAACGTCTCAAGGCTTATAAAACAATATTACGATGAACATTATGACTCAAATACTTTTGGAATCTGCATACAAGAAATGAATATAAAGGTAAACGCATAACACAAGTATGGGGATATATTACAAGGTACGAATATCATTGATGGGTAAGCTATGACATGCACATCAATGGATAAGCTAAACCACATTTTAGATAAATTAGCTAATAGATCATTTGAAATCAGTACTTATAAAATTATACTGTCCTTTCGTTTCATCGTTCTACAATACTTCGTCTCTTTTTCTGGAGCACAGGTCAGCATCTGTTTCTACACAAGTAATTGTCGAGTTTAAGATTTATTTTTAGGCTATATTTATTATTTAATGTGCTTTATGATAATGGTTTTGTGATGATGAAATATGTTTTTTTCAAAATTTTGGGTTTAAGTTACATAACTAAACATTTTTTTTATTTGACAATTACATTTACACATGTTTTCCTTTCAAACTTATGATAATTTGTTTAGGTTTCATCAAATTTTAAAAATTAATAAGAAAATGATTGAAAACCACACATCCAAATTAACATGTAATAAAAACAAAGATTTAAAAAAATAGTTGGGAAAACAAAATATAATATGATATAATAAGTAACAATATGTATAAGACACAAAGGAAATTATTATACTCTAAATAAATATAATTCCTTAAAAAACATTAATGTATTGATCCCATAAAAAAATAAACATAAATTCAATATTGATATAAGAATAAAAATACATCTTTGTACAGTTTAAAAGAGTGAGATGCAATATAAAAAGAAACTGACAAAAAAATAAAGTATAAATTAAAATAGATGACTTAACATAAAACAAATATATTAAAAACCTAACCCATAACAGAACATAGCCATACTAAACCTTTCTAAAAATCGCATCAAAAAAATTCACTTGACTAAATTAACAAATAGGATGTCAAACAAAAAAAAATCCAAATCAAACATTGTACTATATAATTAACTGACTTTGAGAGGTTAAATCAATACGTTTACCACCACAAATCTATTAAAAGACACAATCATGTTAGCCAATCTACAGATGAAAACTATGATAACAGTACATATCTTTATGGTATATCAATGTTGTGTAGAGATAATTTGGTAAACAAATAATAATATCTTGATAAACTATTCTGGAAAAAATGTCAATTTAGATCCAAACAATGCTGGACTATGATTAAAAATTTCACTTACTGAATTCAAAATTGTTTTAAAGATAAATTAATAAACTAATAATTCATCATGAAGCCCCCTAAGAGATTGTCACATCCATGACATTAACAAAGTATACGAGGATTGTTACTATTTTAAGAGGATCAAAAAATTTGTTATCTTCATTCAAATAAGATAATCACAAAACAAACACATGTATTTAAATGTTTTCCTTTTGGAACATCATATTTACTTTATGTTTCAAATTCAACTATATTTATTTTGGTATAACTATCAACTATTTATTATATTTTTATTAAATCGATAAATGAAAAACATTTTTAATATTTCTATTTGACCTAAGCAACTTAAAAATAAAGTAATATAATATTGTTACTAATCACTATCAAATGGATTAAAAACCATTTTAAACTCATTAAAAATATATATACAAACCCGGCGCGTAGCGCCGGACTGCCACTAGTTATAATATATTTTAGTTGAATCATCATATATAGATCTCTATTGCAAATTGATACATCTAAATCTATCTTACTAACACACTTACATAGTTTGTTTTAAATATCAATACTTTTCTAACTTTCATTGGCAGTAAACTAATAAATATTCATTAATGTTTTTGTACACCATGAACTTCAGAGTTCGAAACTAAAAATGAGATTCATTATGCAGATTAACAAAAACAAAATAACAAAAAAGAAGACAGACGTATCATGTGCTTCCGAAAACTGTATTACACATTACATCCCTCACTACAACACATAGAACATCACCAGCATCAGAGCTCGTCGTGGCCAATCTCAGCTTCCTCAGTTACCAAAACAGATCCTGACTTGTGACTCTGGTCCAAGCCCTTGTCGTCGTGCGAGTAGAGACAATCCGCAGACGGATGAATCACTCCATACCCAAAACCTTCAGCCGAGTTACAATAAGCTTCGACCTGACCGTCTTTGCCTTCAAGATTCACATTGTTGAGAACAATGTGGCTGCATGGGACACTGTCGCTGCACGCAAATTTGATGGCTTTCTCACTTTTAGTTGTCCCGGTTATATTCCGGTACATTACCTGGCTGATCTTAACCGCCGAGGTCTACATTAGACAGACAAAAACAAACGTAAAATATCTGAGTTTAGTTTTGAATCTTTGAGTTTTTTTTTTGTTGTATTGTGATTGTAAATGAAACCTGGTTTTGACAGGAAGTTGGATTATCGCAGTAGAACTGATCAATGAGTATTGGGTTAGAGACATCTTGCATCTCTACGTTTGTGAATCTAACATCTTGAACGTAACCTGAACCTCCCTGTTGTTCCAAAGAATACACAATGAACAAAAATAATAACAGAGTAAAAGATTGAAGCTATTTTTTCTTTCTTGATTACCTGATATGTTTTGATTCTAAGTCCATTAGTTGTCTCTCTCAAGAACGCAGTGTCCAACACAACTTTTGTCACAATGCCTGTTGAGTTATTATTCCCAAGACTTCCAATACTGCGAGAGATTTTAAAGAATTATAGTTTTGGTTTGGAACAGTTGTTATCTAGAGATGTGATGATGTTACCTGATTCCATGACCAGGTCCACAATAGATCCTCTTCATCTTTATATTAGAGCTCGCATTCACAATCGAGACACAATCATCCCCTGTTTAATCCAATCTTTCGAGATTATAGCGGGAAGTTTTAATTTGCGTAAAGATTTTGGTTTAAGAAAAAATAAAGACCTGTGCCGATTTTACAGTCTTGAAGGACAACATTGGTGGATTCAGTGATGTGGATACCATCAGTGTTGGGACTATCTCCTGGAGATGAGACCATAACTTTGGAGACCATAACTGAGTCTGACCTTGCAATAATGAAATTCATCTGCTGGCTGTTCTGGATCGTCAAGCCACTTACTTTCACACCTGAACTTGATTCTATAGTTAGTGCCTGCAGAGAAAACAAGAAGCAGGATGAATCAATCTAAACAACAACCCATCTATCACAAGAAGAGAACTCGTAAAAGGCAATGGCTTCGTACCGTTGGTGCACTGTTGCAAGGCTGCAAGAGAGCAAGAAAGAAGTGTAAGATTCTGATATAAAACTCGAGCCGTTTACTTTTCTGAGTTAAATAAACCTAATTTTGGGTATAGAAGATTTATACATTAGACTTGTTTTTCTTGCAAGAAGCAGCCCACCATTTGCTGCCAGAACCATCAATAATTCCATTCCCTTGGAACACAACCCCTTCCAATTTCGAAAACTCGAGCCATATTCTTTGGAGCTTTGGGTCCCAGTTGCTAGGCTCATCTGGTGCCACTATTGTTCCGTCAATCTGAATTGTATAAGACATGTCAAAGATCGTTGTATATATATTAATGGTATTGCTTCTGTTTTTAGGACTTCAAATGTTAAACTGACCTGAATGACCAACTTTTGTTCACATGGCCCAATGAACTTTGTCGCATTTACCAAATAACTCTTTCCTTGTGGTACAAGCAACACAGATTTTGGCTTCCCACAGGCCTTGTTCCATGCGCTCACGAATGCCTGATTTGAGAAAAACATTGCACAACAACAGATTAGTACGCAAAAAAACTATAGGTAAAGTACTAGAGACGCTGACATTTTCATGGAATAAGCAAAAAATTATCTGAAAGGTACCTGAGTATCATCAGAAACTCCATCTCCAGCTGCACCAAATGTATCCACATTCACCAGGTTCTTACCAGAACTGAATGACGGCAAATCAAAGACCTTTGAATCATAATCATAGTCATCACCAGCATCATCTTCAGGTATGTCAAAGTTCTCAAGCTTCTCAAGGATGTCAAGATCAGTGTACACCAGTTTCGTTGCATCTCCATAAGCAGTTACTACTAACAGACCAATAAGGGAAAGAAGGAAGAGCTTATCCATCATGGGTTTTAATAAGATTTCTTTGCTGAGATGATTTGGTTTCGGGTTGAATTTATAATGCATACTAATTAAGCGGTTAGTGTGGGTTTATTGGCTTGGCTTAAAAGTACATGAAGAAGAAGCCTTGTTTTTCTACAATATCTACGCTTAAAGCACAAGTCATGTGCTTTTCCACTTCTTTGCTTTACTCCAAAACCTCTACAACACAAAACCTTCTTGGTCAACTTGTTCTTGTTGCATGTTGGTCCCATGAGATCTGAAATAAACAAAAACAAAACGAGAAAGAAGTCCATGAATATTTCTCAACTTTTAAAACATCAAGATGCTATTTTAAGATCTGATAAATGATTCTATAGTAAATATCAAATGACAGAAATAGAAGAAGGTCAAATGAGTTTGTTGGACCAACCCGGCAAATAAAGAATCTTATCCTTTCTTCTTGTCCTTTATAGAGTGTTGTCAAATCATGCGTAGTGACTTCAAGTGGAAGAGCCAATCGTTTACACTCTTCTTTATGATGAAGCTGAAGCAAATCACTGTCCTGCGTTATCAGTTTCTCACGGTAACTGAACTGTAACCAATCTCCCTCATAAGCTCTCGTGACGCAGCAATCTCTCTGATTCCCCTGGAGACTTCAAAGTCACCAATCTCAAAGTAAAATTTCGAAACTTGAATGTAAACAGCGAAGTTGTCAGGTTCAAGATCCATCAAAGCTTCCGCTGCTCTTCTCCCTATTGATTCGTTTCCATGAATCCTGCAGCTCTGCAGTAATGAGCTCCACGCTATGCAGTCTGCATCTCCACGTGCCTTAAGAAGTAGCTTCTCGGCCTTTTCCACCAAACCAGCACGGCCTAGCAAATCCACCATGCACGCATACAGTTTCTTTCCCGGGACTAACCCGTACTTCGATTCCAATGAGTTGAAAATCAGCTCACCTTCTTCAACAAGACCAGAGTGACTGCAACCTGATAGCACAGACAAGATTGTAACTTCGTCTGGTACGAGATTCTTCCGATCCATTTCTTTAAGCCTCTCAACACAGTCTCTTCCCATGCCATTTCTAGCATAGCCATTGATGATCGAAGTCCAGCAGAATAAGTTAGGTGCATCAAGCTCCTCAAACACCTTCCGAGATACTTCATTCTGACCGCTCTTCGAATAAGCATCAATTAGAGAGCACGAGACTGCAGCATCAGATGCATACCCGGATTTGATGGCACAGCAATGTACAAGCGTGCAGCTCTGTGAAGTTACTTCTTCAGAGAGTGATAAAGCCTTGAGGACAGTAGAAAGAGTGACTTCGTCGATTCCAGTTCCTTCATCAATCATCAAACCAAACATCTCAATGATATCTTTAGTGATGCCAGAGTGCATCAGAGAAGTCATCAGCGAGTTACAACACTCCAGAGACAGATCAGGCAAACTCTGGTAAACAGAGACAGAACTCTCAGTGTCATTGCATTTGCCGTACATGTCAATTAGAGCAGACTGCACATGAAGACTTGAAACATCAAAACCCATTTTGAGGATATAACAATGGATCTGCTTCCCAAACTCAATATCACAGTTTCTGCTACCAAAATTCAGAAACGACATGAATGACCTAACAGAAGGTCTCTTCCCCCAGAACTGCATCTTTCTAAACAAGTCAAGAGACTCAAGCACAGACCCGTAATCAACACACACAGAAACAATCGAGTTCCAAGATATCACATCCTGTTCCGGGATATCATCAAACGATGTCTTAGAACCATATAAATCACCACAAGCAGAGTACAAGTCCACAAGCGCATTAGCCACAAATACATTACAAACATTCCAACCAGATTTAACCACTAGAGAATGTAATTGCTTCCCTTCACATAACAACCGATCATTAGAACAACCACGAATCATATAACAATAGCTCAACCCATTCTCATCAACACCTTCAACTCCCATCCTACGATACACTCCAAACAATCCCTCTGAATCTCCACTCTCACAATAACATCTCAACATCAAATTAAAAACAGCTAAGTTTCTCTCAGGCATTTCATCGAACAGCTTCAGAGCAACATCAAAAACCCGCAAAGAGGCATACAAACCCGCAAGTGCAGATCTAATGAACATATTACACTCAAACCCAAGCGAGATCACCCTGCAGTGAACTTGAATCCCTTCTCTACATAACCCACTACATACACTAAGAACAGAAGGAAACGTGGAAGCGCTCTCTCTAAGTCCATTAGAGACCATCTCCGCGTAAAGCTCGAAAGCTTTTACAGAACACCCCTTTCGGCTGTTCCCAGATATCATCAGATTATAAGTGACAACATCTCGTAGGGACATTTCATCGAACACCTCGTGTGCAGATAACAAGTTTCCGGATTTTAACAAATCATCAATCTTGCGGTTATGGGTATAAACTAGGTCGTTAGAGTTTTCTTCGAGACAGGAACCAAACTCCAAACGAGTCGCCGCCGACGTATAACGTATGTGTTGAGCTAACTTTGTTGTTGTTCTGCGAAGAAAGTTTAAAGCTTGCGCTCCTCGCATGTCTCCGACACAGTAATGTCTCTCTTACATCCGCCATTTCACATTTGTATCATTATATAGCTTTAAAAGTTCGCATCTGTTTCATCTCCGTGCACAACAAGTATTAACCAATGTCTTCACAAAGAAACCCTTCTGTTTTTATTTTTTGCATTTATCTTTTTTTTTTCTAATTTTCTAGCAATTAAGTAAAGATTTTATAAGCAAAGAAATATAGATAGAAAATAAAATAAAAATCCAACCTTTGACAATTTTTTGAATAAGAGAATTATTTTTATCACATAAAAGCTCTTTCAGAGCCAAAAGCAATAGTCTTTTTTTTTTATCTTCTTTTATCACAAGCTACAAATGACACCACCACACTCCTCTCCTCCCACCAAAAGGACACAATGCTTTCGTACAAGGATATACATTATACTTACATAAACACTAGCAAGTAGCTGCAATTGCCTCCAAGAGAGAGACCACGAACTGCATCTGAGTATCTTCATCGATTTTGGAGAACAAAGGAACGTGGACGAACAGTGACTTGTGTCCCTTTTGCTCAGCGAACCTGAGGGAATGATAGTAGACATAGTTGCACACAAACCGTCCAGCGTCGTCTGATTGAACAACATCGAAGCCTTTGTTCTTCAGTAGATTCAAAATCGACTCTGTTGAACATGTAGTCTATAAAAACAGAAAACACCAAAAGAAACACATTAGAATGTTGCAAGAAAGAAAAAAAGATGAGTCTTGTGGTTGAAGTGTTTGTTATGAATATATATATATACCTCTTTTGCCTTTAAAATGCTTCCATCTTCAAAAACTATAGGAACCCTCTGTGTAATGAAATGTTATCATTTAGTATTTTTTCGGATTTGAATACGTTTATTAGTGATGATGGTAGTGAATTGTTATACCTGTGGTTGCCAGCCTAATTGATCAGGGCAACGGAAATGAGCTTCGTTGACTGCTTGTCTTTCAATTGCGAATTTTTCAGCTCCGCTATTCACTCCAAGATGAAGCTTAAGAAGCAAAACAACAAAACAAAGAGAAGATTCACTCAAATAAAAAATAAAAATAAAATATATATATATATATATATATATATTATTTTCTTCATTTCCAGGTTACAAGTTCTTCAAATATCTGAACTTTTGTAAGACCTTAACAATCTTTATCTACAAACACACATCAAATCAGAAGCAGAAGGCATTATTAAAGACACAAGAGAGTGCGTTTAACCAAATGTAAACAACAATCAAGAACCATGAATAGAGAGTCTCATCAAAATCCTTAAGATAGAAGACGATAAATAAACAAACAGTACAACCATAGTCATCGAATTTGAAGGATCAGTTCTGAAACTAAACTGAACGAATTAGAGTAGAAAAAACAGTTCACAATAATCAAGTAGAAATATAGAAGTAAGTGTTGTCTTACCCAAACAACAGTTCCATCGTTGTTCTTATCCTCAGAGGCAGTAACACTAGACTCCAAAACCTGATAAAGGTGAGACTTTGCGCCTTCCCCAGCAGTCTCAAGAACAGCGCAGCTACCAAGACTCAACCCAGAAGGCAACCCTCGTTTCTCCACATACGATTTCAGATTATTAGCGATTTTCTCAGTAGGGTTTTCGGAAACACCAAGAAACCTCTTGAACCCAGTCACATGAATCGTAATAGCTTTTGGTCCTTCAGAGCCCATCTTCTTCAAAGTGAAAAGAAAACAAATACAAAATCAATAGAAACATATCTAATCAGAGAAAAATACGATAAGCAGACAAGACCAAGTTCTGTAATTGATCGTGAATACAAAAAGGGAAGAGCTTTACCAGTTCTTGTGATATTTTTTCAATCAAAAGATGGAGTTTTTGAGGTTAAAGCTTAATGGATTTTTGACTTATGGATTGAGGGAAGAGGTAACGAAATTGGGTTTTGGTTTCTTCTTCTGAGAGAATAATTATGAGAGAGTTGAGTTTTTGGGTTTTTTCGCGGTGGACTTTTGATTATAAGCAGACGGTTCGATGGAACGCCCACAGATTACGAATTTATCTACGAGATTGCCACTAAGCGTCGGGGAGAGGGGGAATGAAACGTCTCCGACAACGTCTGAGGTGGTCCTTATCCACTCGGTGACAAGGGACGATGACGTGGCGTGTTATTATTGGAGAGTGTATTAAAAATAGGTTATGTTTTTAAAGAAGAAGTTGCGATTCCGGCCCATAATAGAGTTGTTGAGCCGCGTTGCCAACAGGACCCACCTACCCATGGTGTGCCCCTCTTAATAGTAGTTGTGAGGGAAACGTGCAAGCATACAACTTGTTTAGACAAATGCTTTTTTAATATTTATTTAATACACTAAAAAGGTTGGTATTTTGAAAAAAGAATAAAAATCTATTCAAAATCTGTTAATCCTTTTATGTTGTAACAATCATAAAGAAGAAAACCTTATTCAGTGTTTAATATATTCCCAAAAAAATGTATCCATTTACCTACACTATTTTATATTTATATATAAGACAAATGAATGAAAGTAAGGTGGACGAATATTCTATCTTTTAAAAAGATGTTCGAGTAAAAGTTTAGAGGTTTTCAATTTTACTCATGGTTATCTGATCGAATTGTTAGAAAATAAATTACCGTCAGCATGGAGAAAACGGTCAAACTCACTTGTAGCATGTCACCGATGTACCTTCTAGAAACATTTATACGCTCAGAAAATAGTAAAATGATATGGTGAGTGCACTAGATGTTAATTTATACATGTGCTATTAGGTTCAAGTATTCCCTCTGTAGTGTTGAGAGTGTGATGAACTGTGTTTCTACATTTCAAAACGTATGATTGTAAGATTGTCCAGTCTTTACCAGATTTGTCGTATACTCCCTCCGTTTTGCTTTTTTTTTTTTTATCAAAACTCCCTCCGTTTTGCTATATATGAAGTTTTGGAACTTTTATTTTGTGTTAAAATATGTGATGTTTTCCAAAATTAAATGCATATATAATAAGTTTAGACTTCAACTACTCTTGCATTTGACTAATTAATGATCTATGATCAAGAGTAAATTGTACTCCCTCTGTTTCTAAATAAGTGTCACTTTAGCCTTTTAATTTTGTTTCAAAAAAAATGTCATTCTATAGTCTCAATGTAATTTTGTACATTAAATCTATTTTTTACCCTTTTGAATAACCAATAGTATTTTACTTAAATTATTTTCATTTAATTAAACATACATTAAATAGGGATATATTAGTCTATTATACAATTTTCTTAATTTATGTGCAAAGAGTCAAAATGACACTTATTTAAAAATAGAGGGAGTATTATTCAAACAATTAAAGAAGAGTAGAATAGACATCAGATGAGCTTCTAATTCTTCAAAATTGTATGAAATCATCTAAAACGTCAACTAAAACAAAACTGAGGGAGTATATATTAAATTGGACTTGACTTGGTGTTTTTATTGTTACAAAATGGCATGACCAAACACCATTTATATCTAACTAGTCGAGTAATATTTTATTTTCTCATGAAAATTGACTTGGTGTTCCATGATACTTTTATTTCAATAAAAGTTAATTTTTGTAAACAATATTTAGTAGTAGTATTTATGATTGACTAGTAGACTAGTAGTATGTGTCTTGTTATTCCCCTTAGTACAAAAGCATTAAGTAAAGTCAAGTAGTATCTTATTAATGGCACAGCTTAACAAAGATTCTTAATAAAGTGTTTCGTGGAATGTCAAAACATAAGTAGTTATGAATGCAAAAGTAGGATTCGGTATAGAGTCAAAGTCTCTTCAAACTACGTTCAGAAGTTAAGAAGTACGAAATTACTGAATAAACTCGCTCATTCCCAAGACTCTCCTCGAACACCCAAATCCTACGTACATTTCAGATCCTACTCTCTCCAACAACACGATCCCTAAAGCAACAAAATCAAACACTAGCTAGAAGAAAATAGTCACCATCACATTTGATATGCCAAATTGTTATTACTCAAACGGAGTTTTCCCCCAAATGGAATGCCTTTGAGCCTTTCTCTCTCTGAAACCATTATTGCTTTCTTCATGGTCCTGCATTCCAAACATTAATTTCAACAATGAATTAAACTCAAGTTATTAAATATGGGATGCTTTAATTAATTGAATGGGTTTCTTTTAAAGTAATCTGTGTGAAGTGTGAGCTTCAATACTATAAAAGGGTTTACATCATAAATTTCACACATTCTAGTAGTTGAGAATCAATTATATGCTCATTACCTCTCTCCTTGAGTTCACCCAAATAAATAGTAAAAATTAAATAACTCTAGCTAGGGTTCTGAAAGTCTTACTGAGAGTGATTTTATTTAGATCTAGTTAAAGTTGGATTGCTTCGGAGATGACAATTTTAGTTTGCTAACATACATGGTGGTTTATTTTCAAGTATATATGATTATTGATTCTGAAAGAAGATATAGCAGTCGTAAAAAGAATAATGAGCTTTGTCAAAAAAAAAAAAAAAGCATAATGAGTTGCTGAAATTACCTGAAGAGCATTGCATGATAGTAATGCAGTGTTTTCATCCTCGTAAAAACATTGATCTGAGGCAGCTCTCTTGTTTTGCACTGGAGGGAAATTGGCCCACTGCACCAAACAAATTGAAATCACAAAATTATCAGATAGATCTCTCCAAGCTGACTAAAAGAAAAAACTAAACTAAATTAGGGTTTTTTCTTCTCTTCAAGTTTTAAGTTAAAGAAAACTTCTTGAGTACATTTTTGGCAGCTAAGCTGAAAGCTTCTTTGTGAGCCATGCTTGGATTCTGAGCCTTTAACCTCCTGATCTCTTCCCTGCTCAAATTTAACGCCCAAAAGGAAATTATTTATAAAATTATGAAACTGTGTACATATACTTGTAAATTATATAGACTAATGAACATAGTTCACTGGATTGATTTCTTACTTGATGAAGCAATTGTAAGCCGAAGGAGCTCGTTGTCGTTTCTCAGGTGCTATTTAAAAGTCAAGAAACATCAATTATAAGAAAAATTAACTGAAGCAGACAAAAATCAAACTATATATATGTATATACACACACAAACGTACGTTTGTTGACAACTTGGTAAACACGAGACACATCTCTATCGTCATCTTCATTGTCTGAAGATGTGACCAAAGTCGTTGGACTGTTCTCCTTCTCCTGATTCACCTTACATGCTTCTTCTTCCACACCATCTGTTGTAGCTGCAGCCTCCTCTTTCCCCGCCTACACAGAAAGAAAAAAAAAACAGAATTATTTAGAGTGATCGATGTATATATATATATAAAAGTGGAGACGTATATATATATATATATATATATATCTTACGGGAACTTCATCGAGATGAGAGAGAGAAGTGAGGAGATGGAGAGGAATGAAGGAAGCCTTCATCAAATTGACAGAGAGAAGACTTGTGCAATGTCCACATCTTACAGTCACCACCATTGACAGGCTCGTGAACGGTACACTTACCTGCAAAACATGTATATCCATCGAATGATCATCCAAGTAGACCGAAAGAGAGAAAGCAAGAGACGAAGTTAAGGTGTACCAGCAAAATTGTGTTGCAAAAACCACACTGGACATGGCAAATCTGCCCCGGCAGATCAAACAGCTGGTTTAGTGTCGTCATGTTGGGCATTTTTGTCATATAGAGAGAGAGAGATTGTGTGTACGATGAATAATAGGAGATATATCTGTGTGTGTGTGTGTGTGTTTATATAGATAGAGAGTAAGAGAGATAGGTATTAATGCAAATTTTGTATATTTCATGTGAAAATACTTTGGTTAATTATATGCTAATATGCACTACTTAACTCTTCTCATGTACGTCTCCATCTCATTTCTAATAATTGGAATCTTCATCGTCTCGATGAGCTGTGGGTAGTAAATGATTCCCATTCTTTCTATTAATCACATTCCTAACTTCTTAGCAAACTACATTTTCTTTTCTAAAGAAAAGAAATAATGTGTAGAATGTATATTGTGATGATGGAGTTCTAGCGACAATTGTTTTTGTCGGCAAGTTCTTGTGTGATTAAAATTATTGTAGAACAGCATTAATTAAATTAACATAGAAGTATATATTCTAAATACATATATCAACGGGTACATGCCATTTTAAAAGTTTATCATTAGGATAGAAAATTAGTTATGAGAAACACATTCATGATTCTATGAACTCATAAACGCAACACATAAGCTCAGTTATCATATTCTACCTTTTGCAAATCCGTATAATGGGCATGATAAGATGGCTTATTGCTATACTAAACTAGGATGGACAATAGAATAACACAAGCTAATATATAAATATATGTAACCGTTGGTGAAGAGTATGTATGGTGTTACAATGAACATGTCAAAATGGAAAGCCACGTTGCACAGATAGATAGTATATCGAAGAGAGGATAGGTAATAACTGCTGCGGTGTGTGTAGTAGCTAGATTGGTTTGCAAGTTAGAAAGAAAAAAAAAACAAATGAAGTTGAGAGAGAAATTCCTCTTTGTCTCATGTGTAGTTGTCTCTTTAAATGGGATTTATTGAATCTCCCACAAAACACAATGCAGTTTTTGGAATTTAGGTTTGAAATGAGATTGAGAGTGAAAGTGCATTGAGTTGAGACTAGGAGGCTCGTCACTTTTGTTAACTGTTTCTTGACCATTTTGCCCAAAGTCTTCTTCTTCGTCTCTCTCTCTCTCTTTCAGTTTCAATCTCTAGACTCAAGTTTCAGTGCTCTCCCTCTCTCTATCTCCTCATGTTGTTTCCAGTTTCCACTGTCACTCTCCTTTATTGCTCTCTGACTCACTTACTCTCATCTCCTATGTTGTCTTCAACCACAAGACAAAGACTTGGCACCAAAAATGACAATTTTCTATTCATTTACATATAAATTTTTGTCTTGGTTGGCAGAATCCCATGCGATCCATTTCACCGTCCCACATCACAAGCTTGAGGACCCGCACAAAATAAAGAAACAATTTGACCATTTTATGATGGTTTAGTAGAAAATGCAACACTTTTGAGGATATGCGAGTACTCGCTTAGGAACAAGTTAGTGAAACGTAATTGAAGATTTTAGAAATCCTCTATATTTCTCATAATTTACTTTGCTGCTTCTGAAAAAATATATATTACAAAGTTAAAAGAAAATATATATCAGAGATTTTGTAGACGATCTAAGAGCAACCCCAAAATAAACACATTTGGTGGTGAAAATTACATTATTATCAGTCGAATGAAAACAAAAAAAACGATACAACTAGTAATTTTGCCTCCCAGAAAGACAAATCCATCATGCGAAAAATAAACGAAAGCTATGTCGCAAAACTAGATGACGAAAGCTAAAGACTGTCCGCTAAACATCCTAACTGTCACAAGTTACTATATCTCCAGATCAGTAGCATAATGCAGCAAAACTGAGGGAATTTCCGACCAGCTACTATCACCCTAACCATCCTACAGAATCTATACATTGCACATACCAAACCATCAATAGAGATAATATAATGACTTAATGCAACTATTTAAAACACACACAATAATCTCATAAATAAAAAAAAATTAAACCTCAATATAAATTTTTTTATCTAAATTAACGATAATCCCATTTTAAATAGGGTTTATTTGTAGAATAGCTATAAAAAAAAGTGAAATTAGATTTTTAGTAAGAAGTTAGAGAGAGATAGGAAGAGAGAAGAGGTGAGAGAGTGTGATTTTGGTTAGATAGTGGGTTTGAGTTTTTTTTATAGCTATAGGGTCAAATTTCCCTTTTAAATATGAGAGACAAAAAAAAAAAAACATAACACCTAGCGAATCATTCATACATCACTCTTCATCAGGCTTCTTAAAGACATAAGTAGTTCCACACTTCCCACAATAATGCCTATCGAAATGACTCGCCATGAACGTTCCGGGACCACAACTAACCGAAGGACACTCTTTCCTCAACCTCTGAACCTTCCCACTTCCATCAACTTTATAAAACTGCAGAACCGCGAGCTTCACTTTCTTGTGCTTGTGCTTGATCTTCTTCGGCTTCGTGTACGTCTTCTTCTTCCTCTTCTTCGCTCCTCCTCTCAGACGGAGAACCAAGTGAAGCGTCGACTCCTTCTGGATGTTGTAGTCCGCGAGTGTCCTCCCGTCTTCAAGCTGTTTCCCGGCGAAGATCAGACGCTGCTGATCCGGTGGGATGCCTTCCTTGTCCTGGATCTTGGCCTTGACATTGTCGATCGTGTCGGATGATTCGACCTCTAGGGTTATCGTCTTCCCCGTTAGGGTTTTCACAAAGATTTGCATTTTCTTGTGCTTTAGAGAAGGGCGGATGAGAGTTTAAAAAGAGGTTTTTATACCAATGTAATTAGGGCTACGAAGTTCAGTTTTATTAAACTAATGGGCTTAAGAGCCTAGATTAGTTATAAAGCCCATATTGATTAACACTATACTGCAAATGTATCTCCAAAATATCACTAAAAACCACTAAATGGTTTAGTTAGAGTTTATCAATGACTATTAATTATGAAAAGTCTTTTTTTTTTGTTACCCAGAACTATGTTAGTTTAATAAGAGAGAAAAAAATGATTCGAAAAACTAACCGATGGAAATGAATCAACATACAACATAATAGAAAGAGAATTTCGAACACTATGTATAATTTAGTTTGCTTTCATTGTAATTTTAGTTTTCGGAATACGATGGATTGAGTAATCCTCTATATATTAATCTTAGAGCATTACAACATTTTTTGTAGACACTTCTCATAACTAAAACAATTCTTAGAATCTATGTCAGAGTTTTGGGACGGATTGCAAGGAGATGATAGCGATGCTCAGGAATCCTCAAGACTGGCCAAGCTTCTCAATAGAATTGGAAAGGCTAATGACACTACGGATTTGCTTTCCAGATTTTAAGATTTTTTACGTTCCTAGGACTCGGAATGGTGCTTCTGATTTTTTAGCTAAAACTGCTCGACCATTCTATCGAGATCTATTGTATGTTGATTGTTCTATTCCGGTCTGGCTTCCTAGACCACCTCAAGCTTGATTAATAGATCAGCCTTTTGATGCAAAAAAAAACAATTCTTAGAATTCTTAAAAAAATATTTTGGTCCATATAATTATATATTATACTTAATATTAAATTAGACATCAAATTAATTATTAGTGTCAAAATAACATTTTTTATTTCCTTAAATAAAAGTTACCGGAATTACCTAATATGATTAAGATATATATGATAATTAATGATTATGAATAATATATATTCAATAACAATTTTTCTATCCTTCCTCTTTTTTTTATATTGTTAAAATTAATTAAACAAGCACATCAAGCATATAATAAAAAAAAATTAGATTTTTTGCTTATATGTTATATTTAGAATTTTTTGAAACGACTATAAATTACTAAAAATGTTAAAAGTCACACACTGAAAATTTTTGATCAACGGCTTAACTTTTTCTGTTCAATCAAGATACAAATGATTATAAATCATAGGAATCTGAACTCTCATAGTAAAAGTCATATTATATATATATATATATATATATATATATATCATTTAAATTAAATTATATACTATAGAAAATATATAAATATGTTAATTTCAAAATTTGCAGTGAAAATTTATGGAGATCTTAATATTTTAATTTTTAAATTCGTATTGGAACAATATCACATTATTTTTTTGTGATTTATTCAAAGCTTTGTTAGAGAAAAATATACAAATGTAAATAGAGTTATATAAGTAGGAAGTGTCAATAATAAACATATATTAAAATATACTATATATATATATCAATATCAATAACATTTAATTATATACAATATAATGTAAATAAAATGGTTGTTTTGATTTATTTACCAAAAACATGATTGCAAATTAACAAAATGTACTAATTATGATTTATCTTTTTACTCTATGTATACAAATTAATTTTTAAATATATAGTTTCTAATATGTTATTTGATCTTGACAATCCGAGAACTACAGTTCTTCAAATCAAAGTACATTGGAAGCACTCTATATATTTATATACTATTTCATTCAAATTAAATAATTTAGTCTTGATATTTATCTCTAAAAAGCTTTTAAGGAAATATCATAACAAGATTCCAGTCACCTTCTTTTGAGTTTGTTCGAAGAGTGAGATAGTTGATCATTCATCTAATATTTTTTCTCCATAATAGCCAATCTAGCTATTATAATTTATCTGAACAAGCTTATTATGATCTTATTACTTTGGGATTTGGTTATAATCTGAATTGGACCGAATTATGAACCAAATCCGATCCGATAATTAGTTAAACCCGAATGAGACCGAAGAGCATAATGCCAAAAATTTGAAAATATGAATCAATCAAACCGAAACCGACGGACCCCCGAACATCCAGACATATGATATATTTAAGAAACCAATATTTGTATTCGTCATTTTGCTATCAATAAAGATTATAGTGTTACAAAATGTTAAAACCGAACAAACATTAATATAAAAAACCCATCCCGCGCATACGCGCGGGTATCATCTAGTTAGGAAGTATTTCTTGTAACGTTGGAATTCATCGTAAAGGAGAATTTGGGCTAATAACCATTAGATTGAGAAAAAATAATTTCATATCCATAGTAAGCCTATGGATATGCTATGATACATAATGTTGTATATAATTCCCATTATATCTCATTTATACGCGTGACCATTGGATTCCCTCTGTTCCGTAATCCTAAGAAACTATTACCCCTTTTCCCGCTTACAAAATTAAAGTAAATCGCGTTGAGAGTTAACCCTTCTGCGAACGATGTGTACGGCGGATATACCACAGCGGAGAAGAGCGTGGCCGTCAATTGGTTTCTCGAACCGATTGACACGGAGGTGACGGTATTTTGTAAGGGGAGAGTAGGATTACGCTTCGTCTGAGACATCTGAAAGGTAAACCTTGTAAGTACTTTTCTTGATTAGTCGATCTTACTCCCTTCGGCGCAATTCTGGCGATTGTGTTCGAACGATGTGCCGGTAATGGTTTTAATTTTTTTTCTCTCCCGCAAGACTCAGTTGCATGTCGTTTGATAAAACTTATTATGACAAAAGTGTGTTTATTGTTGGTAATGAATTGCGTTATTGGTTAAATATTAGTTTAGTGTGTTCCCGGAATGTATTTCAAACCTGGGTTTCACGATTTGTGGTTTTCGGAACAACTGATCTGTTGAGGATAATGATGTGTCTATAGATATGTGTTCGTAGTATAGAACGATGGAGATTTGTGTTAGTGTAGGAGTAGACTTTGGTTAGTACATGTACCTGGTGTCATGTTAACAGTAGAGGACTATACTATGTGTTAATAGTATAGACCGTTTGAGCCTTGCGTTAGTAGATTACTCTTAGTTTCGTGTGTTACCATGTAGAGATGTGTATAGATTTCTATCCTCCAGGAACTAAAATATTGTAAACCTACTATAGTATAGATGTGTTGCATGTATAGATGTGTATAGATGGTAGTATATGTAGTAACATGTATATATGTGTATAGAGTAGGTGGCCTATACTATTGGAAAACGTTTATAGTATATATACTATTTGAAAACGTTTATAGTATTGTACTCTATGCAACATAGGTGGCCTATACTATTTGAAAACGTTTATAGTATAGATATATTAAGATGACAAAACTGTGCGTATTGTTTGTTGAATATATGTGTATAGAGTAGGTGGCCTATAATATTGGAAAATGTTTATAGTATATAAATTATTTGAAAACGTTTATAGTATCAGTACTCTATGCAACATAGGTGGCCTATACTATTTGAAAACATTTATAGGATATATATATATTAACATGACAAAAGTGTGAGTATTGTTGGTTGAATATATGTGTATAGAGTACTATAATACTGAAAAACGTTTATAGTATAGATACTATTTGAAAACGTTTATAGTATCGGTACTCTATGCAACATAGGTGGCCTATATTATTTGAAAATATTTATAGTATAGATATATTAATATGACAAAATGTTGTTAGATATCACATAATTTGGCAAGTTTGTTGTCCTCCTACTTGTTTTCTATTTTCTCGAATATAGTATGGTTGTTACTGTGTTACTATGGCCGTTTGAGCCTTACGTTAGTAGATTACTCTTGGTTTCATGTGTTAACATGTACATATGTGTATAGATATCTAACCTCCAGAAACTAAACTATTTCAAAACTAGTATAGAATAGATGTGTTGGATATATATATGTGTATATACATGATACTATATGTGGTAACATGTGTACATGTGTATACAGTTGTGTAAAGGTATGTGTTTATAGTATAGACCGGCCGAGCCTTGTGTTACTATATTACTATCCATTTCCCGTGTACCGGACATCGATATAGTCCATTGTTGGCCTATACTATTGGAAAGACCTTATAGCATAGATATATTACCATGACAATATGATGTTAGATATCTAACAATTTGGCAAGTTTGTTGTCGTGTTACTTGTTTTTGGCTTTTCTCGAATATTGTACGGTTGTTAATGTTTTACTTTTTGTTGTAGATTATGGAGGAGTTTGGCTTACCGGAGCGCTTGTTTGAGACGGGGTTCGAACCAACTGGCCGGAAGAGAATAAAAAACTACTTCAGTTTGAGATGGATGCAGGTGATAAAAGAGTCTATGTCTGATGTGTGGCAGGAGAAGATTGCAGAGTCGCCATGATATTGTCTTCTTTTGAGTATGACATATAATATCCAATGTATAATATAGTCTAATCTACACTATAACCCAAATTGACGTCAGTTTTTCTTTACTTCAAACGTGTCCAAGTTGTTCAGCATTTTATTGTCGTTTTGATTTACAGACGATCCCATTTTCATTCCAGTTACTCACATGCGTCAATAACTTTTTGCCATGATAGAAAAATTGTTATTTCATATAGCCTCTGAAACTCCTCTTGTGAGATATTATAAGTTGTACATTATTTGTTGTACTATCCCTCCTATAGTATAGTCTTCTGCTTCTCATTTCATGTAGCCTTTTGTCTGAAACTCCTCTTGTTAAATATTATAAGTTGTACATTATTTGATGTACTATCCCTCCTATAGTATAGTCTTCTGTTTCTCAGTATGTTGTACACTTGGTTCGGTTAACATGCTAGACTGTCCTTTTCATTAGGTACTATGTTATCCAATATATAGTATATTATACTCTAATCTACTCCCTTCATAATATCATGTCTCCTCTTATCCGAACCTCTTTTTCTCAGCTATTGGGCATTATTTACTATACTATCCCCCTATAGTATAGTCAACTAAGTACCAAATATATATGCTTCTCAGTGCTCTTTGTTTGGTTAATGTGTTTCCAGGATATGAAACCATACTGTATTCGCTGTGCCATTTACAGTTAGACTAACCACGTTTTCTTCAGATATTTTCTTATGTTTCCAAGTATGGTGTATATTGTCCTCAGTAAAAGTATAGTCCACTTTGTCACATATCCCCTTCTTCTCCTAACACTGGTGTTATGTTTTGATGATTCACTCCACTTCACTCGCCTCATAGTCACTTGTAAGCGAATGAAGGGTTGATATCGTCAAGAACCGTGGGTAAATGTCAAATCAAACTTCTATGACTATATTCTTAATTTCAGATTCTCTTATGAATATTAGGCAAATTGCCTCTAAAATGAAAGATGGTCATTTAATCCAAGAAAATACCATTACTGAAAATAGTCGACTGCAAACACCACCTCCGAATAATGGAAGATCTTTATGAAATCATATCAATTTCGTACATTAAAATATTTAATTTTTGTAAGTGCAAAATATAACTAAATGTAATTTGGGATAAAAAATTTCTAAACTAAATTTTTAGTATATGATGTATTATTAATTTTTCAATATCCCAAATATAAGTATTTAATTTGATACTCTTTAGATAAATCTCACTATCAAACTTATTATTCTTTTTGTAAATAACTATTAAAATTGATACCCTTTAAATCAATTTATCGTTGAGATTAAGGGTCTGACTGGTTACAACGCATCGATTGCGGTTGCGGTTGCGGGCGTTTGCGGATGCGGGAGATTGCGGTTTTAAGCGTTAGTAAGAGATTTATACGACTGGTTCAACGGTTAAAAATTGTTGCGTTTGCGGGATACTTATGACTGATTTATCATCAAATACAATAGCAGTTAAGTAATAAATTAACAATATTTATATTTTATATAATTATCAAAATATTAAAATCATATTTTCATGATAAATATAAAATTTTTTATTGAAAAACTGCACTATTAAATTTTTAAAAATTAAAGAAAATATTTTTTGGAAATTTTATAATATAAATATATCAGTGTTTCAATTATTTTAATTTAAAAATGTAATTGGATATTTTATTTTATATTTATATATTTTTTTTGAAAAAAAAAATTTTTTATCCTCCCGCAATCGTCCGCAACCGCAAACTGTAGCTGGAACCAGCTTTTGAATTTTAGAGATTCAGAGCGATTTGAAGCGATTTATAGCGTTTTCTATGATTGTTACAAAATGGTAACAACCGCTATCAACCGCAAAAGCTGCGTTTGCGGGTGATGGCGGGAGAACCAGTCAAGCCCTAAAGCTCATGTTTAAACAACGATTTATAAAGTTCATATGCGTAAGAAGAAAAAAGAGTAAAAAACAATTCAATCATTTGCGAATGCCATTACATGATTTCTTTTTGAACATAGCCTTTACAGCAAGTTATCTAACAAATATTCATAGAACACAAGTATATGTAGTTCCACCAAAGTGATGATAGCGACCATGAAGTTCTTTTAGACAAAATCCTCTGTTTTGGAAGTCTGTTTTTTTGATGATCCATTTGTTTTCTCTGCATCATTGCGTCAATACAGAAAAAAATGTATTAGCACTTCATTAAATAAGTTATCTAGAATGTGAATAAGTTTACCTTGTCCAAGACTTTGAGCCTTTTTGGTTTTGTGCTTGTCATAGAAAAAGTATATAACACAGATGATGATGATAATCGTAACCAAAATTGCTGCTACTATGATTATAAAGGTTAAAACATCAATTGATCCTACTTTGATCTTATTTTTTTTCTTCTTTAAACCTGCAATTTAATTTTTATAATGAGTGTATTAAATAAACGCTTAAGACTATCCATTGAAAAAGTAAAAATTAAATGGATCAATTTTCTTTAGGTTAACAAATCATTACTCTTGAATGATGTGCCATTAGAAGCTTCATTCACATCCACTTTTGAGCCAGCGAGTAGAGCTTGAAGACTTCGGGCTTTCACTAGATCTTCAACATCAATCATCGAAGACCCTTGCTCAATCGTGGCCATAGAGTACGATTCATCATCGGCTTGTCTAAACAGATAGAAACAATATATATTTGTTTAAAGTTTTACGTATGAGACAAGTAGTTAGGTCGGATTGGATTTCTTCTTACTTAAACAAAACATCTCTTGTTGGATGAGAATAACTAGAAGTTAGAGAAATGGAAACGAGTACAATGAGGACGGTGAGAAGAAGATTGTAAGCCATTAGAGTTGTCGTCTTGTGTTTTGCTAAAGTAGTAAATATACGGAAAAAAATGAAAGAAGATTTTGAGATATATAGTGATTTTTCTATGGGCACATTTGTGTCATAAAAATCCGCAGCTTTTAATTATTGGTCTTTTTAAACATTAATTTGTGTTTGATTTTCATTTTAAATATTAAAAATCCACAGCTTTTAATTATTGGTCTTTTTGAACATTAATTTGTGTTTGCCTTTCATTTTAAATACTAAATTTTTGTTGACTGAGTTATACAGTGTTTTTTAAAAAACATCTCTTGTCGGATTGTAAGCCATTAGAGGAAACGAGTACGAGGAGGTCGGTGAGAAGAAGAATGTAAGCCATTAGAGTTGTCGCCTTGTGTTTTTCCAATGTCATAAATATATGAAGAAAAAATGGAAGATGATTTTGAGATATTTAAAAATTTCAATAAAAACCGTTAAAATCGGGAATTCGATAATACATATAGATGATCTGATATAGTCTGGTTTGACTTAAATTGTTATTTCTAGAGTATTCTGATATATGTGTCTATAAATGTTTAGATCAATGGTAGATATATTTTGGATTGTGACATTCTAATATTATAAGAATTAGCTATACCAATTTACAGTCAAATTAATTTTTTTATCTGGTTGCGAACATAATGGATCAATATCTAAGATGATTCTTACTAAATGGAGAAATATACTTGAGCATTCCATATATGTTTATTATAAATTTACAACTTATTTGCAAGAAAATAGAGTAAATATAATATTTTTTTATTTACTCAATTTAATTTTGTTGTCGTCGTTTATTATATTTTTAATGTTTTGATTTTGGTTTATTTTACATTTAAATTTTGATTTCATTATTCAAATTAGACATTTATATTTATCACATATCTTTACTCTATATATCTAATTCATAACTTGTTAGAATATACTTTTTTGTTTTAATAAAAGTGTCATTTAGAGTTTTGCACACGGATTAATGAAACAATTAATTTTTATATTTTCTATATAAAAACACAATTACCTATACATTTAACCATATTTTAACTATTAGAAAAATAAATTATATAATAAAACCAATTAATTTTCCATTAAAAATTCGAATTTTTTTTCTATAAACGACTCTTAATATAAAACGGAGGAAGTATATAATTATATTCTAAAGTTAACTAAACTATAGTCCACAGTTCACATGTGGTCAATGAAATGACTTAGTAATCCATAAAAATAAAATAGTCTAGTTCAGTGTTCAAGGTCGGATATAAAAATATGAGAAATCTATTAGGTATGCAGTTAAATAAACCAAAATAATTAAAAAGAGTTAATGACGAAAAAAACTAAAATAAAGTTAATTAATTATTAAAATTTTTAAAAACGACTTGGTTTGCTTTGGTTTGAAAAAAGCAAAATAGTAATTAAATATCCTCGGCTTTTAAAATTTTGACCATTAAAAACACTAGAATTCATTTAAAGAATTTAAAGTATTAAATGGTGTTTGACTTTTATTTATTTTAAATCTTGAAATTTTGTTGAATGAACCAAATTATGCACATTACTAAATAGATTAATATTACTTAAATTAGATTTAAGTAGTCATTAATAATTATGTTAAGCAAGTCTATACAGAGGTCAAATATTATTGTTTCAAGCCCTTTATCAAAAACAAAAGTATTATTGTTTTGACAGACAAAATTTATATAATTAATTTATTAAAAATCACCATTGAATATTTTTGATACCAGGCAATAACAGTAAAGATGAATATATGATAAATCTGGTGGAAGTCCCTTAGTCCAGTGATTTGATTTAAGATTCATAAATACTTCTATACCAGGAGGTCCATGTTTCAATCCCGACGAAAACGATTTATTAAATAATTATGCAAGATATGAAAGAAAGATTTACAAGAGATCTTCAGCATGGTGCAGATAAACTCGATCTGACGTGAATCTTCATAGGACAACTCAGATGATGCAATTAAGTGTAAATCATAATAAGGTAGATAGTATTGTCGGTTCTAAGTAATTTTTCTCATAAATGTAATATCATAATAAATTAGTGTTAAAGAATATATATGATAAATCTAAGTTATTGATAAATAGAAACGAAAAAAAAAACAATATACATATTGTATAAGTTAGTGTAATATTCTATATCACTTGATCAATGCATAATCAATTAAACATTATAAATTAAATCAAAATATATTTTATAGTCATAAATCAAAAATCAAACTAACAAAACTTGATGTAGTTATTAATGACTAGTTAAATTTAATTTAATGTATGTTAATTTATTTATTAATATGTCTAATCTGGTTCAAGTCAACACAAATCTATATTATAATGATTCAGTTTAAAGGCTCCTTAAGGTGTCCACATAGACAGATTGTGGGTCCCACATTTTTATATTAAAATATATAGTTTTTTTAAAATGGCTACAAACAAAGAATATCAGTTTAGCCAAGTGGTCTAAGACCCCAAGTTTGGTCACCAAGGACATGGGTTCAATTCTCACTGCTCTCATGCATAAACCAATTAATGTCATCATCATAAAAATGTTTTTTAAACACACATAGTCTTGGTAAGATGGTCACAAACAATGAAATACACTTTAGCCAAGTGGTATAAGGTGTCTAATTAAGTATGCAAGATTGTGGGTTCAAACCACGCAGCTATCATGTATTTTTCATTTTTTTATTTAGGTTATTATCATACGGGCTTTTTGTTTATAAGGTTCTTATGTTTTTTTTTGGGTTTATTGTTTTAAAGATCAAAATAGTTGTATAAATCCTAAACCTTAATAAGTTCAAACCCAAAATAGTTAAAAATAAATCCAAAACGAATAATAAGACAGAAAACAAAAAAAACAAGTCTCACGTGGTTGCCTACGCGGATGGCTTAAAGAACCTTAAAACTATCCTATTATAATATAGCTCAACCCAAAAATAATAAAAAAAAATCCAAAAACAAACAGACACAAAAAAAACACAAAAAAGTGAATTCCACGCAGGTGCATACGTGGATGGCTTAATGAAGGTTGAATAATATAGGTTTGAGCTCAAAAAGTTAAATCATTGCACATATTTCCTAATATATATTTTCAAAAAATTTGTATGTGAGATAAAATAAAATAAAACAACAAAAATTAATTATTTTCGTTATTATTAAATGAATATATAATTTCTCTTACATTTTAATAACTACTATAATTTCCTTGAAAACATTCCTCACCACCGATTCCAGATTCCGGCGAATGGATTCCCACAGTTGATGACGCCGTAGATAAAAATGCCACATAATTTATGAACAAAACTCAAACTTACAAAAAACCATATATAAAAGCCTATCTAATGAAACTTAAACAACGAATATTAACTTAATTAAGGTTATTTTCAAATTGATAAATCGTTTAATACAAATATAAATACTATAAATATAGAATTATATCAAGTTTTGATCTACGATATAAAAACTATTTACAGCAAAAAAAAAAAACACACCTACTTTTACACACTAAAAACTATATTATAGCCTAACTATTCCTATAAACTTTACTTCGCATATAAATAACATTTAACACATTCCTAATATTTTTCAAAAAAAATTGTATGTGAAATAAAATAAAATAAACAACAAAATTTAAGTAAGTTATTTATTAAATGAATATGTAATTTCTCTTACATTTTAATAACTACTATAATTTCATTGAAAACATTTCTCACCACCGACTCCAGACTTCGGCGAATGAAT